>JAPXFQ010000176.1:0-314182 GCA_028564705.1 Apricaphanius iberus | reverse complement strand
GTTCAAGCAGAGACTTCCATCCATCCATCCATCCATCTTCCTCCGCTTATCCGGGGTCGGGTCGCGGGGGCAGTAGCCTAAGCAAGGAGACCCAGACTTGCCTCTCCCCGGCCACTTGGGCCAGCTCCTCGGGAGGAATCCCGAGGCGTTCCCAGGCCAGCTGGGAGACATAATCTCTCCAACGGGTCCTGGGTCTTCCCCTGGGTCTCCTCCCGGTGGGACATGCCCGGAACACCTCACCAGGGAGGCGTCCAGGAGGCATCCTGACTAGATGCCCGAGCCACCTCAACTGGCTCCTCTCGATGTGGAGGAGCAGCGGCTCTACTCTGAGCTCCCTCCGGATGACCGAGCTTCTCACCCTATCTCTAAGGGAGAGCCCAGCCACCCTACGGAGGAAACTCATTTCAGCCGCCTGTATCCGCGATCTCGTTCTTTCGGTCACCACCCAGCGTTCGTGACCATAGATGAGGGTAGGAACGTAGATCGACCGGTAAATCGAGAGCTTCGCCTTTCGGCTCAGCTCTCTCTTCACCACGACAGACCGGTACAGCGCCCGCATGACTGCAGACGCCCTACCAATCCGTCCATCGATCTCCCGCTCCATTTTTCCCTCATTCGTGAACAAGACCCCCAGATACCTAAACTCCTCCACTTGAGGAAGGACCTCATCCCCAACCCGAAGAGAGCACCCTACCCTTTTCCGACTCAAGACCATGGTCTCGGATTTGGAGGTGCTGATCCTCATCCCAGCCGCTTCACACTCGGCTGCGAACCGCTCCAACGAGAGCTGTAGATCACGTTCAGACGAAGCCAACAAGACCACATCATCTGCGAAAAGCAGAGACCCGATCCTGAGGTCACCAAAACGGATCCCCTCAACACCTTGGCTGCACCTAGAAATCCTGTCCATAAACGTTATGAACAGGATCGGTGATAAAGGGCAACCTTGGCGGAGTCCAACTCTCACTGGAAACGAGTCCGACTTACTGCCGGCAATGCGAACCAGACTCTGACACCGGTCATATAGGGACCTAACAGCCCGTATCAGAGGGCCTGGTACCCCATACTCCCGGAGTACCCCCCACAGGACACCCCGAGGGACACGGTCGAACGCCTTCTCCAAGTCCACAAAGCACATGTAGACTGGTTGGGCGAACTCCCACGCACCCTCCAGGACCCTGCCGAGGGTGTAGAGCTGGTCCAGTGTTCCACGGCCAGGACGAAAACCGCATTGTTCCTCCTGGATCCGAGGTTCGACTATCCGTCGTACCCTCCTCTCCAGAACCCCTGAATAGACCTTACCAGGGAGGCTCAGAAGTGTGATCCCCCTGTAGTTGGAACACACTCTGTGGTCCCCCTTTTTAAAGAGGGGGACCACCACCCCGGTCTGCCAATCCAAGGGAACTGCCCCCGATGTCCACGCAATATTGCAGAGCCGCGTCAACCAACACAGCCCTACAACATCCAGAGCCTTGAGGAACTCCGGCCGAATCTCATCCACCCCCGGAGCCTTACCACCGAGGAGCTTTTTAACAACCTCGGCGACTTCAGCCCCAGAGATTGGAGAGTCCGTCCCAGAGTCCCCAGACTCTGCTTCCAAACAGGAAGGCGTGTCGGTGGGATTGAGGAGGTCTTCGAAGTATTCCATCCACCGACCCAAAACGTCCCGCGTTGAGGTCAGCAGCACACCGCCCCCACTGTAAACAGTGTTGGCGGCAGACCGCTTCCCCCCCCTGAGACGCCGGATGGTGGACCAGAATCGCTTCGAAGCCATACGGAAGTCGTTCTCCATGGTCTCTCCAAACTCCTCCCACGCCCGAGTTTTTGCCTCAGCGACCATCCGAGCCGCACTCCGCTTGGCCTGCCGGTACCTATCAGCTGCTTCCGGAGTCCCACAGGCCAAGAAGGCCCGATAGGACTCCTTCTTCAGCTTGACAGCATCCCTCACCGCCGGTGTCCACCAGCGGGTTCGAGGGTTGCCGCCACGACAGGCACCAACTACCTTGCGGCCACAACTACGGTCAGCCGCTTCGACAATGGAGGCACGGAACATGGCCCATTCGGACTCAATGTCCCCCGCCTCCCCCGGGACGTGTTTGAAGTCCTGTCGGAGGTGAGAGTTGAAACCCCTTCTGACAGGAGACTCCGCCAGACGTTCCCAGCAGACCCTCACAACACGTTTGGGCCTACCAGGTCTGTCCGGCGTCTTCCCCCACCACCGGAGCCAACTCACCACCAGGTAGTGGTCGGTGGATAGCTCCGCCCCTCTCTTCACCCGAGTGTCCAAAACATGCGGCCGCAGGTCAGATGAAACGACAACCAGGTCGATCATCGAGCCGCGGCCTAGGGTGTCCTGGTGCCAAGTGCACACATGAACACCCTTATGCTTGAACATGGTGTTCGTTATGGACAATCCATGACGAGCACAGAAGTCCAACAACAAAACACCGCTCGGGTTCAGATCGGGGGGGCCATACCGCCCAACCACGCCTCTCCAGGTCTCACTGTCATTGCCAACGTGATGCCAGAAAGACCTTACCAGGTCTTTCTGGCAGACCTGGTAGTCTGCCAGAAAGACCTGGCAGACTACCCAATTCGTAAGTTCCAGACACTTACGAATCTCATCTCATTACTGTCCAAAGCGAGACTTGGTCTCACTCCATTCCATACAGTGCTCTGTCTTCAAGCAGAGACAATGACCCAATTTCCAGTTCTCAGTTTTATTTTAAACAGATTAAAAGATATGCACTTTTACAGAGAAACATGCCCATTTTCTCTGGGCCAAATAATAGTCTGACGACGAATGGTTTTTCATGCCATAACTTTATAGACATCCGAAACTTCCCAGAATCTGGGCGTCTCTTCTCCCTCGGAATCTGCTCCAATCAGAACGTTTTTAAAAAGTGTCTTGACAACCCTGGTCCGTCCAGAACCATGCATTCATAAGATGGAAGTGTCCTCCTTCTGGATCCAAGTCAAAAGTTCATTCTGAGTTTTATGGTTTTATGGTCCCGGTTCCTCCCCTACATCTATGTTACGACCCAGCTCGGCCAGGGTCGGGAAGTCGCAACAAAGGGAATCGTGCAAGTTGTTATAAGGTGGAACACAAGAGTTTATTGTAAAGTCAGACAAACTAGGCACACAGCTGGTAATGTAATCTGAACGAAGTTGGGGGTAGAGATGCTGCTCAACATAAAAACACATCAAAGGTCACTGTGGAAAATAAACAAGCCAGTTAGTAAACAAAGGAACAAAAACACTGGTCTTCTAAGTATAAATCAAAATCAAAAAGAAGCAGCACCAACAACTAACAAACAGGAATATCCAAAAGATATTCCTGTACAAACAAAGCTTTTATTTAACCAAAAATCCTAGCTATCCCAACTCCGGGCTGTGAACAATAAAGTGAAAGTGAAGCCAAACGGGCTGTTAACTTAAACCAAAAAGAATAAAGACTTCTAGCAGTCAACTCAAAAACCACTTAGTTCTAACACTAAGGGAACAAATACAAACAAAGCTATACAAAAATCACCATTACTATTGTTATTATTATACACAAAGAAATAAAGCAACAAACAAAGTACTATCTAAATCAATCTAATCTAATCTAATTCAATACAATTACCGCAAAGTCACAAAGTCCAAATCTCCAGTCACAAATTTGAGGTCAATTGTCTGAGCACACAATTGCCTGTGGAATGAAGGTAGGGAGTGTCTTTTATTTCCTGGATGTATGGGGTGTGGTTTGGCAATTATCAGGACAGCAACCACTGGGATCAGCGGAGAGGAAGGTGTGGAGATCTGGACCAATCCCCTCTGAGCAGTGGCAATCAGAAGGAAAGAAGAAACACCTGAAGTTAGTTAGAGGCAGCCGTAACACTCCCCCCCTGAAATTACAAAACCCGACTTAGGGTATTTGTAAACAAAACATCTCATTACTGTCCAAAGCGTGAAAGGGCATCGGCAAAAACATTCTCAGAACCCTTTTTGTGTCGAATATCTAAGCGGTAATCCTGGATTAACAAGGCCCATCGCATGAGCCGTTGGTTCTGGTTGTACATCCTTGACAGGAAGACAAGTGGGTTGTGGTCAGTGTAGACCACAATGGGTACAGGACTGGCACCAAGGTATACCTCAAAATGTTTTAATGAGAGCAATAGAGCAAACGTTTCCTGCTCTATGGTCGAGTATCGTTTTTGCTGTGGGTTAAACTTCTTTGAGAAGTAACAAATAGGGTGGTTAACCCCTCTGGAGTCCTCCTGCAGCAGAACAGCTCCGGCTCCTACTAGCATCGATTTCAAGCTTAAAGGGCCGGCTCAGGTCAGGTGCAGAAAGGACGGGCGCAACACATAACAAGGACTTTGCAGAGTCAAAAGAAGCCTGACACTCATCAGTCCAATCGAACTTCTTATTTGGGCTGATGAGGTCAGTCAGTGGACGAACCACGGTAGAGAAATTGCGGCAAAATGACCTGTAATATCCAACCATCCCTAAGAAACAGCGAAGTTCACGGCGGGTGGTTGGAGAGGGATATTCCAATATAGCGTCAACTTTTGCACCAATAGGTCGAACTTGACCCTTTCCAATTTCGTGTCCTAAGTAAGTGATGGTTGCTTGAGCAAACTCACATTTAGCCAAGTTTAGCGTTAAGGTTGCCTGAGCTAAACGATCGAAGACTTTCCTCAAAGCGGCTAAATGTTCTTCCCACGTATCGGAGTACACCACAAGATCATCCAAATACGCTGAGCACTTTGGGAGGGCTGACAGAACTAAGTGTACGAATCGTTGGAATGTCGCGGGTGCATTGCACATGCCGAACGCCATAACAGTGTACTGAAGGAAGTTGTCGGGAGTAACAAAGGCTAAAATATCAGAAGCGCGTTTAGTTAAAGGGACTTGCCAATAACCTTTTAACAAATCGAGTTTACTTACGTATCGTGCTGAACCAATACTGTCGATACAGTCCTCAACTCGTGGCAAAGGGTAGGAGTCAGGAACTGTCACTGTATTAACTTTCCGGTAGTCAGTAATGAATCTGGGCGAACCATCAGGTTTTAATTCCACCAAACATGGTGAACTCCACGGACTATGACTATGGGTTGCCAAGCCATGTCTTAACATATACTCCGTCTCTTGTCTCATTAAAGCACGTTTTTTTCGGGTTAGCTCTTGTGGTAATGTATATTTTTTGGGGCTACTTTATATAACAGTCTCGTATTAAATATGTTTTATATAATCTTTAGTTAGCATTCAGAAGATAAAAGTCTGTTTTTTCTATTATGCATGGTTGTAAAGCATATCCTTGAACAGTATTTAACAGAGACAAGCTTTTAAGTCATAAAACTCTTGGGTAAGTTTATTGCAGGCTGTAAAAGCAGGATGTTTAGATAAAGAACAGACCAGGGACGACGGCCATAAAAGTACCGAATGGTACATCAATAACTCAGGAAGACCTTGGTAATAAAAAGTCTGGTGGGAGGAGAGTAAGCCATGTGAATACGTTCTTTGTTCTTTCTTAATAAAAATGGGACAGCCTTGTGGAGGTTGGTTCAGTTCTGGCTGACCCCACCTGCAGGTGCGTTCCAAGTGTGAAACAGATATTCTGTGTGTGTGTTGTTATTTGCTCTCTCTGTCTCTCAGTTCTGACTCTTATTTTGGAAAACTTCCCGTCGGGGTTTCTGGATATTGGCGCCCCACACTTTCCAGAAGAGAGTGGCCGACCGCATGGTAACAGGAGCCAACACTCTGTACGGGTGTTGCTTTATGGGTTTAGCATTTTTAACATCAATATCATGCTCTAAGACCGAGGTCCTGCTAGGGACATCTCCAAACAAACATAGAAAATCCTGAACTAACGATAATAGACCTTTTCTATGATGTGGAGACAAATGAGCGAGTGTGTCGGGCAGAGATTTTAACATCTCTGAATTGGGAAGGCGAGCTGCTAAACTGGGCGAATGAGGAAAGCAGAGTCCATCATTCTCCTCAGTGGTATCGATTTCAGGTACCAGCGCGGCGAAAATACATGCCGTGGTATCTGTGGCACAAGAATGATACAGTTTTAGCATGATGACATGACAAATACGCGTTTTTCTACGGCGAGTAGGTGTTTTAATGACAAAATTGTACTCACCCACACGTTGCAAAACTTCAAAGGGTCCTTCATAGCGGACGGACATTGCAGAACCTACAATGGGTAACAATACCAGCACTTGATCACCAATCTGTATCTCACGCTTTACCGCAGTGCGATCGTACAGGCGTTTCATCTTCTCCTGAGACGACACCAAGTTCTCACGAGCAATGTTGTTAGCATGAGCTAGACGAGTTCTGAACTGGTTAACATAACCACGAATAGGTTGGTTTTGGATCTCACCATCGGCGAGGAATCTTTCCTTAAGTGCGCGCAGGGGTCCTCTTGGGGTATGGCCAAATACAAGTTCGGCGGGACTATAACCGGTTGACTCTTGTTTTGCCTCACGAGCGGCAAATAAAACATAGGGAATTCCCTCATCCCATTGTTTTTCATCTTCTAGACAGTATTTTCTTAGCATAGACTTTAACGTCTGATGCCATCTCTCTAGTGCTCCCTGGGATTCAGGGTGGTACGCACTCGACGTCACATGTTTAACTCCAAGCGTCCTAAATACTTCTCCGAACAAACGAGATTGAAAATTTGTGCCCTGGTCAGTTTGAATGATCTTGGGCAAACCGAATGTTGAGAAGAACTGAGTCAATGCTTTAACAACAACTTTAGAAGTTATTTTTCTAAGCGGAATAGCTTCAGGAAATCGGGTCGACATACACATTATCGTTAAAATGAACTGGTGTCCATTTCTAGTTTTTGGTAATGGACCAACGCAATCTACAAGTACTCTGTCGAACGGCCGTTCTACCACAGGAATTGGACACAGAGGAGCTGGAGGTAATAACCTGGTTTGGCTTACCCACAACTTGACAAGTGTGGCAGCAACGGCAGTATTTAGAAACGTCTTGTTTCATTCCGGGCCAAAAGAAGTGCTTTAGAAGAAGCTGGTAGGTTTTTGTGACACCAAGATGTCCAGACCATGTACTGTCATGTGCTAAGGACAAGACTGTTTTTCTGTACTTTGTGGGCACCACTATCTGCTTGGTCTCACTCCATTCAGATTTAGAATCTGACTGAGGTGGAGCCCAGCGGCGCATAAGGATGTCATGCTCAATGACATAACTGACGTTTTGCGGTTTCTTAAGATCAGAGCAATTTAACAAATGAAAAAATTTCTGTAATGTTGGGTCATTTTTCTGAGCACTGGACAAATCCTCTCTTGTAACTGGGATTAAATCAGATTCATGATCTGGGAGGTCACTGTCGAATCTAGTAAGCATCTCCACCTCAGCGTTCAAATCAGTAGGCATTGTGCTTTGTGTGAACTGATGCTGAATGAAGGAATCAGAGAGATCAATATCTTTAGTTTTACGAGCTTGAGCTCGAGTTACAGCACAGGAGGGATACAATACATTATCACCATCAAGGACATCATTGATAATGGGAACATCCAGTATTTCTAATGCTGGGACTATACGTCCACCAGCAACATCATTTCCCATTAGCAGGGTTATACCAGGCATAGGTAACTCAGGACAAACAGCCACAGGAAAGACTCCTGAAATTAAATCAGAGTGGATGTGCACTCTGTGCACTGGTCGGACTACATGTCCCATTTCTACTCCTCTAATAAGCAAGTTGTATTCACATGAAGAGGAAGCTGAGAAGGGTAATATGCTTGCCAGAATGAGAGTCTGGGATCCCCCAGTATCTCTCAATATTTTTATTGGGACTTGATCTCCAGTTTTCCTGTTAAAGAAACTGTTCCAGCAAAAATAAATGGGGAAAAACATGAATCAAGCTGATCCTTCTGCTCCTTGCACGTTTGTCTCCTAGTTTGTGTTCTTACTAAACCAACACCTTTTGAAGGTGAAGACTTGTTCAGGTTCTTTCGTTTCAAAACTACGCAGTCTCCGATGAGATGCCCAGGCATGCGACAATAGAAGCATTCACGAGTTTCCTTTGTCATTGGGTTCTTAGTGGTTACTGTTCTAGATACCACTCTTTGTCTGACATCAGCATTCTGCTGATTCTCAGAGCGCCTGCGAAAGTGCTCCACAGCAGGAAGTGTTGACAATTTGTGGGTCAACACATACTCGTCGGCAAACAATGCCGCAGATGAGATCTTAGTCACTTTTTGTTCATTCAAATACAACACAATGCTTTCTGGAAGGCAATTTTTAAATTCCTCTAGCAGGACAAGCTCTCGTAAAGAACTAAGCTCAGTTATTTTAGAAGCCGTACACCATTTATCAAACAACAAGCTCTTTTCACGAGCAAATTCCACATATGTTTGTCCAGTAGTAAGTTTCTGACTGCGGAATTTTTGTCTGTACGCTTCGGGAACAAGTTCATAAGCTTGTAACACAGATGACCGGACCTTATGGTAGTCTAGGCTGTCTTTTAGAGAGAGCGTGGCTACAACTTCTTGGGCTTTTCCAGTCAATTTGCACTGCAACAACAATGGCCAAACATCCTGTGGCCAGCCAAGCGCGACAGCTATACGCTCGAACGCAGCAAAGTAAGCATCGACTTCAGCTTCACGAAAAACAGGCACCAAAGCAATACACTTGCTCACATCAAACGAGGCAGTCACAGTGGGTACAACCATTGAGTGATCAATGGAAGGGGGCGGTGCCTGAGCTTGAGCTTGTAGCTCAAGCTGTCGCAGTCTCACTGCCGTATCAGCCTCAATCCGCTTTATGTCCAGCTCCAACTGGGCTTGGCGAGCTTGTGCTTTGTCTCGTGCCTCAAGCTCCAATCGAGCCAAACGCACTTTTACTTGAGCCCCCGTGAGAGCATCAGAGCTAGCTGGAGAAGGCGGGTCGTACCTGGGGAGAGTAAAGGGTGTTCTACCCTTTTTAACCATCCTGTATATTTGCCTTAGCAGGAGCGGGCGGAGTTCGGGGAGGGGACTTTGCCTCCTCAGGGTCGCTCCTAGCCAGAGCGCCCTCACTAGGCCCGGCAGCCTCAGTCTGCACATCAAAAACCCCAGAAGCTTCCAACTGTGCTACCAAAAGAGCTTTAATTTCGCTCTTGGTTGCCTGCTTAACAACCTGAACATCAAAATGCTTTGCAATTTCTAGGAGGTCGGCTTTACGACATCCCTCAAGAGCCTCAAGAGAAAAAGCAGCCAAAAAACGCTCTAAACAGAAAGACGTAGCCATATCCTACACCTAATAATCCAACAAAACAGTAAACTTTGGTCCGCTCACGGTTCCCACGGCATTCACAGGAAATATATCCCGGACGAGCCCCCACTTTGTTACGACCCAGCTCGGCCAGGGTCGGGAAGTCGCAACAAAGGGAATCGTGCAAGTTGTTATAAGGTGGAACACAAGAGTTTATTGTAAAGTCAGACAAACTAGGCACACAGCTGGTAATGTAATCTGAACGAAGTTGGGGGTAGAGATGCTGCTCAACACAAAAACACATCAAAAGTCACTCTGTGGAAAATAAACAAGCCAGTTAGTAAACAAAGGAACAAAAACACTGGTCTTCTAAGTATAAATCAAAATAAAAAGAAGCAGCACCAACAACTAACAAACAGGAATATCCAAAAGTATTCCTGTACAAACAAAGCTTTTATTTAACCAAAAATCCTAGCTATCCCAACTCCGGGCTGTGAACAATAAACTGAAAGTGAAGCCAAACGGGCTGTTAACTTAAACCAAAAAGAATAAAGACTTCTAGCAGTCAACTCAAAAACCACTTAGTTCTAACACTAAGGGAACAAATACAAACAAAGCTATACAAAAATCACCATTACTATTGTTATTATTATACACAAAGAAATAAAGCAACAAACAAAGTACTATCTAAATCAATCTAATCTAATCTAATTCAATACAATTACCGCAAAGTCACAAAGTCCAAATCTCCAGTCACAAATTTGAGGTCAATTGTCTGAGCACACAATTGCCTGTGGAATGAAGGTAGGGAGTGTCTTTTATTTCCTGGATGTATGGGGTGTGGTTTGGCAATTATCAGGACAGCAACCACTGGGATCAGCGGAGAGGAAGGTGTGGAGATCTGGACCAATCCCCTCTGAGCAGTGGCAATCAGGAGGAAACAAGAAACACCTGAAGTTAGTTAGAGGCAGCCGTAACAATCTAATCTACAGACATCCTGGTTTTATGGCCTGCAGTAAATTACCCAAGAGCTTTATTGCTCAAAAGCCCACCCCAATCAAAACACTGGTAAGAATGTGTTTTACAACCACGAATCATATAAAACAGACTTTTACCTCTGAATGGTTACTAAAGATATTTAAAACATATGTACTACTATACTGTATATAAAAATAGCCCCAAAAAAGTAAAACACAACACTTCTTAAAATTTTCCTTTCATATTCATTAGTCTCCTTCCACATTTGTTGAATTTAAATGTCTTTCCCACTCAGACTGGTCCTACATGGACCCTATTTTCACTGTGGGATCCCCTTTTTTACTTTTATTTTAATCAGTCATATTAGTAGACTATAACTACACCATCATTTCTTTAGTATTAGTTATGGTAAAAATATACTAATTTAGGCCCGAGAAGCTAAGTGCTGAAAAGGCCTATTGTATCTGTACTGTTTCTTATTAGGCCCGAGCATCTTGCAGCTGCAAGGGACTATTACATCTCAAATGTTTATTTTTTTAGGCCCGATCAACTAAGCACTACGAAGGCCTATTGTTCCTCTAATGTTAATTATTAGGCCTTCGCAGCTAAGCGCTGCGAAGGCCTATTACATCTCTTACGTTTTGTTTTTTTTATTAGGCCCGAGCAGCTTGCAGCTGCAAGGGACTATTGTAACTGTAATTTTTCTTATTATTATTCTTCCGTCAAATGAATTGGCTTTTTGGAGGCCGAAACATATTTAAAAACTCACTATATTTGGCGTGGCGTCAGGCGTGTGTGAAATTTACGTATTTTAAGGGTTTCAAAAAAATGGCAAAAGAAATGGCTCAGTGGCGCCACCCGGAATTTTTCAAAATGGCCTTGGTATTGACCTTATTTCATTGTACAGACATGCCATTTGGCAGAGTTGTAGAGCTTCCCGAGCCCTACCAAAAAGCCTCAATACATCATGGTCCCAACATTGCAGCAACTAAGCCATCTTGGCTTAAATATGCCATTTTGATCCTGTTTTTGACATTTATAGCCTCCGAATTTGATCGAACTCCTCCTAGAGGTTTCAACCGATAAGCTTCTAAATAGGTCAAGATGGCCTTCAGGCATGGGGGATCAAATTTTATAAAAGGTTTGAGTTTTTCCATTATGTTAAAGGGGTGTGGCCATACCTCAAACTTTGGTACTAATATCCACAAAAACTATCCAATCCTAACCAGATTTGACATGATGGTAATAAAGCCATCCCCGGAGAATTATGCAGGCTCATATCTGGTGGAAGTTGCCTAATTACTCCACAGCGCCCCCTACAACTGTAAAGGTTTTGCATGTGGCTCCTCAAATTTCTAAACAATAAATAAAATATGGTTCAACCAGTGAGTGATACAATGTTAATAATCCAGAAGAATTTAGTTGAAACTTGACATTATATAATACTGCTATGGCTTTGGCAACTTTCCCTTTCATATAACTTATATGTTATTGCCAAGTGAGATCCTCATCAAACATGACTCCTAGAAATTTGGTTTCTTTTACTCTGAATTTCCATTCCGTCTAGTCTTAAAGATAAATCACAGCATTTTTGTTATTAAACAGTATAAAGTTTGTTTTGTTCAGGTTCAGTGACAGTCTGTTTATATCAAACCATTTTTAAACTTTAATCATTTCACTGTTTATCACACTTCATGTATATTTAATCCTGAATTAAACAATGTGGTATCATCTGCAAATAAAACTGTACCAAGTAGATTAGATACATTTATGAAGTCATTAATAAATAATATGAACAGTTTAGGTCCGAGGACCGACCCTTGTGGCACTCCATAATGAATGTCAGAATCAGATTTATTGCCAAGTATTTTACATTATAAGGAATTTGTCGTGATTTGACGGTGCTGACATAAAAACAAGAAACTAACATAAGCATGAGAAATAAAAGCGTAAGCATAATAAACTTTTAGCCATAAATAGAAGTTATGTACATATATACATATACATGTATATGTTCACATATTTATTTATTTACATATGTAGTGCAGGAGGTAGTGTTCGGTTAATCTTAAAATTTCCGGTGAAGAGTGGGGGCGGCGTTTATGCAGCACATGTGACAGTTGTATGGTCCATAAGTGTCAGTCAGAGTTTTTACCAGACGGTGATGGGCCAGGTGAGGAGGGACTTTATGATGGAAGTGTAGAAGTGGATCAGCATTGTTTGTAGAAGCTGAAACGTCTTTAACTGCCTGATGTCATTTATGAGGTGACCTTGAATGATCAATGACATGAAATGCTTTCTTTAAGTCAATAAAAATATTAATAAAATCGTTTTTATTTTCTATTGCTGATGATATTTTATCTTCTAAATCCATTACTGTCATTCGGGATATACATGCATTTATTTCCTGGTTGGGGTCTAATTCCTGCACAGCGCCCCCTAGGAGTATTAAAATGATCAGCTTTCAGCTTTGCTTTTATCTAAGAAATTGAAATTCAGCAGGCATATGTAGGTTGTGATTGCCTTGACCAAAAATTATTTTGAAACCACTTCAAAACATCACAGAAAGTCAGCCATTTTGTATCAAAGCTGCCATTTTCTTATACACTACAGTTCAAAAGTTTGGGGTCACCCAAACAATTTTGTGTTTTCCATGAAAAGTCACACTTATTCACCACCATACGTTGTGAAATGAATAAAAAATAGCGTCAAGACATTGACAAGGTTAGAAATAATGATTTTTATTTGAAATAAGATTGTTTTTACATCAAACTTTGCTTTCATCAAAGAATCTTCCATTTGCAGCAATTACAGCATTGCAGACCTTTGGCATTCTAGCTGTTAATTTGTTGAGGTAATCTGGAGAAATTGCACCCTACGCTTCTAGAAGCAGCTCCCACAATTTGGATTGGTTGGATGGGCACTTCTTGCGTACCATACGGTCAAGCTGCTCCCACAACAGCTCAACGGGGTTCAAATCTGGTGACTGCGCTGGCCACTCCATTACCGATAGAATACCAGCTGCCTGCTTCTTCTCTAAATAGTTCTTGCACAATTTCGAGGTGTGTTTTGGGTCATTGTCCTGTTGTAGGATGAAAAATGCTCCAATCAAGCGCTGTCTACTGGGTATGGCATGGCGTTGCAAAATGGAGTGATAGCCTTCCTTATTCAGAATCCCTTTTACCCTGTACAAATCTCCCACCTTACCAGCACCAAAGCAACCCCAGACCATCACATTACCTCCACCATGCTTAACAGATGGCGTCAGGCATTCTTCCAGCATCTTTTCAGTTGTTCTGCGTCTCACAAACGTTCTTCTTTGTGATCCAAACACCTCAAACTTGGATTCATCCGTCCACAGCACTTTTTTCCAGTCTTCCTCTGTCTAATGTCTGTGTTCTTTTGCCCATCTTAATCTTTTTCTTTTATTGGCCAGTCTCAGATATGGCTTTTTCTTTGCCACTCTGCCCTGAAGCCCAGAATCCCGCAGCCGCCTCTTCACTGTAGATGTTGACACTGGTGTTTTGCGGGTACTATTTAATGAAGATGCCAGTTGGGGACCTGTGAGGCGTCTGTTTCTCAAACTAGAGACTCTAATGTACTTATCTTCTTGCTCAGTTGTGCAACGCGGCCTCCCACTTCTTTTTCTACTCTGGTTAGAGCCTGTTTGTGCTGTCCTCTGAAGGGAGTAGTACACACCGTTGTGGGAAATCTTGAATTTCTTAGCAATTTCTCGCATGGAATAGCCTTCATTTCTAAGAACAAGAATAGACTGTCGAGTTTCAGATGAAAGTTCTCTTTTAATTGACCCCACAAATGTGATGCTCCAGAAACTCAATCTGCTCAAGGGAAGGTCAGTTTTGTAGCTTCTGTACCGAGCTAAACTGTTTTCAGATGTGTGAACATGATTGCACAAGGGTTTTCTACTCATCAATTAGCCTTCTGAGCCAATGAGCAAACACATTGTACCATTAGAACACTGGAGTGATAGTTGCTGGAAATGGGCCTCTATACACCTATGTAGATATTGCACCAAAAACCAAACATTTGCAGCTAGAATAGTCATTTACCACATTAGCAATGTATAGCGTGTGTTTCTTTAAAGTTAAGACTAGTTTAAAGTTATCTTCATTGAAAAGTACAGTGCTTTTCCTTCAAAAATAAGGACATTTCAATGTGACCCCAAACTTTTGAACAGTAGTGTATATATACA
The DNA here is from genome assembly GCA_028564705.1 of Apricaphanius iberus. Lineage (NCBI taxonomy): Eukaryota > Metazoa > Chordata > Actinopteri > Cyprinodontiformes > Aphaniidae > Apricaphanius > Apricaphanius iberus. Next base: position 299,772 of record JAPXFQ010000176.1, on the reverse strand, counting down.
TGTCACATGAGAAAAAAACTAATCTTTCCATTCATGACTTACACACTTACAAATGACTGAGTATCTTCACAAGATTTGGGGACAAGATTTTTCTCGAAGGATTTGGCTCTATCACAGGATGTGGGCGTGGCCTTGTCCACAGTCATACTTTTTCACCACATAATTACAAACTCTTTTATCTTGCACATTAAACGTCACAGGTCTACCATACTTCAGGGCTGTCATCACATACCACCAATGAACACTGTATTGAAGTCATTTACTCATCTAACAAGAGGCTATAATGTTTTTTGTCCAGAGCTGAGATGTTTGGAAGGAGGGTGTGGCTGTAGCAGCATGGCGAATCCTCATCCTCACACCATGGAAATACGTTTGGTTCTAAGATCCACACACATCATCTGATCTGCTCCAAATTCAACAACATGCATTCTACTCCTGTCCTAAAAACATATGTATGGAAATATTAGGTGGTATTGGCCTAATACCTGCACAGTGCCACATGGAATCATAACAAAACCCCTAACAAGCACTGTTTTCAGGTTGGGTCTTTCAATTTAGAACATATTTAGTTTCTCAACACTTCATAAAATATTCTGGGATGAAGGATCATATTCCCTCATGAACGTTTTTATTTATTTATTATTATTAGGCCCGAGCAGCTTGCAGCTGCAAGGGACTATTTTTCCACTAATGTTAATTATTATTCTTCCATAAAATGAATTGGCTTTTTGGAGGCCTAAACATATTCAAAAACTCACCATATCTGGCAGCTGCGTCAGGCGTGCATGAAATTTACGTATTATAAGTGTGCCAAAAACATCGCAAAAGAAATGGCTCAGTGGTGCCCCCTGGATTGTTCGTTAATCATAGAGAAATGCCATTTGGCACACATTAAGAACATCCCAAGACCTACTAAAAACCCTCAAAAACATCATGACATATAAACAGGAAGTCGGCCATTTTGGTTTGAACGTGCGATTTTTACACCATTTTCGTCGTTTACAGCCTCTACATTTGATCTAACTCCTCTCTGGAATTTTGACCGATCAGCTTGAACACCGGTCAAGATGTCCTTCACCCATACGGGATCAAACATTATCAAAAAAATTCAGTCTTTTTTTTATGTTGAAGGGGCGTGACCTGGCCTCAAAGTTGGACTACTCGCCAAAAATATTCAAACACTTGTAAATCCTCTTCCGAAAGTCACAGAAGGGTGAAACGTTCTGTGGCGGATGTTCATCACATCCCTGACGATCCTATATTGTCAAATATTGACATCACTTAAGCCACGCCCCCTCAGAACAGGAAATGTAATTTTTTGCTGTGAAAGTTACAGAATTTACACAATTGAGCAAATTGTGCAATGTGCAACAGGAAGGGCAATGTTTCAGTAAAAATAGTATTTATTTGGTTTGCTATACCTAATTAAATCTCCCATTGGACGGTGACTGGTGAGGCTGCTTCAATTTTTTTGTCCAGAGCTGAGATGTTTAGAAAGAGCAGCATGGAGAATCCTCATATCACGCCATGGAAATACGTTTGGCTCTAATTTCCACACACATCATCTGATCTGCTCCAACCACATGCATTCTACTCTTGTCCTAAACACATATGTATGGAAATACTTGTTGGTATTGGCCTAACACCGGGCTGCACGGTGGCGCAGGGGTTAGTACTGTTGCCTTACAGCAAGAAAGTTGTGGGTTCATATCCCAGTTTGCATGTTCTCCCCGTGCATGCGTGGGTTCCCTTTGCATACTCCGGCTTCCTCCCACTGTCAGGTTAATTGATGTCTCTCCAAATTGTCCTTAGGTGTGAGTGTGCATGGTTGTTTGTCCTGTCTGTCTCTATGTGACCCTGTGATGGACTGGCGACCCCCACCTCTTGCCCGTTGACAGCTGGATATAGGCACCAGCCCCCCCGTGACCCATTAAGGATTAACCTGTTAAGAATATGGATGGAAAATGTAAACATAAGAGTCTATGAGTTGTTCTTCTTCAACCCCTGTTGTCTTTTTGGCAGCTGTAGGGGTCGTTGTGAAACTCGTTGATGAGTTGGGATCCTTCCTCTTATCTTCTGTATATCCCTCTTTGAGATGGCAATTTTAATTGCCTATCTCCCCCATTGGCACACAGATCACAACGGATCAATAATAGCAACCCCCAAACCAATCTTCTGGGTGATACTACAAGGAATCTCTGACCCCTGACCGGAGTTACCATGTTGTATGTAATCATTCACCACCTACCCAGACAGGTCTTAAAAACTGCCGACCTGTCCAGGGTGTACCCCGCCTCTCTGAAAGCTGGAGATAGGCACCAGCCCTCCGCGACCCATTAAGGATTAAGCGGTTAAGAAAATGGATGGATGGATGGATGGCCTAACACCTGCATAGCGCCACCTAGAATCATAACAAAACCCCTGTCAAGCACTGTTTTCAGGTTTGATTATTCAATTCAGAGCATATTTAGTTTATCAAGACTCCTGAAAACATTTTGGAATGAAGGATCCTATTCCCTCATGAAGTCAGCCATTTTTGTTTAAAGCTGCTATTCTAACCTTTAAAACACTTTCCCAAACAGATTTTATAATGAGGCTCGCTGCAAGTGCTGAGATGGCATCCAGGCAGTGATTCGTGAGTGTGGTGGTTACGACACAGGACAGAGCGGTGCTAAGCTGCGAGGGCCGCTAGACGCTGCTTGCAGCTTTAATTTATAGGTTTGCTCTGTCTGAAAGGGATGGTCTATGTGAGAAGAAATAAGGACCCATTATCTGTCACTTTTTAATCGAAGTTTGATGGATTAAAAGGGGGCGGGGCGATTAAAGAAGGGGGGTCATCGCCTGAGGCTAAACAGGTGGTTGGGGGAGGGGTAGAGGTCACTCACAGGTCAAATAAGCTATTAGGGAGGGGCTAGGCCCCGCGGGCAAAATACTTTCTGTCAAACTCACTCGTCAAACTGGCGCCGGGTAGGGAGGGGTTGGGGTTACCCGCGGTCAAAACTTTCTGTCAAACTCACTCGTCAAACCGGCGTTGAGGCGTGGTTTTGTAGGAAAGGAGGAGTCGGTGTTTCTTTTGCTAAAGCACCAGATTCATTTTCCTTCAGAAAAGCGTCGGAGCAGGTCGTGTAAAAGCAGAAGGGAAGCGCAGTAATTCTCCTATCCAGGGCTGAAAGGTGACACTCTTGCTCTTTAAATAAAAACTCTATAAGTAATCTCTATAATTAAACATTCCATATAATGTGTTTATTTTATAATCACACCTAAAACCTATCTCTCCAAGCATGACGTGTAAAAAACTATGATTAAGCTCAAAAACTTTAAACACATTTCCCCAATGCGTGATAATTAAACTATTCATACCTTTTAAAAACTTTAAACGCATCTGTTTGGGGCTTTTATACAAAAACAGCTGCTATCTGTATGTATGTTTGAGCTAACCTTCTTAAATACGGGGAAAAACAAACTATTCATACCTTTTAAAAACTTTAAATGCATCTGTTTGGGTCTTTTATACAAAAACAGCTACTATCTGCATGTATGTTTGAGCTAACCTTCTTAAATACGGTGAAAAACAATTTCAGTACGATAACTTCCTGCGCCGCTTTTATATTGAAAGCGCGCTTCCTCCGTGTATGCACGATTCTCTACTTGACAGCAGTAAAGAGATATCACGGTGATGGAAAGCTTGTTTAAATTATAGAAAAACACAGAATTAGACTTTTTCTAACCGCAAAAAGGTTTGCTATGTACCTCTGCAGAGAAAGAAGGTAGAATTGTAGAGAGTTTGTATTACAATGCCAGGAACTTGTGTTATTCTCAAAAAGAAGGATGCAAAAAGGCGAGTGAGAGTGATTTTGAACCAGCAAGAAATGTTCTTTCTATTTTAGGAAAAAAAGAAAGCACTAAAAAACTATGCTTTAAGAGAAATCAAGGTTTAGTTCTGAGGATGAGGACGAGCTTCTTTTTTACACAACAGTGCATGGTTATAAGAGGCCTCCACTCAACTCGGCGTCTCAGGGTTACAGCCCCCTACGAACGCTCCGCATCAAACGGTTGTTTCGTAATGCCCAATTTAACCCCATGCAACAAAAGGCTGTTCTTGATCGAGTCGTTTGATAATGAACAATTTGGCCAAGAACCAGTATCAGATAACGCTCAGAGGGTTGGGGACAGTATATGTTAAACATATCTGCGCCTGAATTTGTCTGGTTGATGTGCGTCGCTCAAACATATATAGACTTTCCCCAAACATTCCTTTGTTACGCTCTTACCCTTTGGTTATATCCTGCCGGCGTCATCTCATCGATCGCTGGGTGGGGTGGTCTTACGTCTGGGAACGACCCGTGGCCGTATGTTCAACATATCGGCGCCTGAATAAGTCTGGTTGATGAGTATCGCTCACCTTTGCTAGGAGGCCCTAAGACCCTTCAGGCTATACATTTTCAGCCCACTAACAACACGATGGTCACACGGCAGAACGCATTGCCCCTGTTAAACCCACAGCAAGACGCACGCAATCCATACAACGCTTTTGCCCTTGATGCATATGAGTAGGATAGTTTGGTTACTGTAAGGTCACTGATTATCATTCGTCTATATATTTGTATTATGTTTAGTCTAATGTTTAGTTTTAAACCGCACTTTGTAGTACGGGAGAAACGCAATTTCAGTCTGTTGTGTAATGTACTTTTGTATGGTTTGATTGACAATAAAGTGGACTAAGACTAAGATATAAATCCATAAATTCAGAGATGTCTCAACTTTCTATTAATTTGAATCTAAATTGCTAATGAGAAATAATAAAAAAGTATGGCAACTATAGGAAAAAAGAAATGACGGATAGAAAAAAAGGAGGAAGGGTGTATAACCGAATTCAGACCCCTGACACTGTTTACTCATAAAAGAGAATGTGTTTTCACTGTCAAAGATGGGGGGAAAAATTAAAAGAGTAAGTATTTAGCGGGTTTAACAAGAAAACTAAACTGGCCCAACTCTAACCCAAATCCATATGTTCACATTTGTGAACGTATGACGGAAAAGTTTTGTTCTGTCAAGCTGAGAGCGCTCTCTCCATCTTAAAACAGTTTGTTATGAGCTATCTAGGTTCCAGGTACCATCAAGTCTACCTAAACCAGAACTAAAGCGGTTTTATATAGATGATAGACTACCAAAAACATAACACTGTAGGAATAAAACAGTCTTAATAGAATTTCCTAACTGGGGGACATATAAAAGTTTTCTATCTTAATTATAATAAAACAAAGAGTCTATTACTTTTCTTCTTTAGCTTTAAATTTGCTGCTGTTGTTGTTGTTGGGTCTTTTTCCTGAATCATTAGGTTTCTTTCTTCGTATGGTAAATGTTTTATCGCTTTGTCTACAATTTGTATATTAAATCTGTAGCATTGCTTGCGGGGGATATGCACAGCCCCCACCTTTCACCCTCCTTACTCACCAGTTCACAGACACCTCGAGGGGGGAATGGGGTTTTACTTAACACTCTCAGACCATCCCTAAAAAAACATTTTTGAATGGAAGAAGTTGGATTGAATAACATTTCACATGTTTCAGATCTTTCACATAAAGAAGGTACACTGTAAACCCAAATGTTCATTCAACTTAAAAATGTTAAATCCAAATTACTAAATAGCTGTTTATTCTTTACATTACTTAGGAATTCTAAATAAACTGTGGTTCAAACCAGTTTTACAGAGCTGCACTGATGAGAGCAAAACTGAGTGAGGCAGAGCAGAGGGAATGTTGAAACCAGCAGGCAAGTTGTCCAGCCAACATTTGAAGCTGAATGACCGGAATTCAGCCACAAAATGGTAAGTTAAAACCTACACTGGTATCAAATCGACTGATGTAAATAACATAATTTGAATAAGTTAGCTCAATTTGCTTGACAGTTTCTCAGCTAATGTTAGCTACATGTTCACCGATAATCTCTGGTGATACTGGATGTTTGGCCAGCAATTACTGTCACAGACTGTTTACTGTTGCTTTAGCTAACAAGTAAAGACAAGCTATAGAAGGTGCAGAACTTGGTAGAACATATGGTGGGAAGAAAAGAGACCTTTAAAGTTGAAGTAAATCAATTGCATATTAATTAAATACAGTTTCACACTCTTTTCTATGTTTGCAGGCTAAAGCAAAAAAAAATCTAAAAAGTAATATTTCATGACCGGCAGTTTTTTTAAATTATTTATCTTATATCACCTGAAGGACCTCATCAAAATTGTATTAAAGAGTAAAGTGGCGGTCCGGGTTAATGCATAAAAAAAGATCAACTCGTTTTACACATGAACACGTTTTTTTTATATGTCTTAGGTGTTGCTACAGTGCAGCAGAGTGCTTATTAGGAGCCTGAGACAGGAGTTCTATGAGGCCCTTGACCACCAAAGTCCCAGACTGGCTTATGGAAATATTTAAGGCAAAGAAATGTTTAGCAGGGTAGGTGTTGACTGACCAGATGCAACAAACAAAGGTTAGCTTATTTAAATTGTTATCCTTCTACCTAAGAATGCAGTCGGTTAATTGATCGAGGTTGAAAAATCCCATATTTTATAAGAATGTACCGGGAATGTGAGGTATGCTGTTTGTAGATGCTTTCCTGATCTTTATTTAGCCTAATTTCAATAGTTACATTTTGTTAAAATATTTTCTAACATTAATCCCTTACCACCGATTGCATTATCTGGTTTTGTCAGGTATATATTGTATAATGAAGCATGTAATTGCTCTCTGTAAAAATAATGTGAAGCACTGGGTTTTTTCCATTACATAATGGTTGTATTTTTTTATTACTGTATTCATACATAGTGTTCAGAATGACACGGACCCTGTTTTCATCGTGTGATCTCCTGTCTCCTTCCATCAGGGTTTAAATATGATGGAGTTCAGATTTCCACCTGTCATTCCTGGAGATCATCCACCCACCTTTTTTAAGGCCTGCGTTGTGAGGGGCTTTTATTCTTTTTTTACCTCCTCTCATTTCTCCTCCCATTCCTTCCACTTGTTTAACATCTTCCTTATTTTCCTGCAACTTTACTTCTGTTTTCTCTACTTCAATCTGTAGCTTCCCTCATCTCTACCTACCATCCATATTATTATTCCATAGGAAAACATTTTTCCATGCATGCCGCCCCTTCTCCTCAGTGGGAATCACCTAGGAGGGAAATATCGTGATGGATGTTGAGAACCTGCCCCAGACCATGTACATTGCATTTGGACTTCTAAGCTCTGCATCTCAACTATCCAAAGTGACATGAACACTTGTGATTTTGTTCAACAGATACTTTTGAACATATGTAAGACAAATCTAAAGAAAGGGGGAGCGTGTGGTTCTAGATGAATTAGTAAATTTAAAGATTCCAAAGTTCTGATGGGCTGAGTTTATCCACAACATTTCAGACGGTTCAGTATTGTAAAATATTGATTTTTGTTCTTGAAAAAATATATGTTCAATAAATATCTGTTGTGTGTATTAATTTTATGCCTCTATTGAATGAAAGATATATTTGGATTTTTAAGAACTACAAAAGTTAAGCTTGGTGAGTTAGAATATACAGTGAATTGCATTTAGTAATGGAGAACGGCTTACTTAACAAGATGAGTTAATTAAATTGTTGCTCAATTGTTTAAATTAAACATTTTCAAATCCATTAGGGGGACAACTACTTCACTGCACTCATTGAACTAATGCTTCATTACTTAAAAAAATAAAGGCAACGAGTTACCTTAGTTTTTTTTAAAATAGATTCAACTTATCTGTGTTTACAGTATACTGAAAGTTCAAAGGACAAAATATTTAGTGTGAGAATTTAACAGGAAGTCCAAAGCACGAGTTTCGTTAAGCAGAACAACTATGATTTAGCGTTAAAAAAACAAACAGACATTTTGGTACAAAAACAGGAATTAGAAACAAGTGAGATGAATAAACTTTCTGAAAACCTTAAAGAGAAATCTGTTTTTTAGACTTAGTTGATAGACCACTATTGTCATTTTTTTTTGCAGGGTCTTATGAGAAGCGCATCATTTTCAAAACTACATTACAAACTGTACCGTAAAACAATTGATCACAGTTGTTTTTTGAACCCTCATAACATTTTTTATTAACAGAAATCAGAAAAGTGTAGCATGCATTATTTCCCTCTGACGGTTTTAAATAAGCATCTGCCTTCAGAAGTTAAACAGAATTCATCGGCTTACTCTCAGACTAAAAACATTTGAAGTGTATTGTTAGTCAACTTATTGAAATTGTACTGAGAAACCAAAGGCTGTACTTTGTATATGTAATGCATTATATTACTGTTTCTTTTAAAAAGTAATATATTGATGTAACTCCCAAAAAATTGTTTAAATCCCCATCTCAAAATGGAAAGCATACTTTATTACCACAAACAACTTGTTGATTTAGGCTCTTTGCCTAAACTGGCAGACTGGGTAAGGGAGGGGTAAATTAGAGAGAGGTGATTGTAGAAGTTGTATGGCACCTGGTAAATTCTTGACCCAGACTAGAACTTTAACTTTACTAGCAAATCGCGAGAAAACCTATTGGCTTATACCATTTTTACTTATTGCACAAGCTGAAACTAAATGCGTAATTTAACGCAGAACGTTCAGTTTTTTCACAAGCTTTGATCATCTGTAACTTTTAACTGATCATTAAACCAGATTGATGAGTAACTATAGGTTATTTAAAACACATAACATGGTTGTAATAACAACTAGTTTAAGTTATTAAACTGAATTGACAGTCAATTAATGTCCCACGGTTAAAAGCAGGTCATGTGAGTAACCATATCGCAGTGCTCTTATTCCCTTTAAACTACCTCTTCACTCATGGTGCCAACTCTTACACCAACAAATAAAGGTCACAACACTGAACAAAGCAGTAAAAACAACCAACACAAACATCACAATTAAAATTGCAGCAAATGCCCCAAATAGAACAAAATATTCAAAAACACTGACACCCACAATGCACCTCGCACACTGTAGGTCATGCAGCGGCCCCTCCGCCTCCCTTTCTTTAAAACTAAACACACCAAGGTATCTCTACTAAACCTGATTAATAGAAATGATCCTTCGGCTACATAGTACGATCAACTAATGTTGTTTAGTAATGAAAGCAGGTCTTTACAAAACTTAACAATATGAGTAGTAAGCACTCAGAAGTTTGACTATAAACAAAATCTGAGTTTATGGTGTAGGTGAGGGAATCTGAAGATATGACAATCGTGTACTCCGAATTTCTTGTAAAGAAACCACAATCTTTTTACCAAAATAAATAACTTTCACGTCATGATTCCCATTACCCATAATGCAATAGGACATCATTCGCCTTATAACAAAACCGTTAGTCAGAAAGGTAGGGAATCCATTAGGTACATTTTTTTCCTTTCCCATAATCCCTTGCGAAATTTTATCCTCTTATCATTAATAACTTTTAAGAGAAAGTCAACATCTGAACCAAATGTGAGAAAAACAAATTTTCAATTACTACTCTCATTATCCATAATGCATTGGGGGGGGGGGTTAGCCATATTTTTTTAGGAAAAATGAAACCGTGTTTGAAAACAATATTGCCAGAACTGGTTTGTAGTAAAAGCGCAGTGAGAAAACAGAGTTGAAAACAAATGTTCTCCTGTCCTGGGGATGTAATTAGGTGCAGCTTCATCAGCTCTCTTCTTAGATTTGTGACCTGGTCAATGATTAAGAAACATCACATTGCATTTTTAGGGTCTCTTGACAAAAGTGATGCTCTGTACCATTATAACAAAAACTTCTCTTTTTTCCCTATGCTGTCTGATAATTTTGAGGTCGTGTGGTGTATGGGGATGCAAAAGGTGATGTTAAAGTGAAGCCTCATAGAGCATCATGATCTGAGGGGCCAATCTGTTCAAACAAGCGTCTGAGGGCCTTATCCTGGAATGGGAGGAATGGGACTGCTTAGGTTGTCTGTCCTTTGGTTTCCGGACTCTTGTCCAGGCTGGAGGGAAACTTGTCCTAGTACCTACACACGTCAACAAGCTCTTTGCGTTGCGGAGCTTAGGTCAGGGTAAGTATGCGGATCTCCTAAGTGGGGCTTGGTTGATGGCTTAGAACCTTAACCGTAGCCACCCGGAGGATTAGCCTCTACATGACAGACCATAATGCATACACAGGCCAAATCAGGCTTTGTCCCTAAATCTAATTGAATATCTCAAATTTGTCACAAAATTCTCCCCCCTTGTACTCAGTTAGGAGTCCAAGCTGAGGGGGCCAATGGATGGTGGTCTTACGCAAGACAAGCATGGGGAGGAGCTGTAAAGACCTGGAAGACCGGAGCACCCTCACTCCTTGGCTGGCCTTTGACTTACTATCTGTTGTGCATCCAACTAGCACCTACCGGAATAGGTCACATTCACTTAACTTGCTTTCTCTCTGATGGATGGTGGCCTTGGGTTAAGGTACGGGGGTTGTAAAGCCCTGGAAGGATAGAGCTCGCTGTGGCTAGTCCTGCTCAGCCCTCTCATTCTTTAACTAGCCTGGGAGCTGCTGTTTATCAATTAGAACATCAATTAGAATGAGACCAATACAGAATTAATCAATTTACCATAAAAATGATCTTCCACCTGTGAAAAAGGAAAACTAAATAGATGCAAGAATACTTTTTAATACGTCCCTACCAAAACTAAAATAGATTAACTCTTACGATATCTTCACCCGTTAAAAGAAAAAGAAAAAATTCTATAGACCTTAGAGACATCTTACACCTGCAATCTAATATATGATGGACCTTTTAGTACTTACCTGCTTAAATCATAAAAATTGATTAACTCTTAGAAATTAACCCAAAAGATTTTTAATCCGTTACCAAGGAACTAAGCAAGTATCCTTATGCTTACCTTTTAAGACTCATATATCTACCTTTAACAAACACAGCATCTCAAATTAGTTTACCCTAAGGAACTAAAGACATTTTTTTTTCACCTTTCAAAGGTTTAAAATCAAACATGTTTTACTGGTTTTGTCCAGATTTGGCAAGTGTGTGTGTAACACTCTCCAACAGCTGATGATGGTAACTTGAACCCAGATAGCTCATGAGAAAGTGTTTTGCTTGAATTTCATTTTAAATCTTGTTTGAGGTGTAGATCCATAAAGATTGTCAAAAACCAGATCTGGGTTTTCAAGGGTTACGTGCCATTTTTATGCTCGAATGGTAACTGTGGTTGTAGCTTGAAAGCAGGTCTTGAAGAATATCCCACATACCTCAGCGTGTTATTCGCGGTAAAATAACGCCACTAGTTTTCAAAATTCTGTTTAATCTTTATTATAACCATCGTTGTGCCCTGTTAAGACATGAAGCTGTTTAAAAGGTCTAGTGACAAGCACCCTATTACGTGGAAAATGAAGTCTTGCTGGTTTGTGTAATGTGTACGCGTCTTGGCCGGAGAGAAAGTCTTTAACTTTTTCAACTTCAAATCTCCGACCATCTTTATTTTTAAAAGATCGATGTGGCCTATCCACACCACCAAAACTCCCTGGATGTGATGGTGTATAATAAGCTTTCTCCATCATCCTGCGCTCCATCTTTCTTCTTAAACCATGAAGGAAATGAGACAATTTGTTCTGCGTCAAATGTTTTATTCCTTTTTTATTGTATTTTTTTTAAACAAAATGATAAGATAAATGTTTTAATTCAACAAAAGTAAGAAAAAAAATGTTTTAATTCAACAAAAGTAAGACAAATGTTTTAATTCAACAAAAGTAAGATAAATGTTTTAATTCAACAAAAGCAGGGTAAATGTTTTTTGTTTTATTTCTAAATCAAAATTCTCCGGCACAGAATCAATCAGTCGTCAAATCCAAAACACTTTGAGACAGCATTCAGTTCGGTGAGTTGGTTCTCTGCAGAAACGTTTTTGTACAATTCAACGATGGAAGAATGTAGTTTAAAACCACATTTGAGATCGTGCATCAAAGTTTTTACCACCGTTGTAACTTTGCCATCAGCCGCTTGTATATGCTTGCGATTCAACAGGTTTTGAATAGCCGGTATGAATTTAGGGCCGATCATCCTTCTGGTAATCCCCTCGAAATGCAGTTGCAGATAGTCTTCATTCATCTCGCTTAAGCATTGGTGTTGGCGTTGGCTGGGGTGTGAGATTTGACAGCCGTAGCAGGTCTCTCTAATGTATTTAATATAGGTTATGTTGAACAAGTGAAGTAATGCAGTTTTTATATTCTTTACCAGCAAAGAAGAGAACCATCCACTTCATCACACAGCTCCGGTACAGGCTCCAATGATGACTCCAGAGGGGCCGGCTGAGAACACCCACTTGCAGGAATAGGTGTAGACGGTCTCGAAGGCTTGTCATCCGCAGGGGCCATCCCCGTTTGTGCGTTGTCATCAGCCGCTGCCGATAGACCGCTGTCATCGGGGGTGGTAGACGAAGCAACCGCGGCGGTGCATTTTAGCCAGGTATCAAACTGTTCATACGTAGGTAGACTGGGGGTGGGCGATGCTTCTGGAGACGTCGGGGAGTCCAAGGGAGTGGGTGGATGGTATGGTCCGGGAAAACCCACCTCATCTAGCGATTGCGTGCCGTATAGATCTTGAGAGGGATCAAAAGAGCTCCAGTATGTTGGTAGAGTCATATGAAAGCCGTCTTTCTTCATTCTGTTCCCGTAATTGGGGGTGTGCTGAGGTTTGGTCACGAACCAGTTATATGTATGGTGGAGTAGGGCAGAGCTCAACTGAGGCGTGGTCAACGTTGAAGAGGTGTTGCTTTAAAAGGAGGCGCTTTTTTCACTTCCCGAAGCTTCTTCAAACGACGATGGCATGCAAACAGGTAGGTCACTACATGATCAAACACTTGAGCGAAATCTTTCCAGGCTTCCAAAGGCACAGAGAGGACGGTGGTGAAACGCCTCGTCTTTAAAGAAAATGACTCGACCACCATCACTGCGTCGTGTTCTTCACTATCGCGCCAGCTTTTAATAAAGAACAGTTCCCCAGGAGAGGCTGCTTTGGATTGAAAGGTGCCTTGGCGGGTAACATTTTTGTCGCGATTTTCCAAAATATCGATGCCGAGCCTGTGGTGGGATACACCCCAGTATTCTTTCTCAACACCATCAGCAGCATCATCGCCATCAGCATCATCACTATAATCATCATCGTCACTGCTACTCCAAAAAGCTCCACTGACCAGTCTATTCCAATTCCTGTGCGCAACTGGTGGGAGGGTGGAAAAGTCAGGGTTTTCATCATCGTTCCTTTGATAAAGATAGAGTAGGCCGACTTCATAATTAAAAATGTAACACAGTTTTCCATCAATACCGTACCGCTTTAAATCCCATTCGTTCTGCATAATTTCAACAGGAGGGTGTAAAAGAAAACGACCATTTTCATCCGTCTGTTTTTTCTTGTTCAAATTCACTGGCTGGCTTTTAGAAGAAACAGGGGTTGTTGAGAGAGAGGCGGCCATCTCCGCGTTAGCTTTTTTTGTTGTTTAAACACTGCTTTCCTCAAAATAATCTATGTCTTTTCTCTATTTAAAAGTAGAAAAAACACCGACTCCTCCTTTCCTACAAAACCACGCCTCAACGCCGGTTTGACGAGTGAGTTTGACAGAAAGTTTTGACCGCGGGTAACCCCAACCCCTCCCTAACCGGCGCCAGTTTGACGAGTGAGTTTGACAGAAAGTATTTTGCCCGCGGGGTTGAGCCCCTCCCTAATAGCTTATTTGACCTTTGAGTGACCTCTACCCCTCCCCCAACCACCTGTTTAGCCTCAGGCGATGACCCCCCTTCTTTAATCGCCCCTCCCCCTTTTAATCCATCAAACTTCGATTAAAAAGTGACAGATAATGGGTCCTTATTTCTTCTTATGTGGCATTAACCCTGTTATGTCTGCTTAAACTGTTGTTCTAATTATTCCCTTCCTTATTTTAACTAACCCTCTAGCACTAGAACTACCAGAGAGCAGCCATTTGGCTTTTCTACCTATAAAGCCCACAGGTAAGCCGAAAGGCTGGATGGCCCCCTGTGAACCTTCCTTTTGTTATGTAAACGGGGCAATCACTGGGACACCACAGGGGGGGGATATGCTGAGCCACTTCACTCAAAACACCTTGACATAAAATGGGGGAGGGGGAGAATCAGGTAGGAGCAGGATTGCTAACTGACTGTCTGAGCAGAATATATGAGCTGAATCAAAATGTAATATATGTAGAAGGATGTAGACGTTATCAGAACCCTACAACACTGGGCTTCCAACATCCCCACCAGACACATAAGAAAAGTAATAGAATAGAACCACATCAAATAAAGCACTCAAAATCTGGGGTTATCCCAACTGGGCCTTCATGATATTTACTAATAATAATAATAATAAAAAAGTATTATCAGGATACAGTGTTAGAGAGTGGAAGTGAGTGAGACTTAGAACTTAGGCTTAAAACTTTATTGATCCCTTTGGGGTGACTCCCTCAGGGAAATTTGAGTTTTCAAGCACACAGAGAAAACTAAACAGTATGTAACAATGAGTGAGGTGAGTACATTTCAATAATCACTCACAATCCATGCACTGCCAAGCCGTCTCCTTTCTGCATTTGCCACATGTGTATTTGTAACAGCCTATACATCGCAGAGTGGCATGATTGCTTTTACACTGATTTTTAACCTGACACATTGCTCTTTTCCCAGGGCTAGGTGTTGAAGGTTGTAGCCGAAGCAATTGTTCCCTTTGTGCCTGCTTTGCACCCACATGAGAATGAGCCAACTCTCTTGCAAGCTCCACCAGGAAGTCCACCCGTCTCTCCTGCCTCCCGGTGCATGCTTGATAGAGCACATGTGCATTCAGTGCTGCCATATCAATCATGTTATAGAACACAGCGACTGGCCAGCGCCGTGTTCCTCTGCGGACAGTGTACTCCCGCACCATCTGGTCCATCACATCAACGCCGCACTTTGTGGTGTTGTAAAGGGTGACAGTGTTTGGCTTCCGTTTGGTGGTATTCTCAGTCTGAATGACGCGGTGCATGCTGCTGAGAATGTATACTGTCTTCTTCCGTTTGGGCGCATACACCGTTAGCGTGGCACCAGTGGTTGAAAATACCTGAGTGGTGAATTCATCACGGTCCCTCTGTCTTGTTGATTGTGGAATTTCTCGCCGAATCCTGTTGACTGTGCCGAGGATGGTGGTTTTCCGGCTAAGCAGTCGTTGTGCCAGTGACAGCGATGTAAAGAAATTGTCCGTGGTAACATTTCTGCCCTTGTCCAGGAATGGTTCCATCAGCCTCATCACTACATTTTCGGACAGTCTCTCTCCACTGGAACGACTGGGGTCCTTGCCAAGATATGGGAGGACATTGCAGATGTATTTGGATTTCAAGTCACAAGCCACCCAAAACTTGATCCCAAACTTGTCAGGTTTTGTTGAAATGTATTGCAGGAAACAGCAGCGAGTCTTTGACGGGAAAAGCTGTTCATCAATGGTGATGTGTCGACCAGGGTTGTAGGATGTGATGCAGTTGGTGACAAACGAACCCCACACACCGGAAATTGCAGCAAACTTATCCGTCTTTGCTCGCTCACTGCGGGTGTCCTTGTCGTCAAAGCGTAGGTGTTGCATGATTTCTTGGAAGCGATTTCGGGACATAGTTGCCATGATCTGGGGGTTTCCCAGGTTTGCTGACCAGCAGTCATGCAGTGATGGAACCTTGGTCAGCCCCTGGGAAAAGAGCAATGTGTCAGGTTAAAAATCAGTGTAAAAGCAATCATGCCACTCTGCGATGTATAGGCTGTTACAAATACACATGTGGCAAATGCAGAAAGGAGACGGCTTGGCAGTGCATGGATTGTGAGTGATTATTGAAATGTACTCACCTCACTCATTGTTACATACTGTTTAGTTTTCTCTGTGTGCTTGAAAACTCAAATTTCCCTGAGGGAGTCACCCCAAAGGGATCAATAAAGTTTTAAGCCTAAGTTCTAAGTCTCACTCACTTCCACTCTCTAACACTGTATCCTGATAATACTTTTTTATTATTATTATTATTAGTAAATATCATGAAGGCCCAGTTGGGATAACCCCAGATTTTGAGTGCTTTATTTGATGTGGTTCTATTCTATTACTTTTCTTATGTGTCTGGTGGGGATGTTGGAAGCCCAGTGTTGTAGGGTTCTGATAACGTCTACATCCTTCTACATATATTACATTTTGATTCAGCTCATATGTTCTGCTCAGACAGTCAGTTAGCAATCCTGCTCCTACCTGATTGTCCCCCTCCCCCATTTTATGTCAAGGTGTTTTGAGTGAAGTGGCTCTGCATATCCCCCCTCCTGTGGTGTCCCAGTGATTGCCCCGTTTACATAACAAAAGGAGGGTTCACAGGGGGCCATCCAGCCTTTCGGCTTACCTGTGGGCTTTATAGGTAGAGCAAAAAATCCTGGGTCTTCTAGTGCTAGGCGGCTGGGTTTTTTTTCTATAAAATACTCAATTTTGATATCACTAGTTCAAAATGTTGTAGCTTTAATATGGTTATAGATAAATGTACACTGTAAATTAGAAAAATCTTCAGTATGATCCAAAGTTTGTGACACGAGCAAAATCATACATCTAATTTGCATATTATGACGTCATCAGGCGTTGGCAGTATTGGATTGCATGACTTTTACCATTTTTTGCTTTTTTACATTGTTTAAAATTTTTATTTCTTCAATAATTTTATTTTTATTTTTTATTTAGATTTTTCTATATATGTATTTTCTACATATATGTGTTTCATTTTTTTAGCTTTATTTCAAGAACAGGTGGATATATCTGTTTATGTCCTTTCTTATGTGGCTCGGTTACTCTATTCACTATATAAAATCAACAGAAAGAAAATATTGGCCACAGAATTTTACAGATCCGTCCCAAAAATAACTAACAGGCTCATCAAATTGTCTGATCCACTGGTGATTCTACTCTTCCTCAGCTGTCAAGCAAACCTCGCCAAAATCATCATCATCCCCACTAAGCAATGAGACGTCAGAGTGATGTCTTTTTTATGTTATTTTTGGACGTCCAATTTTGGTCTACTGAAGGGGTTGTTTTGTAACGCCAAGTGACGTCTTTTTTGGATGTCTACTGTAGGTCTAATGTTCACGTCCATAGGACATCTGTACAAAGGCTTTTTATAGTCCAAATTGTGTTTATTTTAGACATCTTTTCAACATCAAATTGAGACAAATTTTAGACATTGTTTTGTATCACTTCTTTAACTTTCAAGAGACTGGAGGACGGTTTGAACAAGTAGAGGTATGATTTGAAACATGACTTCTGTCATCTCTCACTCTGTACACCCACTAGGGGGCAAAGTTTTATGCACTCTCAGTATAAATTAGCCTAGTTTGACAGTCACTCGATGCAGACACTAACTCCCGTAAACTACCATCCCCAAGATGGTGCGGGGAAAAACGCAACCAAACACTGACAACAACATAACTCAAAATATAACTAAAGAACATGACTACATTTGGAACATAAATTATAATGTGAAATGGAGGAATTCTACAATTAACATGAAGACATTACCCATAAGTCTTTGCGGACTACAACAACTAAACTAAACTTAAACAAATAACAAACCAGCATGTATTCAAACATATAATTAGTCAAAGAAACAAAATTATTATTAAATATTAACAATTATAATATCTTGATATAGGAATTAATACCTCCTGACATATGAATAAAAAGTGTCATCACCATTTTCCTGTACCTGTGTGAAGACGTCTCCATGACATTGAAAATATTCACATAGTTCACGGTTAAAATGTTAAACTGTATATTGACGTCCAAATGGGGACATGACTAGACGTCCACATAGTGGACCTAATTTGCACGTCATTTAGAAGTCCAGAATTGGTCTTTGGCCAACCGACGCAATAAAGACATGATCTGTACGTTCATATGACGTCTAATGTTTAGTGGGATCCTCACTTGCAGTGGGGCAGAGAACTTTACTACTGTTTACTCGCTTATAAGCGGTCTTTTTTCTCTCCTGTTTTCGATCGCATCTGCTATTATTTCCAATGATTTTTACATCCCTCCCACCTCGGTCACAATTAGCGTTGTGATGACCACCTTGCTACCCGAACACATACCTTTCTCTAACCGGGAGAACGTGAGAACCGGGAGAATGTTGCTGCTTTTGGAGCGTCATGGCGAAACGGGACTGGCTGTTGCTGCGGGACATTTTAGTTTCACTTTCTCCCGGGACAACTGAACAGATCAGAGGTAAATATTTATCTTCAGAATCTGAATAAGCCAATACTTTACGGCGGCGAACTCCGACATCTTGGCCTCATACGTTTTATCTTTCTAAAACTCGCTTTCTCTATATTGTGACTGCAGTAGCTACACCTCGCGTCCCCCCCTAGCGGCCCTGACTTAAAGGCCGATTTACTCCAAAGGTTTCCATGGTAACACAACCAAAAAGGTGTCCATGATTAAAGCTACACATGTCCGCCATCTCCTGGTTTAAAGCAGTAATTAAATTAGTGGCCCTATCTCCAGCGGTGGCTCGTTAAAGTCAGCAATGTTGCTTGTCGCAATATTGTGACTTTGGCGCCTAGAGGGTTAATGCTTCCTGCATTTTTTCATCTAATTTCTATCTTAGTCTCTGCTCTTCCTCCTGCTTTCTCCGCTTTTCCTCTTCTCTTGCTTAGGTTCCTCCCTCGTCTAACCTCTGTTGCATCTGTCTCACTCACCTTGTAAAAATTAATCTTTCAGGCATAACTGCTACATCTTTTGACCTATGATATAGAGGTTATTCTAGTTAGCCATCTTTTCTAGACACTTACTCTTTCCTTCTATCACTTTCCACTTAACCACCTTTGGACACTTACTGTTCCCTCCTATCACAATGCACTGTCACTCCAACAGAAGACATCTGAATCATTATCATTCTATATTTTATCAATGTAATGACTTTCTTTATTTTGTCAATTTGATAAATCTCTCGTTCATCTCATGTAAATAAAATAATTATAAAGATGGACCACCACAATATTTAATCAACATGTTTTAAGTTCTCTTTTCAGCGATTTAACCATTATTTATTTATTTCAACCAAAAAATCTGGTTTTCAATCTGTCCTTTATCAATGCAGCTTGTATTTTTATTCTTAGTTAGCCAAATTAATCCTATTTAGAAACCCACTATATTTTTTGACACTATCTAGATTTATGTATTAAGTATTCTCTTGAGCTTCGGAATTATTCTACCCTATTTTTGATAAGCTCCCAGAACTGATCATTGGTGAGAATTTTTGGTCTCTTTTCAGCGGGTTCAGATGCATCGTCGTACTGAGCAGCGTCCTTTTAAGTTGCTTTAGTATCCATTGAAAAATCCTTCTTCTTTTTACCAACACAATGAAAACAGCAATAAATCTAGATAGTTAAAAGATGCAAAGAAGGCAAAAACTTGAATTAACTAAAAAAACTCACTTCTTTCTTTTTAATCGAAACTGATTTAAATATTATCAAGTATCTATCTGAATAGCATTTCTTAATCCCCCATCATCAAGCTTCTAATTTGTTTTATAAAATGTAAAATCTGAGATGGACAACAAAAATCTGTATCAAAATCCAATTTGTTTAAATTTAACAAGGTATCTGTGTAATTTTTTAATCTCTTTTTTTATCCTCAATAAACTTTCTAAACCCAGTTACAAAAAAGTATTTCCACATAAATTTAACTGAAGTTATTGAAAGAAAATACACACTTAAAAATTCATTCTTGATACACTATGCTCCCCCTCGTTTTTTAAACTGCCGATACAAAGTGTAAATGCCCCAAGCCAAAAAATAATAAAGACAGAAATGTTTAAGAGCTAAGTCTTAAATGCCAAAAAAAAAAAAAAAGATAGAAAATTGTAAGAGCTAACTTTCAGATTCTCATCAAATTATTTAAATTCAGACGTTTAGACAACTCTGTCACAAACTTGTAGTCTGACAAGAGTCTGATTTTTCGGTGCCGGTACTCCGAAAAATGCTCCACAGGCCCGGACAGACAGCACAAACCTCCTTTTATTTATCATTAAAGCATGTATTTAAAGCTTGTTTATTTCAACCTTCCTCTTCAGCTCAAAATGCATCATACCGCTCCTTGGACCACGTCTGCAGCTTGTCTTAGACAAAGCTGTGCCGCTGGAACTGGCACAACTCCGACAACCAGCTCTTTTAGTGACTGCTTGCTATGAACAAAGCAGAGGATCTTCCAACAGCAACAAACTTCCCACACAGCGCTCCTCTTGTCCGTGGCACAACTCTAATCTTTTCTATTGTTGATATATATACTCTAGTGTAGTTTACTTCACTTATCCACCACTACACACAGTTATATATTAATTTAGTTTCCAACAATAGTGTAAACTCGATCTACAATCGTAAGACTCCTGCTTTCACACAGAGTTGAGATCTCAACACAGGCACACACACACCTTCACCGCTCTGACAGCTAAACACTCATTCACAATCCTACCACAAACTCCTCACTATCAACGACAGACAATAATTTTAAAATCCCTTACCGGTTTTTTCGCGCCCCTTAACAACAATTGCTTTACCGGCTGCTTCCTCCCCGCAGAGCCACAGACCCGCAGACCCGCTGACTTTGCAAGAGCTCTCCCCAATCAGCCTGTCCGTCAGCGGAACTAAGAAGCGGCTCACACCGCTCCCTTAGTCTCCTTAGAAAGCAAACGGCAAAAAGAAAAACAAATAGAGAAAAACATCAACCTTCCATCACCATTCAGACTGCTCACATTTTCCTTAAACAACGCACACCGCAACTTTCTGCTGGGCCCCTACCCCGTGAGAGACGCTTCTCCACTGTGAGAGGCTGGATGTCTTCCGTTATTCCTTTCCCCGAGAAAGGTGTCTCTAACCCTTTGAGAGACTTATTTTTCCTTTATGCCTCTTGCCCAGTTAGAGGCCAGTCATTATCATGCATTTTGCACTGACCTGTTTATTCAATTTTTTTTAACTTTTTAAAAACTTTTTGGACTTGTTTGTGGATCTCACCCACGAGGCAGTGACTCCCTCAGCCTTCCCAGGACCCTGGCGCTCGAGCTCTCGGTGACACAAGTCCGTAATCACGTAGGGACGACCACTCCTTAAGCAGGTCAGCGGCTTATTCCTTTAACAGCAGACAGCTTCAGCATTGAACGGCGAAACTCAGACAGACATGCACCGATTCAATACAGATTCATTCAATAGTCTCCAACCTGCTGATCAAAGAAAATTCACAACAACTCACACCCATTTTCTATAATATTCACACTTACTGTTTTTTATCTCCCAGAAATCACGTCAGCTTGGTCACCAAATTGTTGAAAAATTTCTGACTTCGGTAACTCCGAACCTGCTCCTTAAGGGAAAAGGCGCCCAAATATGGGATATACTCTTACCGTTTTAAGTCCCCTTTCCAGCGTGTTCGTTATTTCTGTTGGTTAGCAAAAACGTCCACTCGCACACTGATATATTGATTTTGCCAACAATCCCACCATGTTTGCAAAGGTATGCACCTAAGTCTCCTCAGAATGCATGCCAATCCAGAGTGGATGAAGCCTTTTATTAGAATACAGATTCTCACACACAATAGTTACAGTCTGTCTCTGACACACTTCAGATAATCCTAACAAAGAATTCATGGATTTCTAAGCATGTGAACATCCTTCTGTCTCCATCTGACCTTGATTCTCACCAACTCCTAATACAGTTCCTTTGTTGGTCAGACACCTACTCTGTCTTGCTCTCAAACTCAGTTTTAATCTAGTTCCTTCCTTCTCACACTGTGGCTAATAGACTCAGCATTGTTCTCCTTTATGAGCACGCACACACATTAATTATTATTGAATACACTGCATAATAATATGGGATTAAGAATACAATACCTCACAGAGATGTTCTCAGGAAGCCTGCAGATGTGTTTTGTGACAGTAACTGTGGAAGGTAGACATCACAGACCAGCACTGAGTTCCCCCTGATCACAGGTTCACAACAACTTTATTTGAGTACATGACCCTAATGACCCTAATGACTTATATATGTATATATTCTTACTACTTCACAATTCAGCTTAGCCGTTAGCGAATACCTAATTAGCCGAGAGTGAAATCAGTTTGTTTTGTGTGGATCATTTTTAGTTATTAAAGTTGTTAAACTGAATCAAATCTTGCTTCTTTTTATTTGAGTGAATTTGACTCATTGTCAAGAACATCACCCTTCAGACAACTCTACCTGGTATCTACAGACTGCTGATGATAGAGTAAACTCTGAAAACATATATTTGCTGGGTTAAACCTAGCTGGTGACCCGTCTTTAAAAACTTAAAGGAATAATTCAATTAAAAATTCACGAATCATTAATATAGTAGTCCCTAGATAACCTATATACAACCTTATATATATATATATATATATATATATATATATATATATTATTATATATATAATATATATATATATATATATATATATATATATTTATTTATTCAACAGTCTACATAAGATGTAGTCCACCTGAGTGCTCCTACCTCCACTCTTATTAGTCACCCTATGTTCCTGCCTCTTTTGGAAAAAAGTATTTACAATAGCTATTTCCAATCTTTTTCTCAAAGTCTACCACCATCTGTCCTCCTTCGTTCCTATCCTGGACAGCAAACCTGCCCATCACTTCCTTATCACCTCTTTTCCCTTCACTAACATGTCTATTAAAGTATGCACCAATCACCACTCTATCAACTCTCGGGATAGACTGCATCAAATCATCTAGTTCACTCCAAAATTTCTGCTCTCTTATAAATCACATCCTACCTGTGGGGTATAACGTCTAATTAAAGCTGCAAGCAGCCTCTAGCGGCACTCGCAGCTTAGCGCCGCTCTAGCCTGTAATGCAACTGTGGGACTTACGCACCGCCATCTCAACTGCCTCTTAACCCTATTACCAAGGCTCATGATAAAATCTGTGTGATAAAATGTTTAAAAGGCAAACATGGAGCCTTTAAACCAAAATGGCCGACCTCAAAAGGGAAAAGCACCCTTGATTCAAAACTGTTTTAAGGAGTCTTGAGAAACCATATATTATCTGAATTGAATAATCGTTGCTCAACACAGTGCTTGGCGAGGATTACTTTAATGATTCTAGTTGACGCTGTGCAGGTATTAAGCCAAAAACACAAAATATTTCAGTACTTCTGTGCTTAGAGACATATTCCTATCTCTGTTGCTGATTTTAGAGAAGATCAGATGTTTTTAGAAATTAGAGTCAAACGTATTTCCATGGTGTTATGTAAGGATTCACCATGCTGCTACAACCACACACACTTTCTAAACCTGTCAGCTGTGGACAAAAAAATAAAGCAGCCTCTGTTGAGTCACCGTCTACAGTTAAATGTTGATTAGGTAAAAGGAGCCAAGTATCAACCTATCTTACTGGAACATTAAACTTCCTGTTTTGAGCGGGCAGGGCTTTGATGACATAAGTAAACGACTTCAATACAATGTTCGGTTGTGGTATGTGATGACAGTTCTGAAGTATGTTACAGATGTGATGTTTAAAATGGAACATAATACACCTTCTAATTATAGGGTGAAAAGCTAAAACTGTAGAACTGGCCGCGCCCACATGCTTATAATAGCAAAAAATTATCCTTAACATGTTTGGTCCCCCATGCTTTAAACAATGCTGAGTCATTTCTATGTATTTAAATAACGAACTGAAAAAGGAGTTTGTTCTTATTTGACATGTAAAAATAGCACAAAATAGCAGCTTTTCTCAAAAATGTCGGACTTTCTGTGATGGTTGGACACGGGCTCAAAATATTTTTTGTCCAAGTTCATCACAAACAGAATATATCTACTGAGTTTCACACTTTTATATGATATAAATGCCTACTGATTATTATTTTAGTGATCCTAGGTGGCGCTGTGCATGCAATAGTCCCACCCCCCAAAAATTTCCATGTATATATATTACTGGATGGACCAATATCTATGTTCTTGAATTTGGTGCAGATCAAACGATACTGGTGGAATTTAGTGGCAAACGTATTTCCATGGCGTGATGCTAAGCCATGCTGCCAGAGCTACACCCTTTTTAGACCATCCGCAGTACTAGATACAGAATCAACCTATCTTATTTCAAGGTACTGTGCAGTGCACCAACCTGAATAGGTCAAGGGTGTAAATTCAAGCCCTTTCAATGAAAAACATTACACGTCCTGTTCTGAGGGGGCGGGGCTTAAGTGATGTCAAAATTTGACCATCTAGGATCGTCAGGGATATGATGAACATCCAATACAGAAGATTTCACCCAACTGGTACTTTCTGAAGAGTAGTTTTAACTGTTTGAATATTTATGGCGAGAAGCCTAGGTTTGGGAACTAGCCAAGCCCACCTGGTTTGATGCAGAAAAATTCCTTTGATAATTTTTGATCCCCAATGCCTTCTGTCTCGGTTCCTTGGTATAGAAGTCTCTAGGTCAAAACCTCTGGGAGGAGTTTGATCAAATATGACCTGTACAAATGGCACAAAATGGCGTGTTGGATTCAAAATGGCTGACTTCCTGCTGGGTTTGAACCATGGCTACAAGAGACTTTTTTTGTAGGGCATGAAGCACTGCATATGTGTCTTGAATGACGTTGTGTTCACATGAAGTATGGCTTTGGGCTGGTGTTTTTAAGGGTTGTAGGGGGCGCTGTGGAGTAATTAGGCCAAACCCACCAGATATTAGCCTACATAACTCTTCAGGTATGGACTAATATCCATTATGTTGAATCTGATCCAGACTGGATGAGTTATCTGTAAATTAGAGCTAAACGTATGGCCATGGCGTGACACCTCACTTCTCCACGCCGCCACAGCCACACCCTTTTTTTTAACAATCTCAGCACTTGATACAGGGTTTCCCCAACTACTTTTCAGCTGCTGTCCAGCATCTTTATGGTAATTTGCTCAACTGTGTAAATTCTGGAACTTTCACAGCAAAATATTACACTTCCTCTTGTAATGGGGCGGGGCTTAAGTGATCTCAACATTTGACCATCTAGGATCATCAGGGATGTGATAAACACCCACCACAGAAAGTTTCTCCCATCTGTGACTTTCTGAAGAGCAATTAAAAGTGTTTGAATATTTTTGGCAAGTAGTCCAAATTTGAGGCCGGGCCACGCCCCTTCACAAAATAAAAAGACTGAATTTTTTTTATAAGTTTTGATCCCCCATGCCTGAAGGCCATCTTGAGCAATTTTGAAGCTGATCAGCCAAAATTCCAGGGAGGAGTTCAATCAAATGTAGAGTCTGTAAACGGCCAAAATGGTGTTAAAAACGCATGGTCAAACCAAAATGGCCGACTTCCTGTTCATCAGGGACCATGACATTTTGAGGCTTTTTTGTAGGTCTTCAAGTCTACTAAACGACATTTCTCTACGATGAACTAAGGTCAATGCGGAGGGTATTTTGACGTTTTCCAGGGGGCGCTACTGAGCTATTTCTTAAGGGATTTTTTCTGAAACTTTAAAATACGTAAATTTCACGCACTTCTGATGCAGCCGCCAAACATGGTGAGTTTTTGAATATGTTTAGCCTCCATAAAGCCAATTCAAAAGTCATAAGAATAACTAAAGCTACAAGCAGCGTGCAGCGGCCCTCGCAGCTTAGCGCCGCTCTGGCCTGTGTTATGACACTCCTGCATCACTGCCTGAACGCCATCTCAACACTTGCAGCAAGCCTCATGATTAAATCTGTTTGAGAAAGTGTTTAAAAGGTTAGAATAGCAGCTTTAAACAAAAATGGCTGACTTCATGAGTGAATAGGATTCTTCATTCCAAAATGTTTTCAGGAGTCTTGATAAACTAAATATGTTCTGAATTGAATAATCCAACCTGAAAACGGTGCTTGACAGGGGTTTTATTATGATTCTAGATGGCGCTGTGCAGGTATTAGGCCAATACCACCAAATATTTCCATACATATGTGTTTAGGACAGGAGTAGAATGCATGTTGTTGAATTTGGAGCAGATCAGATGATGTGTGTGGAAAGTAGAGCCAAACTGATTTCCATGGCGTGATATGAGGATTCGCCATGCTGCTACAGCCACACCCTCCTTCCAAACATCTCAGCTCTGGACAAAAAATAAATAAAAGCAGCCTCTCCAGTAACTGTCCACCGGGAGATTTAAGGGGGTAAAGGAAGCCAAATAACCACGTTCTTTACTGAAAAATTGCACTTCCTGTTCGTAGGGGGCGGGGTTAGATGAGTAAAAGACTTCAATACAGTTTATTGGTGGTATGTGATGACAGCCCTAAAGTATAGTAGACCTGTGACGTTTAATGTGCAAAATAAAACAGGTTGTAATTATGTGGCGAAAACGTAAAATTGTGGACTTGGCCACATCCGAATCCTATAAAAAAATCTTGTCCCTCAAGCTTGTGAAGATACTCAGTCATTTTTAAGGGTGTAAGTCCTGAATTGAAAAATGATTTTTTTCTCATGTGACATGTATAAATAGAAGAAAATGGCAGCTTTTATCCAAAATGGCTGATTTTTTTGTGATGTTTTGAAGTTGGTTCAAAAAATTTTTGGTCAAGGCAATCACAACCTACATATGTCTGCTGAATTTCAATTTCCCATATAAAAGCAACACATTATGGTGATAATTTTAATACTCCTACGGGGGGCTGTGCAGGAATTAGACCCCACCAAGGAAATAAATGCATGTATATGCTTTATGGGTTGGACCAATAGCCATATTCTTGATTTTGGTTTAGCTCATACAATGCATACAATGGCATTCAGCCCAGCTTAACCATGCTGCAGGATCCACACCCTCTTTCCAAAACTGTCAGCATTGGGTAAGAACCTAATACAATTTATTTTCTGTCACTGACAACAGCAAAACTATTGAATAAATAAAGGGAGGCAAACAAGGACCTTTCACTGTAAAACATTGCACTTCCTGTTCTTGGGGGGTGGGGCTTAAGAGATGTTAGCATTTGACCATGTAGGAATGCCAGGGACCTGATAATCACCCAAGACAGAAGTTTTCCCCAGTCTTCGTTTTTCTGAAGAGGAGTTGCAACTGTTTTAATATTTATGGCGAGAAGCCTAAGTTTGTGACCTAGCCACCCCCACCTGGTTCGATCCAGAAAAATTCCTGTGATAACCTTTGATCGCCACTGCCTAAAGTCTCTCCTCCGTGGTTTAGAAGTGTGTAGGTCAAAAGCTCTTGGAGCAGTTCGATCAAATACGACATCATTAAATGGCAGAAGATGGTGTGTTTGATTCAAAATGGCCAACCTCCTGCTGTGTTTGGACTATGACTCTTAGAGTGTTTTATAGTTACTGAGGCACTATATATGTGTTTAATGAATTTGTGCTCAGATGAATTATGGCTTGGGACTGATGTTTTTAAGGGTTGTAGGGGGCACTGTGGAGTAATTTGGCCACACCCACCAAATATTAGCATACACAACTCTCTAGACATGGACTAATATCCATCTTGATGAATCTGGTTAAGATTGGATGAGTTTTATGGAAATTAAAGCCAAAGGTATAGCCGTGGCGTGACATGAGGATTCGCCATGCTGCTACAGCCACACCCTCCTTTCAAACATCTCAGCTCTGGACAAAAAACATTAAAGCAGCCTCTCCAGTCACTGTCCACAGGGAGATTTAATTAGATAACGGAAGCCAAATAACC
Organism: Apricaphanius iberus; assembly: GCA_028564705.1. NCBI lineage: Eukaryota > Metazoa > Chordata > Actinopteri > Cyprinodontiformes > Aphaniidae > Apricaphanius > Apricaphanius iberus. Next base: position 272,034 of record JAPXFQ010000176.1, on the reverse strand, counting down.
ACCTTCTTTACATTGCACTTCCTGTTGGCAGGGGGCAGGGTTAGATGAGTAAATGACTTCAATACAGTGTTCATTGGTGGTATGTGATGACACCCCTGAAGTATGGTAGACCTGTGACGTTTAATGTGCAAGATAATAGAGTTTGTAATTATGTGGCGAAAAGATATGATTCTGGACATGGCCATGCCCACATGCTATGATAGAACCAAATCCTTCTAGAAAAATCTTGTCCCCCAAACTTGTGAAGATATTGTTGGGTTAATCAGAGATGGAGAAGAAGCTGAATACAGAGATATTGGTGTACCGCTTTGTGGCATTGTGAAGAAAACAGAGATAATTGTAGCTTTCAGAAGAAACAGGGATAAGTCAAAGACTGTCTCCATCATAGGAGAAGAATTGGAGGTGCTTGAGGAGTACAAATACCTCAGAGTTCACCTGGACAACAGGCTGGACTGGAGAATCAACAGTGAAGCAGTCAACAAAAAGGGACAGAGCAGACTGTACTTTATGAGGAAGCTGAGGTCCTTCAATGTTTGCAGCAAGATGCTGCATATCTTCTACAAGTCTGTTTTGGAGAGTGTCATCTCTTTGTCCATCATCTGTTGGGGTAGCAGCATCAGAGCCAGGAACTTAAAAAGGCCCAATAACCTGATGAAGAAGGCCCACACTGTTCTGGGGATAATTGTGGAACAACTGGAGATAATGATGCAAAGAAGGATTCTTCAAAAAATTAAAAAGATTATGGACAACCCTGGACATCCTCTTCATTAGAATTTCCTACAGCAACAGAGTATCTTCAGTCAGAGGCTTCTTCAGTTTTGCTGCAAAAATCCTTTCTCCCCCACAGCTGTCATTGTCTACAACAACTCCTTGAAAAATGAATTAGCAATGAGCTACAACAACACTAAATTTCCCTTTGGTATCAATAATGTATTTTTCAATTGAATTTGAAAGCTTATATTTAGCTAGTTGGCTTAGGTTATACAGAGTTGTATTTGTAGTTATGCTGCTATAGGCTTAAGACTGTTGGAGGACAGACTGACCACTTTTCTTCAATCTTCTACTTTTATCTCTTACTACTCTCCAGATGTATTTTTTCATGCTGTGTTTGCGATTGTTAACCTTGTTTTCTCTGGGTTTTTCTCTCTATCGAAGCGCTACCTGTTCTGGTAACCTGCTCAAGTGCAGCTCCCTACTGGATGGGGAGCATCGATTCGGATGATGCTCCCAATGACAAATCCTCCATGTTCAATTGTCAATTTTTTTTATTGTCTTTAATTTATAAAGTACTCTTATATCAGTTCTTTTGTTCTTTTTGTGTCTCGTCTCTGTCTTCTCAAACCCCCAGACCGTCGTGACAGATGACCGCTTTTACTAAGCCAGTTTCTGCCGGAAGTTTCTTCCTGTTAAAGGGGAGTTTTTCTTCTCAACTGACACTGCATGCTTGTTCAGTATAAGGGATTGCTGATGAATTGCTGTGGTTGGAGTCTGCATGATACAGGCACAACCTCACGTCGATCACTCAATGTTGGGATTCCTTACATAGAAATCGATTGGAATGTTTGTATAATTGTAAGTGCCTTGAGATGATATCTGTTTTGAATTGGTGCTATATAAATAAAAGTGAACTGAAATATTTGAATTAACTAAAAAAAAACTGTTAGACAGACAGGATAGAAAGCAATCCCTACACACAAAAAATGCTGAAAATGTCTGCCTTTCCTTGGATCAGGCAAATTTGAAAGGCCCTCATTTTTCAGATATTTGTTAAAACACCGTTTATATAAATAAAATAAAAAATCAGATAAATTTTTTTATTTCACTGAAATACTGTATGCTTGCATTTATTAAATTTTAGGTCAGGGTAATGTAAAGTATAAAAATGTGCCAAAAACAACAAGATGAATCCCTGTAAAATCCATAGTAGATCCCACATGAGGAATTTATTTTGTAATTCCTGTTGGGGCTAAGGTGACGCAATTTAGAAATGCAGCAGATCATGGAGACAGGACAGCAACCTCTTGTTAAAGAGCCAAAGGAAGGACTCCCCTGATGTACTAAGATTTGGCACGGTGCTTCACATCAGACGTTTGGAGGAGGTACTGGTCTCAGAGCCTATAATAAAATATACATGGATTAATTAACAACATTTAAATGTTAAATTAATTTTACAGATTCAAATTTATTGTTAATTTGTTTAGCTTTAATTGTTCCCAATTTCAAAATCTATTAAAACATGTTTCCTTCTCTACGGTAAAATTACATTCACTAGCCAGAAACAAAGAGATAGCAGCTCTTTTTTGTCTTTTAGCTCAAGATTGTTTATGCTTGTGCAGATATTATAGGGCTTTTATAAAATCCTTGCCCCCTTACACATTTCCTCAGCTTTTACATTTCTCTCATACTTGTCAAAACTGAAAAAAAGCTACAAGGGTGAAATATTTTCCATTGGCAAATGGCACAAAAGGTTCATTTGTACTTTTATTATCACCAAATACCAGTTTTCTCAGTTTACAATTCAAATTGTTTTTTTTTTTTTAGCATTACTTAACATTTCTTTGCATTGTGTTGCATCGTCAGATCCATGCTAACAAGTAACACATTGCCAGTACATAGACAGAGAAAAAGCACATTACAAGTATACGGACAGAAAACGAACAAGAAATGTGAGTTGTATACCACCTGGCAACTATAATAGGAGATGAGCGGTTTATGAAAAGCATTGCTGTGTTTATGGCTGATTTAGCTTTTTTACCAGTTTTTCAGTTAAAAAAATATATGGCTGTATTTGATTATATGTTTCACTGTTGTCAAAGATGAGAATAAGCCATATGTAGATGGCATTTTAGTTTTTTGTAGCCTGACTGCAGATTTAAATTACTGTTCCCTTATATAATATTTCATGACCTGCGAGCTAGGTGTCCGTTCAGTCCCAAAAAAACTGTTTACCTGGCGTGCAGCTATGTAGTTCTGGCTTGGAGGTTTGGGTCGGTTCCCTGCCGGTGGTGGTGGAGGTGGAGCTCCTTTGGGCTTAGGCTTCGGATCCTAAAATTGTAGCCATATTAAGAAATATTGTTGAGCAGCTGATTTGCAGTACTCCATCATGACCCAGTGCATTGCTTAGCATCACCTTTTGGAGTGACATGGGCTGACTGATGGTTTGGCCCTGGTTGCTACGAGGAGCAGGGGTGCTTACTGGTGGTGGTTTTCTGTACACCTGTGAACTGTCAGGAAATTATTCAGTAATTATCACTGACAACTAAAAATAGCAGCAATAGAACCATCTCCTGGGTAAAGATTGCTTACACTGGCAAGTTTGTGATGCGTTTCTTCCTCCACATGAACCCCACAACACCAAAAACCAGACCAATGACTATCAGAATAACAGCCAGGGAGATTGCAATGGTTGCTCCTGCAGGAGCAAATTAAAAAATGAGTTTAGCTGGGGTGCAGCAACATAAAGCAATGATGTAAATCTTGTAGTTGTGTTAATGAACACCTGGTTCTTACAGATGTTTCTTACCTGTGGAAAGACCACTGAAAACTTCGTCCTTTGTTCCACAGTTAGGAGGTAACCAGCCAGGCTTGCACTGACACTCACTCCGGTGATTGCACACCTGCAGAAAGCACATTTGACTGTAAAAACACACCAGACTGAACTCGACAGTTTCACTACAAAGTTTACCAGTAAAATTGTTTTTGCTTACAGTATTTCATAGTTAGTTTTCTCAAGTTATTAGAAAATGAGTCAGACTGATTAGATGTACAATGCCACACAAGTATTTTGTTGCAATCAGAAATGCAATTCTATTTTCGAGTTACGCTGAACATGGTGGCAGCATGTTGGAGTAGATTTGTTACATAAGTTCTGATTTGTGCTTTTTCTATACTCTGTTAATCTTGTTTGGTTGAGGCAATGCATGTTTACAAAGTTATTCCATCTAGTTTTGGATGCTGTGCAGCTGGAGGACCTTTGTTTTTCTTTTATTGTTTATTTTTTATCCTTGGACAGTAGTTATGATGTGTAATCGTGACAACAGAGTCCTTTTTTTCACAACAATGAGCAAAAGCTCAAATAGTACATAAACTACTATCCTAAATCCCAAAGAATCATAAAAGCTTCATGGATGGAGAGGAGGACCAAAGAACAGAGAGAATGGGAAAAGTTCATACCATATCTTCCATCGATCGTAATGAGCATAGATCATATCCCAAGATCCATTGTCTCTCTGCCTGGCTTTCTAACCAAATAGAGATTTAAAAGGGAGCATAAAGAGCAAATAAGATGGATTAGAAGTGCTTGCCAACAACTGATGGTGTCCTTCAGGACTTGTTTCTGTAAGATATTATCTTTGCTGCATATTGAGTTGTTAACATGTCATGAGAGTCATGAGACTGTCATACAAATACAGTCCTCAGTCAGAGGCCTCTTCAGATTTGCTGTGTAATTGAAATTGCATGTTTGCATTTAAACTGCAGCAGTGAATAACAGACAGGTGCTGCTGCTGAACAGAGCAGTGTGTTCAGCTACCAGTCCAGAGCCAGCGAAAGCCAGAACATTTTTGCCAGTTTTTCCCCAAAAAATTATGTAAGTTGGGCTATGCTGTTGCATACAGATAATGTTAGCTAAATTATATAACTAGTTAACACCTGTCAATAAATCATGTTAAGCCATTTAACAATACTAATTATTTTACATCTCTTACTTGTCAGTTCATACTAGGAATAAACACAATCCTCTTTCATTTATCTGCAGAACTTATTAGTCTCAAATATTTGAAAATAAATATTTACTGTCAAAAAAGACAAAGCAGGGTCAGGGAGGGTCTGTACAGGTGAAAGGAGAATATAAGTGACTCAGAAAGAAAAATCAATGGCCCAAAGGGGTCTTTGAAGCTAATTTTCAAAGAAACTTCACTGCTACATGTCCTTATTCTATTTACAATGTTTTATTTCAACATTTTCATATCTTCATTGCCGCAATGGACAAAACAGAGCCAGGGAGGAAACTCAGGGCCAGAGGCCAGCAGCAGGGGACGATGACACTGGGACTTCACAGCTAAGAAGAGATTTGAACTTGCTGAGAAAAAAAGATCCATTGGTGGGAGAACCCAGGCAGGACAAGGTTACAACTGATATTTTTGAATTTCTCTCATTCCCACTTCAAAACATAGTTTGTCTGTATTTTAATAAATAAGGATTGATGTCAGTCAGTTTGTTAAAAAAAAATCAGTTTATGTGATTTGAACATTGTATTGTAATAACTCTTTTTGTAAAGTGACTTGAGATTACATCTGTTGTGAAATGGCGCTATATAAATAAACTGAATTGAATTGAATTGAATTGAATTGAGTACAGGTTACTGCAGAAAAACAGAAAAGTTTATTTTGTTGAAGAAAGAACAAAGATATTTGTGGGGGCTTGTGCAGCCTTTGCTTTATTATTTTACAATCTAAAATCAGTAGGTGCCCTACCTAACCTACTCTTGGTGTTTTGTGTTAATGGGGAGGTGGTGGCCTGGAATGGTATCTAATTCCCAACCTGAATCAGTCTGCCCCTGATTTGAAGTACTTCTAAATAAGACCTCTGAGAGAAAATAAACTAAGCAGGTCATATGATGCATCCGGCTGAATTGTTGGTGCATCCGTTTTGCAGGTTTAAAAAAATGTATACGCTTTTCCAATAAAAGGGGTCCTATTTATAAAAGCTGTCATGTTGGTATGTACTCACAGCATTGCCTAGACATTTTGCTGTACAGTTTGGGTTTTTGTAAGCACTTTCCAGATCCATGCACTGATTCTGGCTGCAAACCTTAAAACACACAAGGATAAAGCATTTCAATCTAACGTGTACACATTATTAGAACTCTAAAAACGTTTATTACTGAAAGGAGAAGCAAGTACCTTTCCATCTCCACATACAGTGCCTTCATCAACCTGGCCGTAGTCTTTGGTGTAGTCTTCAAAGAAAACTGCTTTGCAGTTCCCAATTGTGACCGTGCGGCCATACTTTGGGTTATTATTCCCGCCCTGGCAATAGAGCTTCCCACACAAAACATCTCTGTGCAGTAAAGAAGGGGTTCATGTTTGCTTAGTTTCTAGTATTTCAGCTGAGATAGCTGCATGGGAAATCGATCCCAATGGATTAGAGATGCACCGGACATAATTTAGAGGTCATTTTGAATTACCAGGGGGTTTTTAAGTTTCAATTTAGATGTTTTTTTCTCAGAAGGTAATTCATTCAAATGACAGATGCCACAGAGAGGGATTTTCCTGGCCAATTCCAATTTTTGTTATTGATGTCTGAGTCATTCAGTGTTTGATTTTGTATTTCTTTTCATGTTTTAAGGCCTATAACATAATGTGAAAAAATGTATTGCAGAGTAGGTGTTTTAATACCACAGACGAATGAAGGAATTAAAATGTTTAGCTACCGTATCTCCTAACCTCTATCTTGTTATCATCTAAAGTGAGGGGTGTTCATGCTTCTGATTGTTCATTTACTGAACAATAATGGGAGTTTTTTAGTTTACATATATTTTGGGAAAATAACAAAAATGTCACATGTTTCAAGATGAGGCTTGCTGATAATGGCCACAGCCAATTACTTATTGTAATATTGAGCTGATCAAGGGAACAGTTTATTTGGCTGACTGATTGGTGCACCTCCTACCCAACCAATGTATTAAACTAAGGCTCGACATACAAGTAGTGTAGCTGAAGATTTCCTGATGAGTTGTACAGATCAAAAATGAAAGAATTAAAGATGATCCCTACATCAAACATTTTATGTTTTACAAAAGTTAGAACAAAATGCATACAAGAACGTTTGTTCATGCAGAAATCTATTTTGTTACATTTATAAAACAGCAATTTTTTCTTTTTTCTTTATTTGGTTCGCCAATCAAGGTTTATAGATCGCTGTGTTGCGACTCACTGTGGCTGGCAGGGGATGAATTGGGTGTTGGAGAGAGGTCTACAGTAGCCGTAGTTAGTTCCTTTGGTGTTGTAATTGTAGCAGGATGAAAGGGCCTCAATAGCAGCTGAAAAATTTTTTACAGTCAGTCATATCGTTTTTCTTTGGAATATCTCCATGATAAAACCTTAAGAAGAGGCACTTACTGGTCCCATAGAGCTTTTTGCACTGATTTGACCTTTGTGGACACTGACCATTGTAGCAGTAACCCAGACCTTTATAACATGGGAGCCCGTTCACAGCAAACACATCCTCAGGACAGGTGGCACTCTTCCCATCACAGTACTCTGCCAGGTCGCAATCATCCTGCTTTCTGCGGCACTCCTTGGACCGTGGCTGGATCTGTGTGAAACAAAATTCAAAACTAACTCAAATATAATGCTGAAGCTGAAGTTATTAATGTTGATTAATGTTGGAATCATAGCATTTAGGTGTTTGACTACAGTTCATATTGTGCAAATAATATCTGATGCATACCTTGTCAAAATGTAAAATATATACATATATATATATATATATATATATGTAGTGAATTGAAAATATAAATATATATATTCAATACAATTCACTTTTATTTACATAGCACCAATTCACAACAAATGTAATCTCAAGGCACTTTACCACGAAAGTCATTTCAATACGATTATACAAACATTCAAATCAGTTAAAGGTTTTCTATGTCAGGAATCCCAGCAGATTGCGATGAGTCATCGACGTGAGGTTGTGCCCGGATCATGCAGAATCCAACCACAGCTATTCCTCAGCAATCCCTTATACTAAGAAAGCATGTAGCGACAGTGGAGAGGAAAAACTCCCCTTTAACAGGAAGAAACCTCCAGCAGAACCTAGCTCAGTACAGGCGGTCATCTGTCATGACCCTCTGGGGGTCTGAGAAGACAGAGAAGAGACAGCATGAAGGATGCTCGGTCACTTTTGCGCATCATCTGGACCGATGTTCCCCATCCAGCAGTGGGTATATATATATATATATTTGTTCTACTTAGACCTTCTTGCTGCAGCATGTGTGGATGTGCCATCCTGGAGAAGTTGGACAACCTGTGCAACTTCTGTAGGGTCAAGGAATTGCCTCATACTGCCAGTAGAGCTAATTACTCTCTCTCTCTCTCTCTCTCTCTCACTCTCTCTCTCTCTCTCTCTCTCACTCTCTCTCTCTCTCTCTCTCTCTCTCTCTCTTGATTGATTGATAGATAGATAGATATGTCCAGCATATATACTGTGCCAAGGCTATTTAACCGAGGCTATTTATTCTTTTATTTATTTTTACTTAATACCATACCATTTTATTTATAATGCACTGTACAAATGATAGGGCTCAACCAAAGCGCAGAACATAGGCTAGAAGCATAAGAAAATAAAAGACAGTATAAAACACAATAAAAATACATAAATAGCAGAAAGTCAGACTAAAAATAATAAGCTGGTGCTCGAGCACACATAGGACATAATATTCAATCCAATCAACCGGACCAGAGAGCTAACATATTAAAATGAAAACCTCAGCCTTCAAAATGCTATTAAGAGAGGAGTCTTGTCTTCCTCCATAGTAAATGTCAAATTTAAGATTGGTCCATAAGTTCTCAATTGTTTGTGTCAGCTGACTGACTGCGCTGACTACAACCAGCGCAACCAGATGAAAGATGGGACCGAAGAAGGCACCTGTAACGGAGGAGGTCGATGACATTAAAAGGTCGCTTGATTTCCTCTCGGAAGAAGTTTCTGCTGTCAGGCTGCAGCAGAAAGGCATATTGGTGCTGGTGGAGGAGGTGAAAGCTCTCCGCATTCAGAATGAGGAGAAGGATAAAAAGATCACCTTCCTGGAGAGCAGGGTTGCCGATTTGGAGCAGTACACCAGGGCTAATGACGTCATCATCACTGGGCTCGATATAAAACCCCGGTCATACGCTTGGGCGTTGGCCTCCAACAACGGGGAAGAGCCCGGGGACCTGGATATCAGCTCCACGGAGCAACAGGTGGCTGCTTTTTTGCAGACCAGGGGCATAAAACTGGACTGTGAGAATATCGAAGCTTGCCACCCTCTGCCCAGAAGAAACCCCAGAGATAAACCAGCTGTCATCATGAAGTTTGTAAACAGAAAGCACAAGATTGCATTAATGAAAGAAGGGAGGAAGCTAAAAGGCACAAACGTCTTTATCAATGAGCACCTAACCAAGCAAAACGCAGATATTGCCCGACAGGCGCGCTTTTTGAAAAAGCAGAAAAAAATTCAACACACCTGGACTACAAATGGCAACATCTTCATCAAACTGAATGGGACACCGGAGGAGGCCAAAGTGCTCAAGATAAAAAATATAAACGAGCTGGACAAATATCAATGACCAATACTGGCTGGACTTTAAGGTAAAAACATTTACACAAACATGATTCACACCGAAAGGACTCACTTAATTACACCTGGAGACAATGGTAACATAACGCAGAGGATCAGTCAGCTTGACAATCTGGAATTACAAACATTTCAGTATACTGATCACGGTGTACTGGACATGGAACATGACATAGATCCGGATAACTACATCTTTAACTCCATTAATAATGACTGCAGCTATTACACTGATGATCAATATAATCAAATTACGAAGGATGGAATGCTATCAATCATACACATTAACAGCAGGAGCCTGTATGCAAACTTTTCCGGTGTTAAAGACTACTTAAAACAATTCACACAACTATTTAACATTATTGCAATATCTGAAACATGGATTACTACAGAGAAGAGGGTGGAATTTGATCTTGAGGGTTATGAGTTTGTGCATGTGGATCGACGCAACAAAGTTGGAGGTGGAGTTGCATTATATGTGGATAAAAATATTAATTTTACAGTGTTGGACAGTATGTCAATGGTTGTTGATAATATGCTTGAATGCATATCAATTGAACTGTATAAAGAAAAGACTAAATCTGTGATTATTAGTTGTATATATAGGACACCTGCTTCACAGATTGAACTGTTTAAAGACTGGATGGAGGAAATATTTATAAATAAGAGTCATAAAACTATTTTTCTCTGTGGAGACTTCAATATAGATCTGCTCAACCCAAATAAATATAAAGTGACAGATCATTTCATAAACACAATGTATAGTATGAATCTGTATCCCAAAATTACCAGACCCAGCAGGATAACTTCTCACTGTGCTACTCTCATTGACAATATATTCACAAACGATATTGTAAACAGTACAAAAAGTGGACTACTCATTAGTGACATCAGTGATCATTTGCCAGTTTTCGTAGTACATGACAATGGCTATAAGACTAAGTTACCTAAACATAACATTGTACACAGAAGGCTGAGAACAGAAGATTCAGTGGGAGCACTCAAAAATGATTTAATGTCACAAAATTGGGGTTCTGTGTATGATAAAGATGACATAAACAGTGCATATGATGAATTTCTAAGTTTATTTAAAAAACTATATGATAAAAACTGTCCTGTAAAAATCATTAACAGAAAGCTAAATTATGCTGATCATCCTTGGATATCAAAAGGGCTACAGAATTCCTGTAAAAAGAAAAATACACTTTACAGAGAATTTATCAGACGAAGAACCAAGGAGGCCGAAAGCAAGTATAAGAAATATAAAAACAAGTTGACAAATATCTTAAGAACAGCGAGGAAAGGATATTATAACAAACTATTACACAACAATAAGAATAACATTAAAGGTATATGGAACATATTAAACACTGTAATAAAAAATGGATCTAAACAATCAAATTATCCTAAGTATTTTATTATCAATAATACAGAAAAATATGATATGAATGAAGTGGCTCATAGAATGAACAAATTCTTTATAAGTGTTGGACCTGATCTTGCAGAGCAAATCCCTGATCCAGTAACATCTGCAAAGGAATTTGATAATCTGATAGATCGGAATCTGAACTCAATGTTCCTCACAGCAGTAGATGAGAGAGACATTATAAATGTTGTGGCTTCATGCAAAAACAAAACATCTGATGACTGTGATGGCATTAATATGACTGTGGTCAAAGGAGTGATTGATGAGATTTCAAAACCATTAGCATACATTTGTAATTTATCATTTCAGACCGGTACATTTCCAGACAAAATGAAAACAGCTAAGGTCATACCTCTGTACAAATCTGGGAGCAAACACCAATTCACAAACTACAGACCTGTGTCATTATTATCTCAATTCTCTAAAATCCTAGAAAAACTCTTTAATAACCAACTGGACAAATTCATAGATAAACATAAACTATTCTCTGAAAGTCAATATGGGTTTAGATCTCACAGATCAACCTCAATGGCATTAATTGACGCAGTTGAGGGAATCACAGATTCATTAGAACGTAAAGAGTATTCAGTGGGGATATTCATAGATCTAAAAAAAGCTTTTGACACCATAAATCATGACATTTTATTAAAAAAACTGGACCGGTATGGCATAAGGGGGAAATCACTAGATTGGCTTAGAAGTTATTTATCTGACAGGAAACAGTTTGTGAAATTGGATAATGTTTGTTCATCATGTTTGGACATTTCTTGTGGCGTCCCACAGGGGTCAGTGTTGGGTCCTAAACTGTTTTTATCTTACATCAATGATATATGTAAGGTCTCATAAGTTATGAAGATGGTTTTATTTGCCGATGATACTAATATATTTTGTTCTGGTAGTGATTTACAAATCCTGACACAAGTGATGAATACTGAATTGATTAAATTAAAAGCATGGCTGGACATAAATAAACTATCATTGAATATGAGCAAAAAAAGAATAATACTTTTCGGTAAGCACAAAACTAATCTGCATTTGGATATACAGCTGGCAGGAGTAACTATTGAAAGAGTGGATGAAATAAAATTTTTAGGCGTGATCATAGATGATAAAATTAATTGGAAATCACAAATTAAACATGTAAAAAAAAAATTTCACGATCTACCGCAGTACTAAATAAAGCAAAACAGGCACTGGATTATAAATCACTCCGAATACTTTACTGTTCATTAGTTCTTCCATACCTCAATTACTGTGCAGAAGTCTGGGGTAATAATTACATTAGTACAATACACCCACCACTCATTTTGCAAAAGAAAGCTATACGGATCATTCATGGGGCAGGGTATTGGGATCACACTAACTCTTTATTTTTACAGTCAAAACTTGTAAAATTCAGAAACATTGTGGAATATCAAACAGCGCAGATACTATTTAAAGCAAAAAACAATCTCTTACCAGAAAACATTCAAAAATTATTCACTGGAAGGGAAGGGGGTTATAACTTAAGGGGGCAATTTAATTTCAGAATTCTTCAGGTACACACAACAAGGAAAACCTTTTGCATCTCAGTCTGTGGAGTTAAACTGTGGAACACTTTAGAGAGGACTCTCAGGGAAAGTCCAAATATATGGCAGTTCATATAAAAAAATAATTTATACTAGGTATAGAAATGAAGAGGGTATTTTAATTTGATGGGGTGCTTTTTCTTTTTCTTTTGTTTTTTTTTTGTTTTTTTTGAGGATGTTAGTGATATCATTACTGTTGTTGATGTTTTCATTGTTATCATTATTATTATTATTATTATTATTGTTATTGGTGGGGATGCTGGTGGTAAAGTATTATTATCTCTGTTATTATTATTACTAGTAGTAGTAAGGTAGACAATGAACATTATTACCGTTGGTGGTTTATTGTTTATCATCATTATTATTATTGTTATTATTATTGTTATGATTATAATTAATGATACTGATAATAATATTGTTATTAATAATAGTATTGATACCGTGGTTACTGATATTGTTACTATTAGTATAATTACTTCTAGTGTTGCCATTATTATTATTTTTATTTTATTTCTATTTTTGCTATTTGCTATACTGTTTGACCGGTGGCTAGTTAGTTAAATGCTGTTGATTTTTTTTTTAAGAAGGGGTGGGATAAAATAAGTTCATACTTCTTCCCACTCCTTTTCGAATGTGTAACTTGAATTTAATATGTGTCTCTCAGTTTATGTTCACTTTGCCAAGGTTTTATTTCATTTTTTTTTTTTGTATTTGTTGGCTAATACACATTCGAAATAAAGAATAATACAAAAAAAATTTAAATTAAACAAATAAACTTATACAATACCTAATATGGTTCCTAAACATCATGGAACGAAAATGGTCACACATTTCTTGGTAATCACATAGTGAGGTTGTTGCAGATGTTGTTGTCATGGGTTTTTGGAGTTTTGCTAGATAGATAACTTCTCATGAATCCATGTGCTGCTGCACCAGAGACTGCAAGTAGGTATCTCTTCAGCCAAAAAGTTTATTAAAAAGTAAATTACACAAAAAGTTTTAAAATTAGGAAAACATTTTCCAATAGAAGCAATCAGTAGTTGAAAAGACTAACGCTGTGTCCACACCAAAAGCGTCAAAACGCGCCACATGCCCCCAGCTGGATGCTAGAACATTCGCACCTTGAAGCGTGTACAACGCGAACTGGTCGCGCTTCAAATATGGTATTTTCACGCGAAAACTGGCCTTCAGTGGAGCTGGGGCTACAGTGCAGCTGGCGGTGGAGGACCGAGCTGGCGGAGTACTGCGTGTTCGGCCCGGGCTTCAGCGGAGCTGGGGCTACAGTGCAGCTGGCGGTGGATTATGAATCGAGCTGACGGAGGACAGTGGATTACGTGTTCGGTCTGGCCTCCGTTAGAGCTGGGACCGCTGCACCGGGGGTTTGGTGAGCTACAGATACAGTCTAGCTATGGCGGAGGGATCCATAAACAGCAGCGAGCCTCTCATAAACACCGGCTCCTCGCCGCCTGGAGAACGTGACCTGCTCGCCCAGTTTGTGCCGTGAAGGTCCAAGCTTCGCCTGGCGACACACCAACTACATTTCTGAGCAGCTTTCCATCTGTCTGCGGTTCGTAAAAGTTTATAATATTTGATCAGCGTGGGACGTGGTGCTGCTACCAGGAAACCAGGTAAGGAGGCTGTTTCAAGGCTCACTTCTAGGCCGAGACGTGCTTTTACAGCAACAACGGCTCTTTTAAGAGCCACCCACAAACCTGTTAAGAGGATTCCTGTCTAAATAGTTTCACCTATTTATAATATTTTTTTTTTCCTGTCTCTGTATTGAAAACAGCTTGTGTCATGTAGCTTGGGGTGATTAGCCACAGTGTTTATCAGTATTTCCTCCATGTCCTGCTGAGGCTGTGACTCCATGACAGTCACAGAATCACTGAAACTCTGTCCCCTGATTGGTTGTCGCGGCGCGATTTGATGCTGGAGTTCAGATTTTTCAACTCGAGCAGAATTTTTCAGGTAGAAGCTGACCAGTAGACCAGTTTGTTTACATTCTAGGCTGTCGCTCATTTTATGACGTTGGTACTTACTCCCTTGTTTGTTGGATAACTACAGACTTATTTGTATACCGCCACCTGCTGTTTAGGTGTAGTAAAACACTGGAATCAAATACGCGTCAAATATGTGTCATCTGAACAGAAGAAATATGCATTTTCTCTGGCCGTATTCTGGCACGGCTACACATGTGAAAACGGCCTAAGACAAACCATTTTCCTGTAAACAATTGGAGAAGAGCCTGCAGTTAAAGCAGCAGCAGGCGAGGCACAACACCTCTCTTTTGCCCCATTTCTACCCGGGCCAGTACAGTACAGAATGGAACGGGTCACTACGGCCTGGAATGGGTAAGTTGTGTTTCCATTACCATCTCAAAAGAACGGTTCTAGGCAAGGACATGGGTGGACTTAGTTTAACAAAAGCTCCGGCAAAAATCTTCTCTCTTCTGTTTATGATTAAAGATTAAATTAGTGGAAAACAGTGATTTTTTTTAACCAATTTACTACTTAGACTTCCATAGCTCAGAGTGATGTCAACCTACCATCTTGCTTTACAACGATACTCTGGAGCTTGTTTTTAGTTGGAGATTAAATTGTAGTCAGCTCAAGGACACAGTGATTGCAATAAAAGCAGGTTTTTGAAAGTATTTTTTTTTAAATCAATTTTTTTTTTAAATTTCTTTTACGAAAAAGATAGGAAAAACTTCGGATGCTGTATGAAAAAAAAATAGAATCAAATATTCACCCTCTATTCTGAACCTTTTATCCTGTAAAATAAAACGGGTTTGGCCATTGTTTCATAATGTTAGCCAGGGGAATCATATTTTGTCACAAAAATAAAAAGAAGTAATACTGCATTGAAAATTGTTAAATTAAAACTACTGCTCTTCCATTAAAATTGTGTTTTTAGTTTAATTTATCGAAATACAAAACCTAAAACATCCACCACACCATCCTTCTAGATTTTACATCTGTAAAAATAAGATGCTCTGAGATACATCCTGAACAATGCATTAAAGATTGAGACATTGCACATTTTGGGGGAGCAAATGAATCAACAGAATTATTATTCCTCCTATCTTCATTAATTTATTGACCGTCCACACTGTTCAGCACTGAACATAGAGAACTGCTCAGGCCACTGTCTTGATGTCAGAACTTGGTTTAAAAATAAAACACACTGCTCACAAAAATTAAAGGAGCACTTTAAAGAAACACATTAGATACATCAGATATGAATATGAAGTTGGATATCTATACAAAAAAAAAGACAGGAACAAAATGATGCCAAGTCTTTTAATGGAAATAAAAGTTTTCAGCCTACAGAGGGCTCAATTGTGTAGACACAGAGGCCGGGCATTGTCGTGCATTAGGAGGAAACCAGGGCCTTCTGCACCAGCGTATGGTCTGACAATGGGTTCAAGGATTTCATCTCAATATCTTATGGCAGTCAGATCACCATTTCCTAGGCAGTAGAGGTCTGGGCATCCCTCCATGGATATGCCTCCCCAGACCATCACTGACCCACCACCAAAACTGTCATGTTGAACGACGTTGCAGGCAGCATAACGTTCTCATTGTCTTCTCCAGACTCTTTCACGTCTATCACAGGGTCTCAGGGTGAACCTGCTCTCGTCTGTAAAAAGTAAAGGGTGCCAGTGGCGGACTTGCCAATTCTGGTGTTCTTGAGCAAATGCCAGTCGAGCTCCACAGTGCTGGGCAGTGAGCACAGGGCCCACTACAGGACGTTGGGCCCTCAGGCCATCTTCATGAAGTCTGTTCCTGATTATTTGGGTAGAGACATTCACACCAGTGGCCCTCTGGAGGTCATTCTGTAGGGCACGAGCAGTGCTCAGCCTGTTCCGCCTTGCACAAAGGAGCAGGTATCGGTCCTGAGACACATTAAACCTTCTTGCTGCAGCACGTGTGGATGTGCCATCCTGGAGAAGTTGGACAACCTGTGCAACTTCTGCAGGGTTAAGGAATCGCCTCATACTGCCAGTAGAGATAATTACTCAAGCCAAAACCAGCCAAAAAAGATCAAGAGGGAGAAACTTGAAATTACCTGCACATGTAAAACCAGTCCTATTTTGAGGGTTTTCAAATTGTTGCCACTATAGAGCACCTGTTGTTAAGTCCATGAACACCAATACAGCTGAAAGTGAATAACGATGCCCTCATTCGCTTAACCAACCAGAAAATTATCAGACAAGATTAATTGATTTCATGCCATGCCCAATAAAAAAGTGCTCCTTTAATTTTTTATGAGCAGTTCATAAATAATAATTTTAAAAAATCCAGCAAAAGTATTTTTTTCTGAAAACAGGAAGAATGACTGTGAACCTGAACCCAATATGAAAAAGAATTTCTACACCACAGTAGCAGGACTTGCACCTTGGCCTACCCAGCAGAAGTCACTAACACTAACCACTCAGCCAACATGACAACATGGTGATGACTATGGATTAAATAGGATATGTGCTGACAAGATTCCCAACTGTGTTTAAAACCTATGTATTTCACAACTCACACTGATTTCTTTTTGATTTTAGGCTGCTTGCAGTTAACTGTAGTGTACTGCTTATTTGAAACTATAGCTTACTCTGAGACAAAAAACAACTCCAGACCAATCAGCGGCTACCGCTGCTGGGGAGGAGTCACCACCATTGAGTAGAGACGACGGACATACTAGACAACGCTGGTAGGAGTGAGAGGGATATCATATTACCGGACCAATCAGTCCATGGGTGGGCGTGTTGGGTAGCTTCGTCACGCTTCGAACTAAGGCAGAGGTAGTTAAAAAAAAAGGGGTTGGCTCGGAAGGGACACAGGTAATGGCCCTATGTGTACGCCATTTGGTACACATAGGGCTCTTTTGGGCATGTGTAACCATAAACACCAGCCAAAGTCGCACTCCAGAGTCCTTGTTTGGAGGATTTTTGTGATGTTGACACTCAAAGTGTCTGGGCTAATGGCTATGTCAGAGAAAAGAAGCTCAAAATGAAAAGGCTGTTTCGGACCATACATGCTATTGGGAAGATGGCAAGGCGATTTTCCAATTTTTAGTGGATGGATGAGTAAATACAAAAAAGTGTAACTTTCCTAATTAACTATAAAAATTAGGGCTGCACCGATACAGATATTGTTATCGGGTAGGGGTGCACCGATCCGACATTTTCAGTCCCGATACTGATGCCTGGATTTTGAGTATCTGTCGATACCTGATACCAATCTGATACTGTTGTTGAATTTATAAACTGTATAATTTACACCTTATACCTTTCTTGAAGAGACTAAAGGCAGCGGACTTTACTAACTATACTCATCTAAAACAAAATAACAGATGATCCTCAAAGTGACCGGACATCCTCCATGCTGTCTCTTCTCTGTGTTCTCAGACCCCCAGACGGTCATGGCAACGGACCGCTTGTACTTTGTTCTTCCTGTTAAAGGGGAGGTTTTCCTCTTCACTGTCGCTACATGCTTGCTCAGTACAAGGGATTGCTGAGAAATTAATCCATTTGTGTTTTCATTTTTAGTTATTTATTTTGGTAGTGTTCAGTAGTGTGTTAGTTACTAGCTTGAGTGATTAAATGTTTGTCTTTTTCTTCTTTTGTAAATAAACTTTTGTACTTTGTATAGTCATTGTTGTCATTTTTATTCGGCCTACATATGGCAAAGTTCCATGTTCAATACGCGTTAAGAATTCATTCCTTCATGTTTCTCACCTCAGCCTTATCTATTCAGGTGCTAAACTATTAGAAACTGATATATATATATATATTTGACTATTGAAATAGCTCTTAGTAGACCAGGTGGTGCCCCGAAAATGATAATTTTCCATAAATTATTAATGTTATTGACTGGCATAAGAAGTCCTTAAACCAAATAGCTGCATTTCCTTTAAAAACCTCAACATTGTGTAGTGCATCGGTGAAAGTTAACTGATATCAAGAACTGATACTTAAAATGTTGAAACTCTGCAATTATTTTACAGAAACTGTTTTTTCACTTGGAATTTTTATTTTGCTGTTATTTTTATTAATATTTTTTATGTAATTCATCCAACCCATTTGTTGTCACAAGCAGTGAGAGAAAATAAGATCTGTCTCATAATTCTTTGCATTTTTTTGTGTGGTAGAATACCGATGCGGTATCCAAGTGCAAAAAAGGAAATTACATTAAATATCATTATTGTACATTTAAAATATACAAAAGTACAAATATAATTATATTTTTATTATATTTAATAGTTGTATGTTTGTTCTTTGCCTGGATGAACAAAATGAAATACTCTGGGATCGATATACGGGAATTCATATCAGGCCAAAATCTTTATGCACTACAGTGGGGCAAAAAAGTATTTTATCAGCCACCAACTGCGCAAGTTCTCAAATTCAATTCACTTTTATTTCTATAGCGCCAATTCACAACAAATGCCACCTCAAGGCACTTTACAACAAAAGTAATTTCAATACAATTATACAAACATTAGAATCAGTTAAAAGTGAAAGTTCTACTCTTCAAGTTCATCCTTACCTCCTAAAGAGGTGTGAAAGAGGCAATAGTACTACGAAGCAAGCTAAAACTGGCTGTCCAATATAATTAAATTTTCAATTCAGTTCACTTTTATTTATATAGGGCCAATTCACAACAAATTAAATCAAGGCACTTTACAACAAAATTAATTTCAATACAACTATACAAACATTTCAATCAGTTAAAAGTTTTCTATATAAGGAATCCCAGCAGATTGCGTTAAGTCATCAACGTGAGGTTGTGTCGGGATCATGCAGACTCCAACCACATCAATTCCTCAGCAATCGTATACGATAAGCCGATAAGCGTATAACCTTATCGGCTTAGTGTGGACGTAGCCTAAGTTTCAGACTGCCGGAAGGGCTGCAAGACTGAATGAGTGGGAGCCACATGTGCCGCAGGTCCAGACCCAGCAGAAGTCGCATTTCATTCGCCGCCACAGAGCCGATAAGAATTGCCGAGCTGGAAAGCTGCCAAAAAGGTAGTGTAAAAGTGGATGCCGGGGGCCGATCGCCACGCAGCTGGACGGAGCAGCAAGCCAAGACCTCACTGCAGCTAACCAGATCGGAGCCATTGTTAGCCGCTAGGCTAACGTCGCCTCACCCCCCTCTTTCCCGTCATCGCCGTGCAGCAACTCGGAGGACTTTAAACATTCATAAGGTCTGTTTGGGCAGAGGCAGTTAGTTAGAATAACTAATTTTAAAGGTTTTCCCTATTTGTGTTTAATGTTTAATAAATGTGTTTGAGTCACTCTAAGCACCCCATGTGCGTTGCAGAGGGCTACCTGAAAGCCCACAAGCTCACGTGTTCGCCCAGGCCAACACTTCATAACAAAGGTTGCTAAGAACTTTTTAAACAGAATTCGGTTTAAATAGATTGTTTAAGAATAGAAACTAATCTTATTAACCGTGTCTGAATTTGTTTTTTGTAATTAAATACTGGAACTAAACTGTTTACTTCGGTGACCAGTTCATGAATAGAAGTAATTTCCAAAAAGTTAATTATTCTGATCCAGATCATTTTTAAAAAACATCTCTTTATCCAAAGGATGTTCTTATTTTTCTCTTGTAATTAGTGAAACTAATTCATCTTTTCCCTCCAGCATCTGTAAATCGAGTCCTGGGTCAGATGCATGCAGAATCACAACAGAATTCATGGTCCCTCTTATTACATATTCATCTTTTTATGTCTTCTATTTTAACTCTTCGCTTATTTTAATCAGTAGTGTTTCTATTATTACTAGTTTGAGTGTTTAAATGTCAGTCTTCCCTTCTTGTAAATAAATCTTCTACTTGGAAAGTAACAGTTGTCATTCCTTGTTCAACACACACACATATTGCAAGGTTTATGACCTATACACATTAAGAATTCCTTCCTTCAGAATTATGAGACTGATATAGAAATTTGGCTATTAAAATAGTTCCTGGTAGAACCAGGTGGTGCCCCGAATAATAATAATTTTCTATAAATTATTAATTTTATTGACTGCCATAAGCAGTCTTTGACTATAAATAGCCAAATATCATATTTTTATTTAACATCCCCAACAGCTGTAAGCACCATAAGAACAGTAACAGCTGCAAAAACACATTCATCTGATGAACGAGAGCAGGAAACTGTCTTACAATCAGAGGAGATTACATAGAATGCTATCTTCAATGAAACATTCCTTGGGGTGGTGGGAGAGATTCAACACGTCATGACCCACAGACTCCAAAATCAGACTCCTCTAAACTTGTATAATAAAAATGTGTGAGCTAATTTATTTTGAATTAAATTAAATTCACTTTTATTTATACAGCGCCAATTCACAACAAATGTAATCTCAAGGCACTTTAAAACCAAAGTGATTTCAATACAACTATACAGACATTCCAATCAGTTAAAAGTTTTACATGTAAGGAATCCCAGCAGATTGAGTTGAGTTATCAACATAAGGTTGTGCCCGGATCATGCAGACTCAAACCACAGCAATTCTTCAGCAATCCCTCATACTGAGCAAGCATGTAGCAACATTGGAGAGGAAAAAACTCCCCTTTAACAGGAAGAAACCTCAGGGAGAACCTGGCTCAGTACAAGTGGTCATCTGCCACGATGGTCTGGGGGTCTGAGAAGAAAGAGAAGAGACAGCATGGCGGATGCTCTGTCACTTTGGACATCATCTGGACCTATGTTCCCCACCCAGCAGGCCACTTTATAGTTGAGCAGGGTACCAGACCGTGTGGAGCTTCTATGGGGAGAAAGATACTGAGAGAAAACTGGGTTAACAATCGCAGTAACAGCTGTAAAAATATATATCTGGAGAGTAGTAGAAGAGAAAAGTAGAAGAGAGAAGAAAAGTGGTGTGTCTGTCCTCCAACAGTCTAAGCCTATAGCAGCATAACTACAAAAATAGCTCAGGATAACCTAAGCCACTCTATAACTAACTAACTATAAGCTTTATCAAAAAGGAAGGTTTTAAGCCTAGTCTTGAAAATAGACAGAGTAGCTGCCTCACGGACTTAAACTGGGAGCTGGTTCCACAGGAGAGGAGCCTGGTAACTAAAATATTTGCCTCCCATTCTACGTTTAGTAATCCTAAGAACTACCAGTAGACCTGCATTCTGAGAACGAAGTGCTCTGTTAGGAACATATGGAACAATCAGATCTCTGATGTACGTTGGAGCTTGATTATTAAGGGATTTATAATGGAGGAGGAGGATATTAAACTCTATTCTGGATTTAACAGGGAGCCAATGGAGAGAAGCCAAAAAAGGACAAATAAGATCTCTCTTTTTAATGTTCATCAGAACTCTTGCTGCAGAATTTTGGATCAATTGAAGGCTTTTAATTGCTTTTTTTCCCTTTCTTATAATAAGGAATTACAGTAGTACAGCCTTGAAGTAACAAATACATGGACTAGTTTCTAATTTTAGCAATATTCCGGAGGTGAAAGAAAGAAATCTTAGAAACCTGTTTAATATGGGATTTAAATGTCATGTCTTGGTCAAAAATTACACTGAGGTTCTTTACATTATTACCAGAGACCAAATTAATGCCATCCAGATGAAGTGATTGATATTGCAGTTTACTTTTTTAAAGGTTCTAAACCAAAGACAACAAACTTCTGTCTTGTCTGATTATAAAAGTAGAAAATTCAGAGTCATATAGGTTTTTATGTTTTCGAGACATACTTGTAATCTACCTAACTGATTAGTTTCATCAGGTTAATATAAATATAGATAAATATAATTGTGTATCATCAGCATAGCTATGGAAATTCATTCCATGTTGTCTAATTATTTTACCAATTGGAAGCATAGGCGTCATTTTACCAGGGACACTGGGAACATGTCCCTAGCAATATCTGTGATTGGCTGGTTTGTCCCCACCAGACTCCACATCATAAGGTTCAGCTCCGCCAGACTCTGCAACACAAGGTCAAGTTCAGCCAGACCCCACACCGCCAGACTCTCCACAAGGTTCAACGCCGCTGGCCTCCCAGGCTAGAGGTTCCACGCCGCCAGCCTCCGAGGCTAGAGGTTCCACGCCGCCGGCCTCCCAGGCTCGAGGTTCCATGCCCCCGGCCTCCTCAACTCAAGGGTCCCCGTCTGAAGGTTCATCATCGCCGGCGTCCCCGTCTCAAGGCTCTTTGTCTGAAGGTTCCTCGTCCCCGGCCTCCTCGCCTGATGGTTCCTCATCACTTTCCTCCTCGTCTCAAGGCTCCTCGTCTCTAACATCCTCGTTGCCGGCCGCCTCGTCTGCTGGTTCCTCTTCGTCGGCCCCCTCGTCTGCTGTTTCCTCGGTCGCCGGCCTCCTCGTCTGCTGGTTCCTTATTGCCGGCCTCCTTGTCTGCTTGTGTCTCGTCGCTGGCCGCCTCGACTCTAGCGTCCTGGTTGCTGGCCGCCCCAACTCCAGCATCCTCGGTGCCGGCTGCCTCGACTCCAGCATCCTCAGGGCCGGCCGCCCCGACTCCAGCATCCTCGTCGCCAGCCGCCTCGACTCCAGCATCCACGTCGTCGGCCGCCTCGACTCCAGCATCCACGTCGTCTGCTGTCTCGACTCCAGTATCCAGGTCTTCTGCCTTCTCGACTCCGACATCCACTTCTTCGGCCGCCTTGACTCCGACATCCACGTCGTTAGCCGCCTCGACTCCAACATCCACGTCGTCTGCAGCCTTGACTCAGACATCCACATCGTCTGCAGCCTTGACTCCGACATCCACGCCGTCAGCCGCCTTGACTCTGACAGCCTCATCAACGGGTTCCAGTGCTTTCGTCCCTCCGTCCTCCGGCTCCTCCTCCCATTCCTGGTAGGTGCGCCAGCAGGCGCATCTTTTGGGGGGGACATTACTGTTATGATCTGTCTGTCAATCATTTTCCTTCCCAGCCAGTCCCTGTGTCCTCGTTTGCCTTATTGTGATCAGCTGTTCTCCCCGTGTTCTCCTCCCCTCTCCAAGGTGTTCCCTATTGATTAATTGCATTCCCTCAGTATATATGTCCTTCTGTGTCTGTCTCTCCTTGTCGGGTCATCGTCATTGTTTGTCCTGAGTTCTTGTTATCCGCCTTCTCAGTTTGCTCTACTGGATTTTAATCAACATGGGCCGCAAAGGCTACATCTGGGACCTCCTTAAACCAAACCTTGACAAGTTCTCTCTGATACTGCCTCATTTACTTAATGAGAGTTAATCATGCTTGGGAGAATGCCAATGATTTTATTTTTAATAGAATTTATTTTACTTTTGAAGAATCCCATAAAGTCATCACTACTGAGAGTAAAGCCAATTCACTCTAAGATAATATTAAAGGCTGCAGTTAGGCTTTCACTTTCAATGTCCATGTGAATATTGAAATCCCCTATTATAATTACCTGATCAGAGTTTAAAACTAAATCAGATTAAAAATCTGAGATCTGGTCCAAGAATTGAGAGTAAGGGCCTGGTGGATGATAGAAAACCACAAACAAACGTGGTTTTAATGTTTTGCAGCTTGAATTAGGAAAACTATGGATTAGATGTTCAAAAGAGCTGTAGTTAAAAATCAGTCTAGGCTGAATTTAAAAATCTGACTGAAAGAGGGTTGCAACTCCTCCTCCTTGCCCAGTACTTCTAGGAATGTGAACATTTTGATAATTGGAAGGAGTTGACTCATTTATAATTACAAAATCCTCCTGCTGAAACCAGGTTTCTGATAGGCAAAAAAGATCACTTTTATCATCACATATCAAGTCGTTTACTAATAAATGCTTTAAGTAGAGGGATCTTATGTTTAGTAAACCACATCTAATTGCCAAGTTTCCTTGTTGGGTCCGAGTTGTATCTATTTTAATGAGATTTTCATAGTTTGCTTTTGTCAGGTTAACTTTTAGTCTATTTGTTTTTGGCCGTGGGCAAGACACTGTCTCAATGGGATATTGAGTGGGTAAACAGTACAGAAGCTGCAGAGAGGTGGGTTAAACTACGACTCTGCTTCCTGGTCTGGACCCTGGTTTGCCAGTGTTTTGAAGGACTAATAAATCTGTCCAGATTCCTAGAAAGAAGAGCTGCTCCATCGAAAGTGGGATGGAAAGCCGTCTCTCCAAATCAGACCCAGTTTTCCCCAGAAAGTTTTCCAATTATCAATGTAGCCCACGTTGTTTGCTGGAAACCACTCAGACAACCATCGATGAATGTGGTTAAACATGACATTACTGGTATGAACGGGAATGGAATCAGAAAAACGTACACAGCCCAACATCTTTTTAGCAAACTTACACATGGAAGAAACACAAATTTTAGTGACCTCCGATTTGGCGTGGCTGGGTGTCATTACTGCCAGCGTGAAAAACAATCTTACTGTATTTACGCTTATCCTTAGGCAGCAGTTACAGGTGGGATTTTAGGTCGCCTGTTCTTGCCCCTGGTAAATAGTATCGATCTAATGTCGGTATTGAGTATTGATCGACAGGTGCGTGATGAGATCGATCCTTAAGTTTCACTTTCTCTTCAGTACAACTCCGGGCATTTGCAGAGAGTCTGACTGGCTGAAACACCGCTCCCCTCACTCATGCTCTGCCCCCCCCCACACACACACACTCTCACTGTCGCTCACTATGAAGCAGAACGTGGGAGGAGAGTAGCGGTGCTTGGAGTTGTTTTAACACCTGTAAATCAAACCATTGCAACCTACGATCTTTGCAAAAGACAAATTAGGTACGTTGGCAACTCCACACACCTATATAATCACATAAAAACCAACCCCAACCAGAACTTTGAGCTGCAGAGCCAAAGGAAGGAGGAAGAGGGAATGCAGATCTCCTGCACTGAGGTAGACGTCCCTGCAGCGGCTTTCAGCATGGCCATCAATCCAGGTAGCTTAGTATAGTGAAATGGAAATGTATATTTCTAATCACCTGCATTAGATAGGCTAACGTTAATGTTCAGTGTAACTGGTAATTATTTACCAGACAGATTAAAAAGACTACATTCAGACAGTCACATAAGGAATCACTAAGTTGAATTTAAAATAAATTATTTCACTGGAACTGAAAAAATAGATATGCGTCCCACAAAGACTAATGGCTATCCCTCAATCCTAAAATATGAAAATGCCAGAATAAATATTTTAAATTGTCAAACAACAGTATTCCTATGTATTCCTCCAACTCTACAAAGCGCCGGTAAGGGTTAACCAGGGTGTCAATCATTGTGATCGGGTTTCTGCTGATTGGAATGGGCAGTTACTGGAATGTGAGTGACCTGGATCTGTTTGTTGTTGTTGTTTGTAATGCTCTTGGACAGGTTGTACTGTATCTGTTAATTCCTTGTATGTGTCATACTTGTATGTGTCATACTTGGCCATTAAAGCTGATTCTGATTATAAGGTTAAGAATATTTTTTTACTTCACTTAGAGGATTCCCAAAGAGTTATGGATAAAACAAGGGGTCCCGCTTAAAATTATTGTGAAGGATTTAAAACCTGTTACTATTATTATTCACATGATTTATTAAAGACTTGAAAAATAAATAAATATGAAAGTTCAAGTTTTCAGAAAAATTTTCATATTTATGATGCATTCACTTAATAAATTACACTAAACTAGATAGCAGTAAAAAGTATTGGTATTGGTATCGGCAATACTGGCCCTTTATTTACTTGGTATCGGATCGATGCCAAATTTTGCAGTGTCGTACAGTTCTGTAAGAAACAAACAAATCTGTTAGAAACGCGGACAGGTTGGTGGTGCCCTTCGGGCTGGGAACTATGCTTTCTACGTACCGTCACCCAGTCGGCCTGAGTTACCAGCTGCGTGGGTTCTTCTGAATGTTAATAGATCATAACTAAAACAACAGAAGGGTTCTTAATTTTATTTTCTAAAATCATATCTGACCCATATAAGACCCCTATGATGAATAACAGCGTTGGACCAAGTGTTCCCTCGCCCGGACGCGGGTCACCGGTCCGGGCGAGGGAACGCCTGGTGGCCGGGCGTTTACCTATGGGGCCCGGCCGGGCTTAGCCCGAAGAGGAAACATGGGCCCCCCTTCCCATTAGCTCACCACCTGTGGGAGGGGCCATTGGGGTCGGGTGCAATGCAAGATGGGCGGTGGCCGTAGGTGGGGACCTTGGCGGTCCGATCCTCGGCTGCAGAAGCTGGCTCTTGGGACGTGGAACGTCACCTCTCTGGTGGGGAAGGAGCTGGAGCTGGTGTGCGAGGTTGAGAGGTTCCGACTTGACATCGTCGGCCTTGCCTCGACACATGGCTCTGGCTCTGGAACCCGTCTCCTCGAGAGGGGTTGGACTCTCTTCCACTCTGGTGTTGCACCCGGTGAGAGGCGCCGAGCTGGCGTGGGCATAATTGTTGCCCCCCTTCTCGGCGCCTATACGTTGGGGTTTACCCCGGTGAATGAGAGGGTAGCCTCCCTCCGCCTACGGGTGGGAAGGGGTTCTGACTATTGTTTGTGCTTATGCACCAAACAGTAGCTCAGATTACCCACCCTTCTTGGAGTCCTTGGAGGGGGTGCTGGAGAGTGCTCCTTCTGGGGACTCCCTCATTCTGCTAGGGGATTTTAACGCTCACATGGGCAGTGACAGTGAGACCTGGAGAGGCGTGGTTGGGCGGTATGGCCCCCCCGATCTGAACCCAAGCGGTGTTTTGTTGTTGGACTTCTGTGCTCGTCATTGGTTTGTCCATAACGAACACCATGTTCAAGCATAAGGGTGTTCATGTGTGCACTTGGCATCAGGACACCCTAGGCCGCAGCTCGATGATCGACCTGGTTGTCGTTTCATCGGACCTGCGGCCGCATGTTTTGGACACTCGGGTGAAGAGAGGGGCGGAGCTATCCACCGACCACTACCTGGTGGTGAGTCGGCTCCGGTGGTGGGGGAGGACGCGGGACAGACCTGGCAGGCCCAAACGTGTTGTGAGGGACTGCTGGGAACGTCTGGCGGAGTCTCCTGTCGAAGGGGTTTCAACTCTCACCTCCGGCAGAATTTCAAACACGTCCCGGGGGAGGTGGGGGACATTGAGCCTGAATGGGCCATGTTCCGTGCCTCCATTGTCGAAGCGGCTGACCGTAGTTGTGGCCGTAAGGTAGTCGGTGCCTGTCGCGGCTGCAACCCTCGAACCCGATGGTGGACACCAGCGGTGAGGGATGCTGTCAAGCTGAAGAAGGAGTCCTATCGTGCCTTTTTGGCCTGTGGGACTCCGGAAGCAGCTGATAGGTACCGGCAGGCCAAGCCGAGTGCGGCTCGGATAGTCGCTGAGGTAAAAACTCAGGCGTGGGAGGAGTTTGGAGAGACTATGGAGAACGACTTCCGTATGGCTTCGAAGCGATTCTGGTCCACCGTCCGGCGTCTCAGGGGGGGAAGCGGTCTGCCACCAACACTGTTTACGCGGGACATTTTGGGTCGGTGGATGGAATACTTCGAAGACCTCCTCAATCCCATCGATGGATGTTGTGGGGCTGTGTTGGTTGACGTGGCTCTGCAATATTGCGTGGACATCGGGGGCAGTTCCCTTGGATTGGCAGACCGGGGTCGTGGTCCCCCTCTTTAAAAAGGGGGACCACAGAGTCTGTTCGAACTATAGGGGGATCACACTTCTGAGCCTCCCTGGTAAGGTCTATTCAGGGGTTCTGAAGAGGAGGGTCCGACGGATAGTCTAACCTCGGATTCAGGAGGAACAATGCGGTTTTCGTCCTGGCCGTGGAACACTGGACCAGCTCTACACCCTCGGCAGGGTCCTGGAGGGTGCGTGGGAGTTCGCCCAACTGGTCTACATGTGCTTTGTGGACTTGGAGAAGGCATTCGACCGTGTCCCTCGGGGTGTCCTTTGGGGGGTACTCCGGGAGTATGGGGTACCAGGGATTTACGGGCTGTTAGGTCCCTATATGAACGGTGTCAGAGTCTGGTTCGAATTGCCGGCAGTAAGTCGGACTCATTTCCAGTGAGAGCTGGACTCCACCAAGGTTGCCCTTTGTCACCGGTCCTGTTCATAACATTTATGGACAGGATTTCTAGGCGCAGCCAAGGTGTTGAGGCAATACGTTTTGGTGACCTCAGGATCGGGTCTCTGCTTTTCGCAGATGATGTGGTCTTGTTGGCTTCATCTGAACGTGATCTACAGCTCTCGTTGGAGCAGTTCGCAGCCGAGTGTGAAGCGGCTGGGATGAGGATCAGCACCTCCAAATCCGAGACCATGGTCTTGAGCCGGAAAAGGGTAGAGTGCCTTCTCCGGGTCGGGGATGAGGTCCTTCCTCAAGTGGGGGAGTTTAGGTATCTGGGGGTCTTGTTCACGAATGAGGGAAAAATGGAGTGGGAGATCGATGGACGGATTGGTAAGGCGTCTGCAGTTATGCGGGCGCTGTACCGGTCTGTCGTGGTGAAGAGAGAGCTGAGCCGAAAGGCAAAGCTCTCAATTTACCGGTCGATCTACGTTCCTACCCTCATCTATGGTCACGAACGCTGGGTGGTGACCGAAAGAACGAGATCGCGGATACAGGCGGCTGAAATGAGTTTCCTCCGTAGGGTGGCTGGGCTCTCTCTTAGAGATAGGGTGAGAAGCTCGGTCATCCGGAGGGGGCTCAGAGTAGAGCTGCTGCTCCTCCACATCGAGAGGAGCCAGTTGAGGTGGCTCGGGCATCTGGTCGGAATGCCTCCTGGACGCCTCCCCGGTGAGGTGTTCTGGGCACGTCCCACCGGGAGGAGACCCAGGGGAAGACCCAGGACCCTCTGGAGGGATTATGTCTCCCAGCTGGCCTGGGAACGCCTCGGGATTCCTCCCGAGGAGCTGGCCCAAGTAGCCGGGGAGAGGGAAGTCTGGGGCTCTCTGCTTAGGCTACTGCCCCCGCGACCCGACCGCGGATAAGCGGAAGATGATGGATGGATGGATGGATGGAATGGCATATCTGACACATCAGGTGTCAGCAACCTTTCCAAATCAGATACCAACTTTTGCCCTGGCCTTTATTAAGTAAAGATTGTCTAGAACTGCAAAATAAAAGCGATTTAAGAAAATATGTAGATTATTGAATAGATTCAATAATCGGTTTTTAGATTATTAAGGATGCAGCCACAGTTTGTGTACCCCTGGGATAAATCATAGGACAAAATTATTAGTAGGGAGAAAAGTGTGCTAAGTGCCACGGATTCAGCAAACCCACATTAAAGTTAAACCAAGTACTTTCAAACAGTTGCTGAACCTACTTTACTTTGATAACAGTACTTAACTCAAATATTTAACTGTTGGATTTGTCTTTTTATAGAACATGTACCTTGAACATGTTTTATCTGGACACAAGAGAGAAGTAATTTTAAAAAAATCTTGCATGTTTATTTTCATCATTTTAACATCTATGTTTTCATCAGGTTCACCCATGTGTTCTCATAAGTCTCTCCATAAGCTTGACAAGTTATGCAGAGCAGCACAGCACTTTCATAAGTTGGATATCACAGTCACAACTTTTTATTTAAAGCCCCTGTGTGTAAGAATTACCTCCAACTAGTGGTGTGCTAAGTGAAAGCAAGCAACTGAGCAGTGTTCTCTGGCTTCTCACAGTTATAACACGTCATTACTACTACGGAAGCCGCGGAGTAAATTGTCGGAGTTAAACGGAAGATAAAGTGTTTGCTGGACTAACCTGTCTTGTGTCAGCCAAAACACTAACATAAACTTCATTGTTTCATGTAATTAACTTACCTGTCCAGCAGAAAGCTTGCAACCTACACATCCGTCTTCAAGTCCGTGTCCCTCATGAATACTCTCCATCTGGTAAATGCTCCAACAATGTAGATTCTTGTTTTCTCCCGGTTATTGCTTTTTCTTTTCTGTGGTATGGTTTCCTCCCTCTCACGGGGCAAAGAGTACAGATGGTCCTCCATTGAAATTGAAAACTGTGATCCATGGTCCTCTATGGTCGTTGCTCATTTCTTGTCTTCACCTCTCCCCTCTCCCCTACGTCACTGGCTAAAACGCGTAAAGCAAACAAGTTTAACCCCTTTTGGCTAACATCTTCAAAGATGGTGATGCAACATGGCAGCCACAGATTGGGGACAGTGCACCCTCTGCATCTAAAACAATGTATTCTAAGACAAGAGAATGCTTTCATGATAATGCGATTGTGATTATACGTTGGCAAAATACGTATTTATGTAACCAATACTTGATTTTTATTAATAAGAGCCATATTTGTTACACACTGGAACTTTAAGAAATAAAAAAGTCATAACTTTTCAGAAGTCTACGCCATCTTCCTGTCAGTTTGCCCAAATCATTTTCTATTAAAGCAGCAGCACCATCATACAAAAAATAATTCAAGGGTTCCTGATCTGTTTTTTTATTTAAAACAAAAAATTAAAAAACTAAAAATGAGAGTGTTTTCATTTGTTTGTTGTAATGTGTGTGTCTGGTCACTATGGATATTCTTACACTAGAAAAGAGCTCCTTAACTACATGACTACCACGCCTGTGGATTTGTCATATCTGCGACAAAATTACTATATACTTTGATCAGGAAAGTCAGATGCTGAAGGAGAGGAAAGCGAGTTAATAGACTTGTGCGTCTGAGGAGACGTTGACTACGAACTGCTTTTCTTGGTATCTTCCACTCCAATGTACACTCACTCCTAAAGAAAGCTCAGTGTGCCCTTGCGGAGCAGACACTGTACATGGAGCAGACATGCCTGGACTCTCTCATTATTGCTCTTGGAGGCTTTAACAGAGCCAATCTGAGCAAGCAACTTGCCAAATATAAACCAAGCTGCATTCAGACTTTCTATCTGATCCCCACGATCACACAGAGACTGAAGCTTTCCAAACCTGTCATGGGGACTAAGAGGCTGTTTACATGTTTACTTGCCGGCTGTTTAGATGTTTATTTGTCGGATGTTTACATTTTCGGCAAAACTATGGTTTTTCTCTGCGATTCGAACAGGGTGTTTGGGGGGCAAAAACGCAACCTTTCAAAAAAGGGTTCCAGAATAGAGAATTCTGACAATGCTGGGAGATTCATTGTCATGTAAATGCAAGGCCATGGAAAACAATGACATCACTGCCAGCTGCTCAAGACATTTTGGACTTGCACACTCCACCATCGTTCAACTCTGAAACTGATTAACTGAGGGAAACCATTGAAGACTGCATACATGGGGCACACAGCCATCTAAAGGCCAATGTGATTCATCATTTTCAACATGATCAGATTGCTCGCCAGCTCATGTAAATGCAGTGTCGTTTTCACCCATAATTTTAAAAAACCCGGCAACACTTTTATGTAAACTGCCCCTCAGACACTATGTAAATTAGCTGACCCAAGTGTTTTCTGGCATTTTCAACTCCTTCATACAGGCATGTCATATGCCTGCCTGCTTCAAGGCCTCACCCATAGTTCCTGTCCCCAACAAGCCAAGGATCGCTGGACTCAATGACTACACACCTGTGGCTCTCACATCTGTGGTCATGAAGTCATTTGAGCGCCTGGTTCTCTCCTACCTCAAGACCCTCATGCCCCCCCTCCTGGATCCCCTGCAGTTTGCCTATGGAGCCAACAGTTCTGTAGATGATGCTATCAACATGGCTCTAAGCTTCATCCTGTAGCACCTGGACTCCCTGGTAACCTATGCCTGGATCCTGTTTGTGGACTTTAACTCTGTCTTCAACTCCATCCTTCCAGACCTTCTCCAAGGCATTTACACATGATACAGATGCCTGATCCCATCTGGAGATCAATTACTGACTTTTTGACGGACAGAAAGTAGCATGTGAGGCTGGGGAAATATGCGTCGCACTCCGGGACCATCAGGCTTATCTCAGGGCTGTTTTCTTTTTCCTATGCTCTTTTTCCTGTCCAGCAACTGCTGCACCTACAACCACAATTCTGTCAAGCTAATTAAGTATGCAGGTGATACCACCATTATTGGACTCATCTTGGATAGGGCTGAGTCTTCCTACAGGATGGAGGTTGAAAGTCTGGTGTCCTAGTCCAACTGCAAAAACCTAGTGCTGAACCCCCAGAAGATAGTGGAGATTATTGTGGACTGCAGGAAGAACACAGCCCCACTACCCCCATCATTTTGACTGACACACCATCACCACTGTGGACTCATTCCGCTTCCTGGGTACCACTATCACCAGGACCTTCAGTAGTAGCCCACCAGCACCTCCATCATAAGGAAGGCCCAGCAGAGGATGTACTTCCTGAGGCAGCTGAAGAAATTTAACCTTCCAACACGGATGATGATGCAGTTCTACTCTGCAATTATTGAGTCCATCTTCACCTCCTCCATCACCGTGTGGTATGTTGGAGCCACAATCAGGAAAAAACAGAGACAGGTTATACGCTCTGCCAAGAAGGTGATTGGAGTGTAGGCTTCCATATCTGCAGGACCTGTAAACCTCCAGGACACTGGGGCGTGCAGGTCAGATCAAAGCAGACCCTTCCCGCTGGACACAGCCTGGGAAACATCTCCCTTCAGACATGAGGCTCCAGTCCATTTTACGAGAGCTATAGCTAAGAACAGTTTCTCCTCTGCTGTTGGACTCAGGAACAATAACCCTAACGCCGTGTCCACACCGAACGCGATAGAAGCTACTAGAGCTTCAGGTTTACATGTAAAAGTAATGGAGGAGCGCAATGAAGCGCGACTTGGGGTCCCGCAACACTTCAGAAGCAGATTTGCGTCGCGAAAAAGCTTTTCTGCCTGATTTGTGCGAACAATTCGCGCTACAGATCGGTGGAAAATTCGCGCTGCATTTTATGTGGTGCATTTTATGTGGTGCATTTTGTGCATTCGCGTTCATGGCATCTACCGCTCAAGTTGTCTGGAGTACGGCCAGAGTACGGGTTGTGTTCACATGATCCGTGCCCGCTCGTACCTGGACTCAGATACTACCTCCAAGGCAGGTCTCTCTGGCCGTATCCTGGCACGGTCCAGTCTGTGTTCACATGGTACGAAATAAGTGGTTCGCGACCAAATACGGTATCCGAGTACGGACTCCCGTACAATGTGAAAACGCCCTTACAGTACGTACACACCAAAAGTGAATTAAGCGTGCGGCGAGTCAGGTGTACATGTTATGTCAATGGAGGAGCGCGATGACGCGCGGCAGGGGGTCCCGCTTCAAGTCAGAAGCAGATTTGAGTCGCGAAAATGCTTTTCTGCCCGTTCTGCGCAGAGAATTTGTGCGAATGAGGCGTTTGCAGCGCGTTAGAAATTCTGCTCGAGTTGGAAAAATCTGAACTCCAGCGTCAAATCGCGCCGCGACAACCAATCAGGGGACAGAATTTCAGTGATTCTGTGACTTTCATGGAGTCAGCAGGACATGGAGGAAATTCTGATAAACATCGTGGCAAATCACCCCGAGCTACATGACACAAGCAGTTTTCTATAGAGAGACAGGAACAAAAAAATATATATATAAATAGGTGAAACTATTTAGACAGGAATGCTCTTAAGAGGTTGGTGGGTGGCTCTTAAAAGAGCCGCTGTTGCTGTAAATACACCTCTCGGCCTAGAAGTCAGTCTTGAAACGGCCTCCTCACCTGGTTTCCTGGTAGCAGCTCCCGCACTACGTCAGCTAGGCTTCTGCCGCACTTTTTAGTCGCTCCTATCGCGTTTGGTGTGGACACAGATTGTTCCCACCTCCTGCTTTGTTTCAGTCACATTAACCATATTGTGTGTTTTTGCACAGTTCTCATTTGCGCTGATCATTGCCCACACTCATGTATATATAAATCTGTTTAGCACATTTTATTTTAGTTCATGTTCAGCAATTTCCTAATGTTGTAAATCTACTTAACATTTGGCAATAAACCCTTTCTAATTCTGAATTGATTCCGAAATGATCGACAGGCTATTTGAAAATATGAATCACAACACCCAGGATGCCAGTGTAGGGTTACTGCATGCCATCAAGATGGTCAGCTTCATCAACTGGTCATGTCAGGAGATGAATAAGTAGTCTGCTCTATTAGAGAAGAGCTGGAGAACTGGAAACACTTGTGGAACACATCAAGCTTGTCCTGGAGATCTCTGGTAGACACATTGAAATGTTTCCTGACCAGTGGACTGATCTCAAGTCACTGATGTATCAACAGCCTGAATCCCTGCTGAAGATGTCATGGATCACCGTAATCAGATGATTTCATCCTTTCTGCTCTGATATGCTGGCATTTTTTGACCTGGTCCTGTCCCTCTCTTTGTCAAATGCTGAAAGTTCTACTCTTCAAGTTCATCCTTACGTCCTAAAGAGGTGTGAAAGAGGCAATAGTACTACGAAGCAAGCTAAAACTGGCTGTCCAATATAATTAAATTTTCAATTCAGTTCACTTTTATTTATATAGGGCCAATTCACAACAAATTAAATCAAGGCACTTTACAACAAAATTAATTTCAATACAACTATACAAACATTTCAATCAGTTAAAAGTTTTCTATATAAGGAATCCCAGCAGATTGCGTTAAGTCATCAACGTGAGGTTGTGTCGGGATCATGCAGACTCCAACCACATCAATTCCTCAGCAATCCCTCATACTGAGTAAGTATGTAGCGACAGTGGAGAGGAAAAACTCCCCTTTAACAGGAAGAAACCTCAGGCAGAATCTGGCTCAGTACAAGTGTTCATCTGCCATCACCATCTATACCCTCCTGTGTCTGTCTGTCTTTGCTGGTTTGTTATAGTTGATGTTCCCAGAGTTCACCACTTTTTCCCTGTATTCCTGTCTGATATTATTGCCTATTTCTGGACTCCGCGTCTGGGTTCTCCTTCAACACAACCTTAACAGTGTAGTTCTCTAGCCAGGTTATTTTGGTTTAATACTACTTATGTAGAAAAAGGCAACAAAAAAAACGTCTCGCACACTGTAGGGCTCTTCGTCTGACGAAGAGCGTTTGCTTGAAAAGTTACCTCTCTGATTCTAAATAAATCGACTGCAAATTGGACCCCTACAGTGTGCGAGACAGTTTTTTTGCCTTTTTCTACATGATTCTTACTTTCGACTCAGCACCTGCCCAAAATTTTTGGGGAACAGATGTCAGTGTGGATCTTCTTCTCTTGGTTGAATACTACTTAAAATGAATTAAAAAAATAGCAAATATTGAATAGGTATTGACTCGTCAGACAGCCTCCTCCTCTCGCCTCCCTGGCTCCCTGACGTTGTTCTTCCTTTGCACCATCTCATCAAACCTCTCCTTGCCTTTGTTGTATATGATGTTACTGAAGAGGTTTAGCTTGGTAGTTGTGCTGCCCTGCAGTGACTTTCCAAGGATGATGGTCAGATCCTGTTCAAGACTTCTCCATGCCTCCTTGTCACTGGATTTGGTCCACTTCACTTAAGGTTGTCGGATTGGTCTCTCACTTCTTGTTTAAGTCGGGGGTCTGCTGCTGGGGATCTCCTCCTGATACTCATTCTGTGGGGGGAGCACAATGTGTTTTCTCTGCTCCTGCTGCTGGGAAAAGTGCTCTTCTTCGGAAACAGCAGCACTGAGGTGCTGAACCCGGCTCTGTCTCCTTGCCTGTCTGATCTGCTGATGCAGCGCAAGGTTGCTTGTGGCTCATTTCTCGCACATCATCTTCCCCTGATGGATATGCAGGCCACTGTGAGTCATCAGTTTCGACCATCCATAGCTGCATTGTTCACACATAAACCGATTTAAACAGCATTCTTTCATACCAGAGAACACTGAAAAATCAATTACAAACCTTTAAAAGCACATTAAATTCCTCTCTGAAATGCCAGTGCCTCTAAATTTCTGATCTGTTAGTTACTGTTAGTCATGGAGGTCATAAAGATTTGTCAACTTACAACTACTGTGTTTTTTTTCTGCTTGAAAAAGAGCAGCAATGGAGGGATTGTTATGAACATCGTTAAACCGAGGTTAGAAGAAGTTGCAACACAAATTCTCCATCATACCATTACTCTGAAAAATATATTTTTTTCAGAGTAATGGTATGGGTAATGGGTAGATCTTAAAATTTGATTTATTATCTCAGACATTTGGGTTTTTTCACCAATACATATTTACAATAACTCAACCGTCAACAAGAGGATGGTTGTGCACCAAAGATTCGGGTTATTAGGTCAGAGGTAGTGTTACAATATGGCAGTCGCTCATCAAGGAATTCGTGTTTAGGGGCGAATGTGGCTCAGGAGTTAGGAGTTTGTCTTGAAATCACATGGTTGCTGGTCCAATCCCTCGCTCTCACTGTCTCTGTCCTTTTGTCCTTGGGCAAGACACTTCAACCATTGCCTGCTGGAGGTGGTCAGAGAATCCGGTTGTGCCAGTGTCTGGCAGCCTCACCTCATGGCAGCTGTCGCTACAGTGTAGCTTGCCATAATCACCAGGGTGTGAATGTGAGGGTAAATGGGGGAATGACTGAATGTAGTGTGACGCGCTTTGGGGTCTGTAGGGACTAAGTAAACTGCTATCCAGGTACAGGCCATTTATCAATTAGTGTTGACTTACCTTACAGTTGTCACAGCACTCGCCTTCAGCACATTGGGAACCTGCAGTCAACATGCATGTGGTGGCATTGCAGCATTGGTTAGTGCACTCCTATAAAAACAGCAAAGGGTTAAACTCATCAGGTTGTTATTCAATTCAATTTGATTCACTTTTATTTACATAGCGCCAATTCACAACAAATAAGGCATCTCAAGGCACTTTACATAATTAGTTATCAGTTATAATATCTCATGTCCTGTACTCTGTGTGAAACTTTGTTCCACTTCCTGCTGTATTAGCTCTCATTTTTTGTATTACTAGTGTTGTATTTTGCAACGTTTGTAGCTTATTTTCTATGAGAGTACATGATCATGGTGCAAATTGATCAGATGAAGAATTAATTTCAAATTTAATCCTTAAACAGTCTTTTCATAACATACTGCCCTGAACATACCTAGACTGGTAAACAGATCTTGCTGACATCCCTCTGTCAATGCAATTAGCAGACCAGATTTGCTTCAGTCTTGGCTAACGAAAACAAACAAAATAACGAAAAGTAGAAGTAAAAAAACTTTTTTTGTTAACTGAACTAAAAATATAACCGATAATTTGCAACAAAACAAAAACTGAAACTATGAGTACTTATAAAACTACCAAAAACAAACTTAATTTATTGAGAAAATGTGTTTAGTTTTCCTTTCTCTGTCTCATGCATTAGTATACAGTTTAGAAGGATTATTAGTTTACGTTGCTCCCTACTTTGTGTTGTCAACAGAAACAGATGTGATCATCCCGTGCTTTTGGTTGCACAAACTTTCCCTTTGATAAAAAGAACAAAACGTTACAGTTTTATAAAATTCCATCGATTTGCTCCCTTTCAAGGTAAATAAAAGACTTCTTTGGATTGCAAGATATCAGAAGAAGGGATTTAACATGCAACAGTCTGCATCAAAAATGTCATAACTGGTAACAAATAAAGCTAACATTGCTAACCAACACTGTAATTTCATGAAAACTGCAAATAATAGCAATGGGAGGCGGAGCTGTGCTAGCTGGCATAATTATACACACATCTGCTGCTGATGAACAAATATTCCCTCTCTAGTTTCTGGTTGTTGGTGATTGTTTTTACTTGCTGTACTGCATTATTTCAACCTGGAAGATACGTAGGTCAAGACGTATGTGTAGCCGCGGTCGACCTAGCATCATGTCAGCAAAGGTTGAGAGAATGTGCCAAAGTCCAATTTTTTGATTTCTTACTACTAGAATATGTGTAAAAAAATCAAAAACTTTATTAGTACTCATGATTGCTTGGCTGTTGTTTTGTTGTGTTGCCAGCCATTTTCAGTGTTTTTACAGTCTCTAAGGTGTTTTTCGGTGAGTTAATCTCCAGATTTCTCTTTGTTTTCCTTTCTGAAGTTGATCTAGCCCTCTGTAGACGGGGAATGGCTCCTTTTTTTTTAGCAGAAGTTTGCTCCAACTTCTCCATGACTGCTCTCTGCCATCATGGCAGCTGTAAACAGGAAGACTCAGAGTGGCCTGTGCACTCGCCCCCACCTTCACAGGTTTACGCAATGCGTATGCACATTAATTGACAGTCAACACTTGCAGAAACTCCAATTCTTTTGGCAAAAAAAATTAGCCGGTAAGTGTGAATTGCATAAGGGTCTGTGAGAGGAAAGGCGGGACATAGGAAGGTTTAAAAATGTTGTGGAGCAATTATGTTTTATCATACTCCATCATTTTAAGGATACATAAAACTTTGATACATATATAAATCCTCCATACTGCAGCGTTAAATTCTCTGCCCTGTGCTACTTCTGGTTAGTGAAAATAGGGTGATTCAGCAACATAATTACCAGCTTCTAAATCTATTGCTATCTAAAAGGTGAGCGGCTCTAGTATTATTCCTTAATGGTATGAAATTCTTATTTAAAACATTGGTTATCTGACAGTGGTCATGTTTATACTTTGTAGAGTTTTGCAATCATCACCGCTTCTAATCTGATGAGTCATAGGTAAACCAGCACATTGTCTCAAATGTGACTGAAGCCTAATAAGGCTGAACTACCACCTAAAAGTAACTATTTTTTAATGTCAGAGTACTGAAATGAGTTACCTGTGTTGCAATACTGATATTATGAAGCCAAGTCTGAAAATTTACCACTTGATGAACTGAATTTGGTAATAAAATGTAATGCTAAAGTTGTTGTCCAATACAACACAAAAGAATGCAAACAAAATTGTAACATCATTACTATTCAGCAAAAGCTACTTTTTAATAAAAAACAAAACAACTCTTCATATAAGGGACATCATAAATTTTGAATGTCACTGTCCATCAGTAGTTAACACGCAATAAAATACAGCCATGAGTAACTTTAAGGTGTGCTACACATGGAATCTGTGAATACCAGCAGAACTGAAAATGGTTCCGAGCAGGACTCAAAGGATTGTTTTACTTTGTGGCAATTATTAACTTTAGTGCATCTTGTTAAAGTAAATCTTGACATGTTTTAAAAACTTTTAGCATCCTAAAAATAATTGAACGAGAATTCATGTAGAGTTGAACATAGCCATAGTTAGATTTGGTTGAGGTAAAAAAATAAAGACCAAGCAGTGAAGAAAAAAACAGGACGAACGTCAAACGAAGAGGCTAGCTGAGCTCTGCTGTTTTGTTCTTAGGATCACCTGGGTTGTTAACTTTTTTTAAAACAGAAACTTGGGGTTTGGGGGGTGTTGGGGTTTCTCTCTTCAACACCAAGAACAGTCATTCAGTGTGTTTACATGCAGCAAGAGAAATTTGAATAAGTGCCTTAGTTCGACTGAAATCTGACTTTTGAAATGCAAGCATGCACCTTAGCTCGACTTAAGTTGAACCAAGCTGAGGTTTGAGAGATCGGACTAATCAGTGTCCATTTCTTTGCTCATTGTGAATTTACTGCTTTTACCCATCTGCTTCACTGACCATAGCATTTGTTTACCAACTGTGTAACTTGT
Source organism: Apricaphanius iberus (assembly GCA_028564705.1). Lineage (NCBI taxonomy): Eukaryota > Metazoa > Chordata > Actinopteri > Cyprinodontiformes > Aphaniidae > Apricaphanius > Apricaphanius iberus. The sequence continues at coordinate 232,257 of JAPXFQ010000176.1, read as the reverse complement.
GGAATGTCAGTGGGAAAGGGCACGTGTCACCATCTTGCATTGTTGAGTCGACCACACCTCATTTACTAATTAAATTTTCTGAGTGACATGTAAAGTGGGACTTGACCCTCAATTCTAATAACCCATTAGTCCGATTTCTAATAAAATTTTCATTTAAATGTGCATGTAAACGTATTAAGTGTCTTAGTTAACAGCTAGAAAGGGAAACACTGTCAGACTGATTTATTGACTAACACTGTCTCACAATTTGAATGAAGACAGATCTGTAGCGCCTCTCTCTAAAAATGTACTGGATTGCTTCCGATTGAACACCAAATGCTCAAAACTAAATAAATAAATAAACCTTAGTATACAAATGTGCATGAATAAATAATAAACATATATATAATGTGACAATGAAAGTGTGACAAAAGCTGAATTCTTGTGCTATTCTTATCTCATTAGTATGAAACAGTTTTATTTTCCTTTAAAAATGTATTTATTAATATAAGACCTTATTTAACGGTAACTATTTCCCTAATAATAGATTCTATTTATTTTATTGTTTTTGTTATCTTTATTTAATTCCATCAGTTTTTACTCCAAACCATCTTTTTCACAAAGTCAGCTTTTATTTCATAATGGTGATTTTCCCAGTGGCTTATTTATTTATCTTTTTTCAAATGAATGAGTTAATCAGCCAGTCAGTGTGTAGGACCCGAAAACTTACCTGTTGTAAAGCTGAGTGTCATCTGCAAAGTTATGCTAACTAATCTAATTGTTTGTTATAATCTTGGCTAGTGGGAGCACACAGATATTAAATAGAAGAGGCCCAAGAAAAAGAAAAAACACAATCCAAAAACGTAAAAACCCCATCAGGAGGCTGGCTACGAGAAAACAGGCTGAGGGAGCAGAACCTTGAGACATAGAGGCTGCAATGAAACAGGGACCTTGAAGGCCAATGTCGGAGGACCACACTGAGAGACTTTTGACAAAACACTGGAGACCAACGGAGAGACTTGGAAGACTCAGACTAGAACCAGGGGACTCTGAAGACTCAGAATTGGAACCAAGAGGCTCTAGAGTTTTTGAAGGCTTGAAGTTTGGAGTCTCTGAAGGCTTCGACTTTAGAATCTCTGAATCTGATAGACATAATAAAGACTCAGATCCAGAAAAACTCTGTGAAAATTCAGAATCATGATGGCCGCGCCACTCAACCATGTCCCGGCTGATCGCCTCTAATTCTGCAAGCTGAATAGAGCAGCTTGATTCCCTCTTTGGAAAGGCCTCCTGAGAGAAAATGAAGTGGATCTGCCCCAACCTCCCTGGGGAGCTACGGGTTTACAGAACCGGGACCAAGACTTCAGAGCTGGGTGGTGTTGGGGTCTTGAGCAGGGTACAGGACCGGGGAGGCTGCTCCGGCTGGAAAAAGAGCTGGGAGCTCCTCTGACGGGGCGAGAGGACCACACTGGGAGAAGTGGCAGCAATTCATATGATTCCTTCTCTAAATTGTCGGCAAGGTGGAGACTAAAGGGCTATGGTTACAAACAAGAACAGGAACCAGGGAATCTCAACGAAGGAGGCAGCTAGAAACGAGCAATGCTCGGACCGGTGGCTGGAAAGCCGCAGGAACAGGCTATACTGTCAGCAACTGGGTGGACATTGATCGGGTCCTCCTGGAGTGATGGGGGAGCAGTGCGGTGACTGCAACTGGAGGATTGCCGACTGGAGGGAAGGGCTACCTCATGTCTCCATGGTTCTACGCCTGGAGGACAAATTGCCAAGCTGGTGCCAGCAAAAGGTGCGTCCAAAGCTGTTAGACTGCTGCACCACTCCTTTGAGGAGAACCACTGTTCCTCAGTTTCGGATCATTTTGTCATGTTGTAAAATAAGAACCCAGGTTCAGCAAGGCATTTTGAGTTATAAAAGCTCACATTTATTATTATTATTATTATTATTGTTAATAATAATAATAATAATAATAATAATAATAATAATAATAATAATAATAATAATAATAATAAATACTAACTTGTACAGAAGACTCAGTGAGGCAGGACAGGATGTAGACACAATGTGGGAACAGGATGACAATATGACAAGGACATCAGGACACAGAGGGTATATAAACACTGGGACAGAAGTAGGAAGACAGGAAACACCTCGGTACAATTAAGGACAAAGACAGGGATAGACGTCACACCATGACATTACTGAGATGGAGGAGATATTTAAACCGTTACTCTAAGAAGGAATGCTTTTTTTCCCTTTCACTTGTCTGCCTGCTTTCCACATTCTTTTCTCTTGTCAACTCTTGGGAGCCTCTTTTGCATCCTCCTCTGAAAATAATCAACTGCTGATCAGGAAATGGTTCTGGTGAGCTAGTATCTTAATGCCATGTGCTGATGGAACATTATGGGGGATCTTATGTCTCTTGCTTTTGACCGTTGAGGATGTTGGAAACATTAATATAATTCAGAATTGTCCCACTTTTCTTGAAATTATTTTCCAGGATTTTTCCAGGACATTTTCAAGACCCTACAGTACAAGTCAAGTTATCACAGCTAGGGCTGGGCAATATACAGATATATTGTGAAACAGATATGATATTGTACCTATACCATTATATTGGTATTATATTTGTGCAAAAATTGTCTTTCACAATGCCACCTTCTTTCCTCTATTTGCATTGTAACACAACTAAAAGAGACATTATTCCCTGCTTTAGTTCATATACTGTTATTTTACGTGCAGTTTTCAGTTTTTAAAGTCTGAACTCCGTCAAGCAGTATTCGCAATCAGTCACTAATGTTAGAGAATGTTTACTATTATCTTACTTCTAAATTAAATGCATCAGCAAGCACCAAGGCACATTTCCGAATTTACTGGTATTTGTCTTCATGGCATCGCCACTTACTCCTGCGTATAAATTCAATTCAATTCAAAATTAGTTTTTTGATCCCAGAGGGAAATTAAGTGTTGTTGTAGCTCATTACTAATTCATTTTTTAAGGATTTGTTGTACACCATGATGGCTGTGGGGAGAAAGGATTTCCTGTAGAGGTCTGTGTTGCAGAGAAACTGAAGAAGCCTCTGACTGAAGATACTTTGTTGCTGTTGGATAGTCTCATGAAGAGGATGCTCAGGGTTGTCCATAATCTTTTTAATTTTAAGAAGAATCCTTCTTTGCATCATTATCTCCAGTTGTTCTACAGGTGTCCCCAGAACAGAACCATCCTTCTTTATGAGGTTGTTGAGCCGTTTTAAGTCCCTGGCTCTGATGCTGCTACCCCAACAGATGATGAGCGAAGAGATGACACTCTCAACCACAGACTTGTAGAAGATATGCAGCATATTGCTGCAAACCTTGAAGGATCTCACCTTCCTCAAAAAGTACAGTCTGCTCTGTCCTTTTTGTAGATGGCGTCTTTGTTGTACTCCTCAAACACTTCCACTTTTTTCCCTTGATAAAGACAGTGTTTGACTTACCCCTGTTTCTTAGGAAATCTACAACCATCTCCTTTGTTTTGTTCACATTCATGGCAAGATGATTGTTTCCACACCATGATCATAATGCGGTCAAAAACCTCTATGTATTCAGCTTCTTCTCCATCTCTGATATACCCGACAATTGCAGAGTCGTCTGAGTATTTCTGCAGATGACAGGACTTATACTTTAAGTCTAAGGTGTACAGGTTGAAAAGGAATGGGGAGAGTACAGTCTGTTGTGGTGTTCCTGTGCTGCTGACCAGCTGGTTTGACACACAATGCTTCAGTCTCAGAAACTGTGCTCTGTTTGTCAGGTGGTAATTGATCCAACAGATAGTTGATTCCTCCACCTATGTATTCAGAAGTTTCTGTCAAAGCAAACCAGGCTGAATTGTGTTAAATGCACTGGAGAAATCAAAAAACATAATTCTCACAGTGCTGCCTGCTTTGTCCAGATGGCACTGAGTTGGTTGAAGCAGGTTGATGATGGCATCTTTAACGCCAACTCCATGGCGATAAGCAAACTGGAGGGGGTCCTGATAGGTTTTAGTTTGCTTACTCAGGTGGGGCAACAGGAGTCTCTCTAGGACCTTCATGATGTTGGATGTTAGGGCGTCAGGTCTATAGTCATTTATGAGTGATTGGGTGAGTTGTCTTTGGTACTGGAACAAGGCAGGATGTCTTCCACAACACTGGAACCTTCTCCTGGGTAAGGCTAAGGTTGAACAGGTGCTGCAAAATCCCACAGAGCTGCTCTGCACAGGTGGTCTTCAGGACTCTGGGGCTGACACCATCTTGACCTTCGGCCTTGTTCCGGTTCAGTTTCTCCAACTTCTTCCTCACCTGACTTCTAGAGATAGACAGGTGGGAGAGTGAAATAGAGGGGGTAGCACCATCTCCTGACTTGGTTGAAGACAAAGTAGTGGAAGTAGAAGAGTTCATGACTGAGGTGGAAGGTAAAACATCTGAGGTCTGACAAGACAGGTGTGGGTCAGAGGAGAGTGGCTCTTTGTCTCTTTGGCTGGAAACAGGAGAAGAGGATACTAAGCTTGTTCCTGAACTGAACCTGTTGAAGAATGTAAGTTAATTGGTTCTGTCAAGACTTCCATCTATCCAGTCCTTCCTCTGTTTAAACCTGTGATGTTTTTCATTCATTCATTTTTCATTTCATTCATTCCTTTCATTTATTTTTACTTGTTCAGCAGGTCCTTCAGCTCACTGGCGATCCAGGGTTTGTTATTAGGGAAGCATCTCACTGTTCTGGAGGGGATTATGTTGTCCACACAGAAGTTTATGTAGTCTGTCACACACTCAGTCATGGCATTTATGTCCTCTCCGTGTGGCTGGCAAAGGGTTGTCCAGTTTTTGGACTCAAAACAATCCTGCAGGGCTTCTTCAGCTTCATGTGACAATTTCTAAGAGTAATCTTTGTTGGAGGTTGCCTCTGAACAAATGGTTTATATTCAGACAAGACTATGATCTGATTGTCCCAGAGGAGGTCTTGGTTTGGACATATAAGTATCGTTTACATTTGCTTAAAACAAATCCAAGGTCTTGTCTTCTCTTGTGAAGCAGCTGACAAACTGTTGAAATGTTGGAAGTGTAGAATAGAGTGAGGCATGATTAAAATAACCAGATACTGCCACAAAAGCATTGGGTGCTGGGTCTTTAGCTTAGTGACAACAGAACTCATGACATCACATGCATGGTCAGCAATGGCTCAAGGTGAAATGTAAACAACTGCCAAAATAACATTGGTGAACTCTCTTAGTAAATAATATGGACGTAAGCTTACTGCCAAGAGTTCAATAGCTGGGCTACATAAACCATACTTCACAGTAACATGTCCTGGATGACACCATCTGTTGTTAACAAGCACTACTACTCCACCTCCTTTTCTTTTCCCGCTCCTCTTCAGATCCCTGTCTGCTCATACAGTCAGAAAGCCTGGCAGAGAGACGTTGAAGTCGGGGATATAATCCTGTAGCCACTTCTCAGTGAAGCACATAACACTACATTACCGAAACTCAGGCCTAGTCGTTGTCAGGGCATCCATTTTGTTAGCTAGTGATCTCACGTTTCCCATACTGATTCATGGAAGAGATGGTTGGAATTTCCTCTTTCTCTGTCTCTTTTGCGCTCCTGCTCTGCATCCACGCCTCCTCCTTCTCAACTCATCAGGAATTTGTGGCTTCAGTTGAGGTATTATTTCAGCTTTTGCAATATTAATCAGCTGCTCCCGGCTGTAAACCACCTTGTTGCCATGGTTACGCATCATAAAATATGAGCAAACAGTGAAAAATCAAAAATCCCTTTAACTTCATAGGACAAAAACCCACAAACCACACAGGTCCAGAAAAATTGATTTCTTCCCTAAGAAAAAAGGGGAAGCAATGTCCAAAAAAACAAAAGTCAATATGTCGCTAACAGAGCCACTACAACATGCAGCCACCCAGAGCAGCACAATTCTACAATGATATGAATAAAGGACTACAGCTCAAATTAGTAAGTCTATTACTGCTTATATTGATAGTTTACTCAATAATTTAGGCCTGTTGGGTCTGACCCATGACTGTTGAAACAAAGACAGTCAAATTGTTAAGATCAGACAAATTTCTTCTCCCCCTCGGCGGCACGCCCCTTCTCCCCCGGCCACGCCATTCTAACCAATAGCAGGACTATTCGCTTCTTCACCGTTTCGAATCCGCTGAGTGCTGGATGATCTGCTGCAACAATTGGCTAGAATCCCAATCCCTCAAAACCGCAGCTGCTGCCTGCAGGCTGATTGGAGACAGATACGGGGAAAGGGGGGCGAAGCGCCAACTGAGTGTTGGATAAAAGTGCAAAAAAGCCATTGTTCTTCCTCTTCAAAACTCGCTTTAGTGGGGTTTAGTTCTATCCACGGAACTAAAAAGAAGAGATCTTCCTTCGCAACACGTGTTCTGAATTTTTGCCTTCCATCCCTGCAACCAAGTTAATTGCCCTCCTTTTTGTTTTTTTCACCGCACGGCTGACGAGCCAAACATCTTGCTTTCCCTCTGCTTTCGAAAGAAGTAAGAGCGTTCCTTTTTTATCTCTATCTTCTGTGACCTGGGTGGAGAGAGTTTAGAAAGTTTTTTTTTATAACTATATGCATGCATGATTATTGATGTGAAGTGAGTTGCCTTCCTTGAGCGCTCTGTGATTTTTCTGTGCTGCGTTTCTTCTTACGGGTAAATTTGTGAGTTTTTTTATTTGTTGATTGTAAGTTTCCTCTATGTTTTGTCTTTTATTGGTGAGCAGAAATGTTAGTCTGTAGAAGTTTTGGTTCCTCTCCGTTAGTTTGATAGTAAGTGTTGGTGTCATAGGCATTTGGGTCAGCAACCGTGGAGTGCCTGTCAGGAACGCGCAGCACGCAAGGACATTTTAAACCCCTTTTCTTCCATATTTCCCAACCAGAGTCTATATTAGCGGAAGCTAACTCACTGATAAGAGCCACAAGGTTTCTTTGTTAGAAAGGAACCACCGGCCTCTTGCTCCAATTAAACAATAAGTCATAAAACCTCCCCCTGTTTTTTTCGACGAGCATTAAACAAGAATTCATGTCCTTCAGATAGGATCTTCCTGGTGTAAAAAAACTAATAATTAATCATTACAAGTAAGATTATTGGTTGATAATTCCCTTTTGATTGTATATATTATCTTGTTTCTAGCCCAGAGGCTAGTGGTGCCCCGATTAAATGACTTAAAAGATAATTGACTACTAATTTACAATTATTAGTCAATATTCTGAACATAACCAGATATATCATAACAATTATCAATAAATTAATTATTTTTAATTGATTACTTCCCCTACAGGCTTAATTTTTATACCATAGCTTTTTTCATATCTTTCATATTCTATGTATTATACTTACTGTACACACCACATTCCACTTTACTGCTTATTTCACATAGTTAAACGGTATACTGCATTTTGTTGTCATTTTAGATTAGTGCAGTCATCTGGAAACAAAGTTCAGGGCAGATGACTAGGCCAATATCGCTCCCTTGTACCACAACCTACTTAAACCTGAAATATATTTATTTCTAACTCTCAGAGGTAAGTAGTACCTTTCGTTTGCTAGCTACCTTTGTAGTCTGGCTCTATTATAAATTTATGGTTACCACTTAAAATGATCCTATTTATTAATCTAGCCATATTGTATTAAATTTATTTACTTTAACAACTTTGTTCAAATAGTTTTCACTTCTCATTGCCTCTTCACTGTGGTCTGTGTATGAAGCTAAAAACAGCATGAAAAGTTCGGGCTCTGTTATCTGTGCACATAGAGAGGGAGAAAAACCTCTAACTCATACTGCGATACAGCAACACTCTTGAACCAAAAGTTGCTATTTTTGCCTTGAAAAATTCCTTACTTGGGACTGAAAAGTTAGTAAATCTAGTAAAAAACACAAATGTAAACAATGGGATGCAGAATTGTTCTAAGGGAATATGCAATTTGTTTGGTTGGTAGCTGTGACGGAAAATTTTATTATTAATGCTGGGACATTTATAAAAGTTTAATTCTCTTATTCAGTTCTTAGATAGCTGTTCGGATTCTAAGGTACAAACAAGAACCAATTGTATGTAAACATCTCATCTTGACTTATGAAAACTCTTGTTATCTGGTGTTGACTTATGACAGATCCTGTGACTGTCTTTCTCAGCATTCCTCATGACAGATCCTGTGTTTACCTATTCCATGTTGTTCTATGATTGGTCTTGTGATTATCCTCGGATGCATAGAACAGAGTGTTAGTTATCTTAACATAACTGTATGATGTAATGATCGGTCAGAAACTGATTCAATAGGGTGTGGCTGATTACTATGTATACCCATGCATCTGTGCTGAAGCTTCAGGGTTCTCAGCAGGAGGCCCTCCGTGCACGTAAAATAAACTATGTACGAATATAGCTGACACGTTGTTTTATTCTCTCATCCAAGGCCTCTCAGACACCCAGATTTCTAACACAGTAGCATCACGTGAGGCGTTGTGCTGACTAGATGCAGATATGAAAGAAAACCAGTAGACCCCAATGGGGAGTCCAAGAGAACGTTCAGAACACCCTTTGCTGCCAGGTGTTAAACAGCTCAAATGGACGAAAGTTGCTGCTCCATCTCTCTAGCCTTCCAGCTCGATCTAGCCGACTCCCCTCTAATCACCGCAGTAACCCTGCTCGTTGAGTGGCTACACAGCGCACGGCTCATCCTCCATCCTCTCCTCTCACAGAGTGGCTCCAGCCGGCGGCTCGGCTTGCCTTCCCTGCTCCCCAAGTAGCTTCAGTCGGCAGCTCAGCTTGTCCTCCATCTTCCGCGCCCTTAATGCCGGCATCCCGTCGCTGATTGGTTGCTGCCCCGCGTCTGCTGCCCCAAAGTTCCCAACTTCATGTATCGGCTCCGTGGCCGCCTTGAAGGACTGCCCGAGCAGCAGACGTGCTGATGCCAGCTGCGTCTACGCACGCAACTAGCCGCTCATTTGCTGCACAGGTACCATAGACTTTGTATGTAATCTAGCTGCACTGCTGCCTGGCAGCAAAGAGCGACCTGAACGTGCCATAAGTCCAGCCCTTCCATGAATTGACATCTGCCATGAAACATGGCTGTGGCCTCCAGGATGAAGGCAGGATAGAATAAAACCACAATAAATATGGCCATGTATGCAGCTATGCAGGAGGAAAATAGTCAGTAGAGTGACAGCTAGAATGCAGGAGAAGATCTACAAGGTCTTGGTGAGTATTTTAAATGCGAACCACACTAGCTAGTGTTAGCTTCATGACTTCATATATGCATAGTCTGATTTGCAAATTTTTTACAAACAAACACAGTCAAAATGCTCCTCAATAGTTATCATTTAAAGCCTGTGAATATTCTCATTCATCCAGGTCATGGTTATCTTAAGGAAATTTCAGACCCCATGAGTGGGTACAAAAAGAAGGTGATAGAATGTTTACAACAACTACAAAAAGAAGGCATGATTGACAAAACACAATACTACAGACTTTATCCCCAGGACTCAATTCCTTGCCTATTTGGACTCCCCAAGTTCTATAAAGAAGGGGCCCCGCTCAGGCCCATTGTATGCAGCATAAACTCTGTAACGTACAATATAGCCAAACACATCCTGGCACCTCTGGTAGGCAACACCCCACACCACATCCAAAACTCCTTAGACTTTGTGAACAAAGTCCGGAATCTAAAAATGGATCATGATGAGACAATGGTTTCCTATGACGATACTTCATTGTTCACCTGTATTCCTACCATGGAGGCCTTGGCCACAGTAAGAGAACGACTTACACAGGACTACTCCCTCTCCAAAACAGAACAAAACTCAAACCAGAACACATTTGCCAACTTCTGGAATTGTGCCTGAACACCACATATTTCCAGTTCAATAGCAAGCTTTATAGACAGAAACACGGCTGTGCCATGGGCTCACCATTTTCTCCAATTGTGGCAAATTTATACATGGAGGAGGTAGAGTGCAGACCTTTGAACTCCTTTGAAGGAATAACACCTAGCCACTGGTTCAATAACGTAGATGACACATGGGTTAAAATCAAAACCAAAGAGGTGCAAGCTTTCACTGAACACATAAACTCAGTGGACAGAAACATCAAATTCACCAGAGAAGATGTCAAGGACAATAGTTTGCCCTTTTTAGATTGTGTCGTCCAGAGGAGAAAGGACAGAAGGCTCCACATTGGGGTATACAGAAAACCCCCACACACAGACCAATACCTACTTTTTGACTCACACCACTCACTGGAACACAAGCTTAGTGTTATCAGGACCCTGCAACACAGAGCTGATAACATACCCACCAGCTCACAGGCCCAAGGGGAAGAACGCAAGCACATGAGAGACACCCTCACAACTTGTGGTTACCCCAGCTGGACTTTTGTGAAAACTGCAGCTAGTTCCAGAAGGAAAACCAACAAAGTGGTTGAAAAAGAAAAAGAAAACAAACGAAACAATGTAGTCATTCCATATGTTTCTGGGATTTCTGAAAAACTCAGGAAGATTTTTAACAAATAAGTATCCCTGTGTATTTCAAACCCAGCAACACACTCAGACAGAGACTAGTACATCCCAAGGACAGAACACCACAAGCACACAAAAGCAACCTGGTGTATGCAATCCAATGCAATGAAGAATGCAAGGACCTGTACATTAGTGAAACCAAACAACCACTGTACAAATGCATGGCCCAACACAGGAAAGCAAACTCCTCAGGCATTGAGTCTGCTGTTCATTTACATCTCAAGGAGAAAGCCCACTGCTGCTCAGAGAGCAGAATTCAGGAGGATTACTCAGACATGCGTGAATTAAGCCAAAAACCACACTGGTGGGGTTTTTATGAGAAAACTGCATTACCAGATGGTTGAAAACTCCAAAAACTTGATTTTGTATGATATAGCCCCTGTAAATTTAGGCACAGCATATGTGTGATTCAGGACATGAGACAAAGCGGTCTAAAAAATAACTTCTATCGCTCCATTGACTTCCTTTTTTTTTTTTCGCCAGGAGACCCATGGGCCTATAGGAAGGGAAGGAGACTTAGGTTCCCCATATTGCTCGTTGAAGGCAGCTGAAAACAGACATTCATGCATAAAATTTTAACCCGTTTGCATTCATCCACAAGAAGGGAAAATATTTTTCCAGGACAATTCAAACATTTGCAGAAAATCTGACTTTTTTCCCCCTTTTCCGTGTTTTCCATACCTGGAAAAATGTTCTATCATTTTCCAGGTTTTCCAGGATGTGTATCAGGTAGGGATTTGACTCTGAACTTCGGTATTCGAATATAATTAGAATGTTTAAAAAAATGTAAGATATTTGAATGAATTTTAGGGATATCTTAATATTTAAACGAGTATGGGAATTATTTATTTTTTTTTTTTGTTGCTTGTAAACGTTTTCAATTAGATTCCGAGTGAACGAGCGAGTAGTAGGCATGAAAACAGATGTACTCCGCCACCATTTTGCTGGATGTTTAAGTTATGTAAGGTCGCCTGTGGTCCCGTTAAACAATTTATCAACTTAAATGTTTGATCATTTGTCAAAAAATGAATTAAAGTTATCAGTAGCATTGCTAGACCGTTACATTTACACGCGAAATTGAGGCAGTTCCTCAGGAGCCGAGGTCACTCTTCTACCATTTTGGGGCTTCCACTGCATTGTGCAGTAGCATAGCGTCCACAGCTGCTTACTGTGGCAGTAATACACCTCTGGAAATGTTAGGCCTACTACTCCAATCCATACTGAAGATTTGGATCTACTACGCTTACTCCTTTTCGCCTGATAGGTAGCGAGATTAGTAGCGGTAATCGGATGCAGTAAGCCTTTTGTGCAGCTAGTCATTTAAAATTGACTGACACTGCCCTCTGGTGGACAGAAGATATAGAACTTAAGTTTGATGCCAATATCAGTCTTACTGAAAACATTCAATTGTCAACATATAATTAGTAAATATTTGAATATATTTTTATTTTAATATTAATAAAAAAGTTAACTTGAATATGATTTTTGGGCAAAAGTCAAAGCCCTAGTAATTGGATTCATGATAACCGGATATCTGCGGATTATCGCAGGTTGATTTTCTGAGGTATTGTAAACCTTCAAGCTAGGGCAGGACAATATGCACCAAAAGTTATATCTCGATATTTTTTAGCTGAAATCGGATATTCAATATATATCTAGATATTTTTCTTCCAAAAAAAGGATTGACAAAAAGCAATTCCGAATCTAAGCAATGTATCTCAAATTTCACACTGTCACTTTTATTGACATGCAGGATATATATTAGAAAGTGTCAATATATATATATATATATATATTTATAATATTTTCTTGAATAAAATAATGCTTAATTGTTCTCCCTTAGAGATAGGGTGAGGAGCTTGGTCATCCGTGGGGGCTCAGAGTAGAGCCTCTGCTCCTCCACATCGAGAGGAGCCAGTTGAGGTGGCTCGGGCATCTGGTCAGTATGCCTCCTGAACGCATCCCTGGTGAGGTGTTCCGGGCACGTCCCACCGGGAGGAGGCCCAGAGGAGGACCCAGTACTCGCTGGAGGGACTGTTTCCCAGCTTGCCTGGGAGCGCCTCTGAATTCCTCCCGAGGAGCTGGCCCAAGTGGCCAGGGAAAGGGAATTCGGGGTCTCCTTGCTTAAGCTACTGCCCCCGCGACCCGACCCTGGATAAGCAGAAGAAGATGGATGGATGGATGGATGTGAACAAAAATGGTTATAGCTTGGCTATTAAAAAGTACCGTTTTGCGTCAGATGTGGGCTGGTGTTGAAATTCAGTGGTCTTTCTGAGAGGACAAGATGATGAAATTAATAGAGAATATAGCTTGTTTTCTTTGTGCTCTGGGGTTGGGAAGCCAACTACCATTAAACAGAAATCTATGGCTTATGGTATTATTTTCTGTGCTTTTTCTTATACGTTTAAATCTCCTATGATGCTGAACTCACAATCCTTGAACAGGTGTGTAGCGCACGAAGCACAGCAAAGACAAACTTCTGCTTTTCTGCGCATTGTGAAGGGCAGACAGTGTTCTAATTACAACAGACACATTAATGAGTAATAATCTGCGGCTACTCTGGCTTTGTCTTTGTTCGTGCTGCTGTTTACTTCTGTTCTAAATGCAGCAGTGGGGTTGCGGTGAGATTCGCATTCATGCTGGTGTAGCAAGGTGAAGTAAGCGAGGGACAAATGGTGCGGAGGGAGGGCAAAAAAGTAACTAATCTATTTACATCGATATAAACAATATTGGGCCATTTTCATATCTTATATGAAAAAAAATTCATATTTAAAATTTTTTTTAAATATCGATAAACTCTACTTCTAGTTTAAAGGCAGTAGTTGACAGGCGGCCAAGGCTACAGGAACATTGCTGTTATGTCAACACTCAATTATTTGTGATGTGCAAAAACAATTGAACTTGTTTTGCTGCTTGGGAAATAACTTGGAGAAGTTCTCAGCCGGGTGGAATTTAATCTGACCCACAATTTTGTCATTAGGACAGAACCTGGACCACTGACCATCTGTATTCAAAACTATTTTTTATCTAATGGAATTTGGCTCCCTGGCCTTGTTAGGCATCTCAAATACTCCCTCAAATGTGTATGTAAAAGGACACTCAGTCCCACAATACCCCCAATCCATCCCCCACATCAGCCTGTGAGCTGCCTGATTCTGCTCTCTCAAGACCATATCACCCATCTCCTGAATTTCAAGATGCTTGCACTAGCCTGTGGGGGACCTAATGGTGCTTTCAGACCTGCAGCACTTGGTTTGATTAAAACAAACTTAAGTACGGGTCATTTGCTAGTACGATTTGTTTGTACTGGTGTGAATGCGGACCAGTGAGATTTGGTGTGGTTAGGAAGACAGTCACGGCTGGGCCAACTGACACTAATATGGCGTGGGGCTGCTGAGCTCCATAAAGCCTCTCTGTCCTTCCAGGTAAAGGGAGGTAAAAAAAAATGTATTTTTCGGCGTCACCAGAGGTAACCCGTTGGCTCAGGGCTCTGAGTTAATGCTGCCTGAAGCCGGAGCTGCTGCAGTGGGAGACAGGATTGGTCCAGCCTCTGAGTGGTAATTCTAACAGAGGCTAATGTCCAAAACACCCCCCATAACTATATGGCTCCCTCTGAAGTTGTATATATATGACATCCAGTGCTAACGCTAGCTTGCACTAGCCAGCACATGAAATACTCAATGAAACCTTTTAGAGTCTCTCCTGCATGCTGGCTCTCACTTGACCGACTCCAGCCCCCCAGCTAAGCTGCCACTTTCCACATGACCAGATTTATAGTGGTTTGCTCCATGTTAAGTGCTTATTCCTTCATCCTGGAGGAAGGAGGCGAATCACGGCAATTTCCCTCCTTCTTTTTCTTGAGCTGTAGTCCTATTTTTCATACAAAGCTTAAAGTACCTTTTTACACCTGTCAAACATTAGAGTTTTAGCTATATGCCACAAAATGTGTGTTTAAAATTTATGGACATCATGTGTTCAATCTTATTCACTATTTTCGCAGTAGAGGACGGGTTGGAAGTAGATGGGCATGATGTAGGCCCCCTATAGTCTCCCCTAAGACAGTTTCACTGTGCCTGCAACCCCCCCGAGGTCCCCGCCGACAGTATTACAGTGCAACCCCCCCACCCCCCATGTATTTCCAGTATATGTCTAGTTAGTTTGATACATGTGCTTAATATATCATGGTGGTTATTTTTCCTCCACCTCAGCTCTGCCTCCTGTAGGGGGCATATCTGATCTATATATATATATATATATATATATATATATATATATATATGTATATTATCACCTCCCTAGTTTCCTCCCACCTATTGTGACCGTTTCCCACCTCTAATAGAAACGTTGCACCATGGCTGCTCCTTTAGTCTTACCTGTTTGCTTATTCTTTGTTGTTTGTTCTTGGACGGGCTGTACTGTAAACTCAGTAGACCCTCATGGGATCAACAAAGTATTCATTCAAGTCCAGAATTTTTCCTTGATTGTGTGTTGGTTATTGACATATTGGGTCAGGCTTATGTTGTGGAGAGTCTCACATAGGGGCTGATTTATCAAGATTCCTGACAATGGCCGCAAAATTGTGTGTGGCGCTAAACATTTGTGTGAGTGGGTTGTCCTCAATTTGCGGGTGATTTACTAAGATTGCATGAGCAATTCTCAACAGGCGCAAGCAGCAGTATTTAAATGAGGAGTTTGCGCCCGCTAATGCGAGCTGCACCACAGCTAGATACAGGAGGAATTATGCACATGGATCCAAATTACAGAAAAAAAGACAGCTTTTGACAATTGTTCAGATTTTGGAATTTAACCTTCAAGAAAAAATTAATAAAATAAAATAAACAGCAGATTGTTGTAATAGATATTCTCTTCATTGTGAAAAGTAGCATTGCAGTTTATATCAAGCAAGAAAAAAGGGATTGTTTTTATTTACCTGCACAGTGCCACAGTCACACTGCTCTCCCTTTTCCAAAAACCCATTCCCACAGACTGCAGGAGCCACTATCTCCATGTAATCTGGTTTGTCCAACATGCAGCTGGGGTTGCGGTTTTTCAGGTACCTTTCATAGTTGGTGGTGCTGCAGCTACTGAACGTACGTGGAATATCCCAGCTGTCAAGAGGAAACATATTCTTAGCTTCAGAATAGGGAAGAAATATAATAATAATAAAAATAAAACAAAAATAGATGCATAAAAAATGGCAACAACTGTGGCTCAGTAGGTAGAGTGCTTCTACCCTCCTTCTTGCAATCGGAGGGTAGAAGGTTTAATTCCAGCTTCCTCTTCTCACATGTCGATGTGCCCCTGTGCTATGCACTTGACCCAAAGTGGCCTACTGAGCTCTGCATCAGTGTATGAATTTGTGATTGTAAATGTGGTTCAAATGTAAAGCGCTTTTAGTGGTCAGTATGACTGGAAAAACGTTACATAAATTCTGTCTATTTACATCTGAAAAACATTGACCATGTATGTACAATTGTGATTTTTTTGTGTGCAAAAGTTTACAAAAAAGTAGGATCTAGCACAACTTCCCCGTGATGAGCTACAGAGTGGATTTAGGAGCCATGTCTGATCCATCTTACCTATCAGTTAAGTACTGATGTTCTGATCCTACATTTTCATAATGAATATAAATAGAAGCACAGTATTAAACAGTACCTGGAAGCATAAGCTAAAGTAAGTTTAATGACACAATTTTACTCTATATTTACTGAGTTTGTCAAAGACCAAGAAAAGTACCACTTATTACTTTTGTATTCCCAATTTCAATGAACATGAAATTGTTGGTCTGTTCTTTTTTTGGTCAAGCTGTAAGCTACGATCAAGTGCTCTTCTGGAGTTCTTATGACAATAAAAATGTTGGAATTCAAGAATTTAACCTTGTAACGGATTTCTTAAAAAAAAAATCTGACAATATTTTAAATCAAATTTAAAAGAAAATCACAAATAAAAACACTGCAACTTTTGTTGCAGCTTCTCATAAAAGCTGCAGCAACATCAGGCATTTCTCAGGAGCGTCATGTTGTCATTTGTGTTTCATCATGAACGAAAAATGGTTCATCATTGAAGTGGAGAAGCCCTCATCCTTTATGACCCCAGTCAAACTTTTGATAAAGACAACGTCAAGGAGAATAAAGCATGGAGTGACGTATTTGCTGTTTTGAGGAAAGATGGTCTGTGTATGCTACTTATTAATGTTATTTTTTTCCCCATTATATATGTACCCTTTTAAGTTATGCAAGCTAAAATAAATGGGCCTTGACGTTTTAATAATTAAACTACAATGAACTTACCCAAATAAATACTGTTTCATGCTCTCTTGTTGACAGCCCAGCTGCTATGCGCCTCATACACCCCGGGTGGAAAGGGACAAGCAGCAGAATACGCGAGTGAGGTTTTTTGCTGTGTGGGGATACAACTTAGAGAAAGTTTTCAGCCCGGCTGGAAGGAAAATGACCCCTAATTTGGCTAAAAGGGAGACAACTCAACAGGACTGTAAGGCAAAGAGGGAAAGAAGTGATCTTTGCCTGTGCATTTCTTATCAATTGGAATTCAGCTTAGACCAAACATACTCCCTTGGATGTGAATCTAGTAGGACGCTCCAGACCCCCCCCCCCACCCCACCCCCACACCTTCAACTATGAGCTGTTTGTTTGTCATGATCTTGGACAGGTTGTACTGTAAGCTTAAGCTAATTGCTCCTCGGGTTCAATGAAAATAAAGTTCATTCATTCACTATCACCAGTGAATCCTTTTATTTCTGACCTGCTGGGCAGGAAAGAAATCATCTTTAACCCTCGAAGGGCCACTGTCCAGCTATCAGATCTGTACTTCCATCCAGAGCTCGGCAGGCAGCAGAACTATCCAAAGACGCTTCTTTAAAGGAGTCATAAACTGAAATGTTTGCTTTTCCACGTGAAAACATGTATATTATGATTGCCTAATGACTTTACATTGGCCAGGAAGCTGATATTTAAAAGTGGAGCGTCTGTTGACCCAGGGCTTCTTCAACCAGTTCAAGTGCAGGCCCACTCATATATGTGATCCTAATTTCTCCCCTGTCTTGAAGGATATATCAAATATGAACATCGCACACCAATGTTGGTGCAAGCCTGCCCCATCCATTTCTCCCCTCATAGTCAGTCAAGAGCATTACTGAATTTGGATCTCGATTACAGACTCAAGCGTGAAAATGAAGAAACAAAGTGTTGTTAACTTCCAAGCTACCAGGGACCATTGAATTAAATTCATATTTAATTACGCTTTTTCCGCAACCCTACACACTGCGCTAGGTGTCCGTGGTAAACATTTTAAGCCAGAATGCTTTGCTAATTTGAGACAATGTCAGGCAAAGATAAAATTGAAGCTCCATTTGGAAAGGGGCCATTCCAACAACCAAGAGACTTGCCTGCAATTCAAACGGTAAGGTTGTGGTCCTATTATTCTACTGTGTATAACAAACAGCAGTTAATTGCTAATGGGGCTATGGGGAATATAAGTATCAACCTCGTCCTGTTGGCGCATGGATCCGATGGCTGAAGAAATAATGAGCAATAAAAGTTATTTTCTGGTCCACTTTGTCTTACGCCCTGAATCGCATATATGATGTACCTCAACTTAAATTATAACTAATAATATTCTTTTTAACTGTTTGTCAAGTGATTTGGAATTTATTTGATTGTAAAAATGTGTACTTAAAATGCCAACAAATCAGAAGTCGCATAATGACATCACGGAGCTAATGCTAGCAAGCACTAGCTTAGTACTTAAAAGACATTGTAGACCATCTCCACTGACTATTTCTCCCCAAGTATAGCTGCTACTTTCCACATGGCCAGATGTATAGTGGTTTTCTGGCTGTTTAATGCTCCTTCATTCATCCTGGTGGCTACGGCCATTTGTCTCCTTCTTCTTCAGTTGTAGTCCGCTAAGTGTTTTTACACAAAACCTAAAGTAACCTTTGTCGCATTCAAAAGTCGGCATTTTCTCTGAATCAAAATGTGTTTTTAAAATTCCCGAATATTATATGTTCAATCCACGTGCATTCCAAATGGGATCAGAAAATAACTTTTGTCATTCCATTGACTCTTCATTTTTTTGGGCAGTAGGGGAAGTAGAAGGGTGTGATTAGTCTTCCCAGAAGGGAAGTGGAACAGCTGGTCCTCTGGTGCAGTCAGAACCACCGGAGCTAAACCCTGCTCAAAACTGTGGAGATGACAGTGGACTTCAGGAAGAGACCCCCATCAACATCTCCTCTCATAATCACCAACGGGTCCGTCCCCACAGTGGAGTCTTTCAGGTTCCTAGGATCCACCATCAGACGGGACCTGAAGTGGACCTCCCACATAGATTCTATAAGGAAGAAGGCCCAGCAAAGGCTGTACTTTTTGCGTCAGCTCAGAAAGTTCAACCTGCCTCAGGAGCTGCTGACCATCTTTTACACAGCAATAGTCCAGTCTGTCCTGACCTCATCCATCTCTGTCTGGTTCGGATCCGCCACCAGGCAGGACAGGGACAGACTGCAGAGAACAGTCAGGTCCTCAGAGAGGATCATAGGTACTGATCTTCCCTCCATTCAGGACCTATTCCGGGCCAGGGTCAGGAAGCGGGCCAGAAAAATCACCACTGACTCCACACACCCTGGCCACAACCTGTTTAGGCTCCTCCCCTCAGGCCGGCGTTACAGAGCGCTGTATGCCAAAACCACCCGACATAAGAACAGTTTCTTCCCCCAGGCTGTCGCTCTGATGAACTCTGAATAGTTACATAGTGTGAGTCCATTCACATGAACAATAAACTATAACTCTGCACTGCTGTATATACTCACTGTACAATAACCCTGGTTTGGTGTATATATTATCCTTTATTATTTATTTCTATTTCCTTTTTTATTTCACTTATTTAAGTTCTGTACTGGAGAGAGAAGTTGCCGGAGTGAAATTCCTTGTATGTGTCATACTATGCCATTAAAGCTGATTCTGATTCTGATTCCATAGGGAAGAGAGCCACTACGCATGCTGGCACTGTGGGTGCCATGTTGAAAATACTCAGAGGTCAAAAACTGCAAAAAACAGAGAGAAAACTGAAGTAAGAAACATGCATTGAAAACATTTAATTCCATAAGTCGCGGCCAGGTCGGGTTCAGTCCTAACTTTAGCCATGGTGTCATTTAGAGGTTAGTTTCTGAAATGGAGTCTACGGTATCAAACCCCTCCTTCCTGCCACCAATAAACGTCCCCCTCTGCATTATAATGACTATCCAGAACAGCCAAAATTTTGCATGTAATATCGCAGACAATATTGCGTTCAGAAAAAAAGGTCAGAAAAGCTCGATGTTAATTATTTTTTCACCTAAATCTTTTTTGAAATACCTGAAAGACTAGAATAATAATAAAGAATAGAGCGTGGGTATCCACAGTAGTAATAGCTTATGACTCCTAAAGATGGCCCTGGCCAACTCCTTAGCGGCCTGTAAATGTAACCATGTTTCTCTTGACCTTTGCTGTGCGAACAGCTCTCTTTTTACCCACTTCGGACTCTTTCCCCTTTGCTGTGTGCACTGGACTCTATCACTGGACACTTTATCACTGCTGGGACCGACTCGAAGAAGAATTATCTCTCAAGTAGTGTACAAACCAGTAACATTTTATTATCCTTATTGCATCTGGAAATAGAAATATAGGTCAGAACGAATTTAGAAGTCATTTATTGTTTGTTTGAGGTGTTTTAAAGCACTGATACAGTGTTGCTTGCTTGTGTTGCCAAACACATGAGTTTGTGAGCTGTATTATTTGCTATTTGTATCCTGAAGTAGATTCTCCGTGTATTTGTCTCTATCTGCCTCATCCCTTTTCTGACATATTCAAACATTGAATTACATTTTGTGCAGTATTTCAAATTTTTTCAGCTGCAGGCTGGGCCCAAAGCTACTGTAGCTCCATTGTTTAATTGTTGGCTCCAAAGTAGAGCTGGGTGGTATGGCCATACAGTACAGGTGCAGTAATGATATGTATTGCGGTATATTGTTTTTATTTCTTTATATATGTCAAAATGACTGCTAATGAACATTTTTACTTTCCAGACACATTGCAACAACAACAACAGCAACTGCAAAACGTTTTAGAATGCAAAATGCATTTAAAATATTCCAAATAAATGCAACACAAAAAAATTCAAATGTAAATAAAGGTTTTTTTAAATAAAAGCTAAATATTGTGAAAAAGAAAATCAAAATTGTCTTCTTTCCTGGTTACTTATTTATATATTTAATAAAGCACGAACAGAAAAAATTATTTTTGAATTAAAATTGCTTCAAGTTCAACTGATTTCTTTTCTGTCAAATGTAGAACAACAAACTTTAAACCTTCAATATCTAGTGTGCAGACAAACACTTGCACATCGGTATCATTGCATACCGTTTACAAAGTATTTAAATATAGCTTGATGACACCATCAAAATCCACAACCACAGTATAGCGGTTCTCTACCTTTGGCTATATTTATTTTAATTTCTACCTTTTACCTTTTATATTGCCCACTAATACTCCGCAGCTAATCTTTGTTCTCCACACAATCCTTGAGCCCCCTGAAGGGAGGCGAACACATGTCCTGTTGTTTACCTTTAATATTAGACGAAGCTAACCTAACTGTGCTTTGTTCCTCACATGTTGTCCTTTGTTTGACAGCATCTTAGCTGTCTGCAGAGCTAACAAGATCGCGACAGCACATGGGCTCCTTATGATCAACCCCCCCCCCCCCCAATTGTTTGTTCTTTCTGATTCTGTTGATGTTAATGATTTTGATTAGTTTTATTTAATATTCATCTTCTAATATCAACTTAGTAGTTTAGTTTGTACGCTGGTTAATTAGGTGGGCTCATTAAGCGTTTTGGCTGTTAAGTTTGACATGTTTGATAAATAAACTTTTGTTCCATGGTATGAAGTTGCTTTGTGTTCTTTTCAGTGTGTGCATGTAATAATTGTCCCACTACGTTTGAACTCCTACTTCAGAAGAGACTGGGTGTCTGGGAATTGTCTAAATTGTTGTTTGCAAAAGAACCGGTGCCCCCTGCTAAATTAAAACTTGAATTTAATCAATAATTATATTGATATTAATATATTAATACATATTATTAATAATTATGAATGTTTATGTACACAACAGTGAAGACCCTGAAAAAACAAAAAATATTAACATTGAGACAAATATGAACTCAATAAAGCTTTAAGAAATTATTTTCCACTGACTTTACAGATTCTGACCTGTGTTACAGTAAATAGCCAAATCCATAGGCCTGTTAAACGCTCTCTAACCTTTTCTCCTAAATCACTTTCACAGTCCAGTCAACAAATTTGGAACCAATGCTATAGCTGTATTGTACTTTAAACAACAGTTCTATTATCCTGTGCTTACCTTTCCTTCCCAACACACACACGCACACACACACAGAGTGAAAGAACTGCAGGTAAGAAAGGCAGTCTTTGATAGAATCAGTAGCCTCTCTGATAAGATAGTGCCGGCATCATTGAGCCTTTTGGACAGCCTGTGGCAGCAATGAGGCGCGATCAGGTGGATCTTTTTTTACAATTTTTACTTCCACATATTCTATACATCATCATGATATTGCACTCTGTAGTGGCAAAGCATAATCTTCAGTCATAATGGTGCATTCAGACCGCACACTTTGTCTGCGTCAAGCCATGCTCCCAACGTATGTAGTTTGATGTGTATACATTTTTAATCTGAAGCTCGCAAAATACATGGGCGAGCCTTTCTCTGCCGGATGTTTAAAATGCTAGGGGATCGTGATTGGCTAGGTATCATTTACATTGGGCGATGTCACTACAGTGAGACGCTCTGGACTGCGTCAAGTGCTTCAAGTCCGTCAAAAGTTCAGCTAGCTTAACTTCTGCGTTGCCGCTTGAAACGCAAGTGACGCTTGAAACGCAAGTAACGCTTGAAACGCAAGTAACGCTTGAAAAGCTGACAGATCCAATGGAGCCAGAGCACACAACGCACCGCAGAGACTCTGACGGACTCGACCATAGACTTTACATGTAATCTTTCTGACGCTGCCATGTGGGGCAGTGTGAACGCAGCTTATGTCCAACGTTCCGAGAATATTGCAGCAATAATACTATCAAGAATGCTGGTAGGAACGCTTCCATATTCATGCATTACAGTGCCGCCACGCTGTGTCAAAAGACACACCGTGCCGGCAATATTACCTTTTGAAAATACCTAGTGACTTTAACAAACATATCCTTTGTCTAAGACATTTTGGTACCTTTCCTTACCTAAGGGCCGCAGCCATGATGCAGCTGTCCCCTGAACAAGCACAGGCACTGGAGTCGTCATGGCTCATGCCCAGGTTGTGGCCCATCTCGTGGGCCAGAGTTGCTCCCACTGCAATAGCTCTGTCATTGTGATCCTAAAGTAAAATTGAATGAGGCATACGTCATATATAAATGGGAGTACTTTAAAAATATATAATCATCATTTACCATCCAGCTAAAGTAGTCAGTCATCATGTTACAATTTTACTTTGCTTGCTTTGTCTGCTTTACTGTTGGAACAGGCCTTTTCCATTCCCTTTCAATTCAGTTTATTTATAGCGCCGATTCACAACTGACATTCAAGACAAGGCAAGAAAAGTAATTTCATTATAAAAACACAAACATTCCAATCAGTTTAAAAGTTTTTGTATTTGGGGAATTCCAGCAAATTCCATTGACTAGAAGTTGTACCCGTTGATGCAAACTCCAACCACAGTAGTCCTCTCAGCAATTGCTCATACTGAGCAAGCATGTAGTGGTAGTGGAGAGGAAAAATTCCTCTTTAACAAGAAGAAACCTTCAGCAAAATCTGTCTCAGTACAAGCGGCCATCTGCTTTGACCATCTAGGGTTTTGAACAAAAGAAGCTGATGTAAGAGTACTTTCGATATTAAAGAAAGTAAAAAGTTGATAAGAGGACATGGGGGATGTTCAGTTACTGGGAGCATTATCTCAGTTGATGCCCCCTGTCCAACAGGACATTGTAGCTAAGCGGTATACTAGACCATGTGTAGCCTTAATGGAGAGAAAAACCCAAGAAGAAACAAGTTAACAGCCAAAATAACAGCAAAAATACAACTAGCTCTACTCCTGTATCATTGCTGCCACAAAGTTTCATGGATTAGTAGTGGAGGAAAGTAGCAGAGTAAAGAAAAGTGGTCAGTCTGTCCACGAACAGTCCAAGTATATAGCAGCATAACTAGAGATAGCTCAGAATGTTCTAAGCCATTCTAACTATAAACTTTATCAAAAAGGACGGTTTTAAAGTTCACCTTTACTGAAAATCTTGAAAAACTGAGTTTTATCCTCAAACGTAACCGACGCTTCAAACCATTAATTATAATACCAGCAGCTAAATCCGGGGTTAAATCTCCCGGTCTACGTAGCCGCCGTGAGCTCTCTCTGCTCGTCACCGGTTGGTGTTTGTGTGTGTGTGTGTGGGGGGGGGGGGGTTGCTTGTTCTGAACAAACTATGAGCTCAAATCAGACAAGAGAACTTGCTGGACTTAAGTTAGCCAATCAGAGTACAGAAACTTGCATGTCATTAATCTTATTGAGTAAGCCCCCCACATCTTGCCAAGTCTCCACACCCACTCCCACACTGAACTGACATAAACTGAAACAGACTGGGAATTATTTATTTTTTACAGAAACCAACTCAGAAGGCATTCTTTCATACCAGAGAACACTGAAAAATGAATAAAACCACCAGTGAAGGAGAACGTTAAGCCTGGTCTTAAAAATAAAGAGGGTGCCTGCCTCAAGGTTGAAACTGGGAGCTGATTCCACAAGAGATGAGCCTGATAACTAAAAATCTACCTCACATTCTTATTTTAGAAATCCCGCAGTCTGAGAATGAAGTGCTCTGTTGGGAACATATAGAACAATCAAATCTCTGATGTACAGTATTATGGACCTTAATTATTAGAAAAATATAATATAGTATAGTATAATATAATATAATATAATAATCCTTCAATCGTCCCACATGGGGAAATTTGGTTGCAACAGCAGCAAAAAAATTACAGAAGCCACCACAGAGTCATAAAATGTCTTAAACAGCGCTCCCTGGACTCCAAATGACCTCAGCCTCCTCAGCAGGTGGAATCTGTAGAGTCTATTAAGGGCTTTATATGTAAGAGGGAGGATCTTAAATTCTATTCTGGATTTAAAAGGGAGCCAATGAATAAAAGGAGAATGTGATCTTGTTTCATCATAACTGTTGCTGTAGTATTTTGAATCAACTCAAGGCTTTTAATTGAATTTTGTGGACTTCCTGATAGTAAAGAATTACAGAAGTCCAGCCTTGAAGTAGCAAATGCATTGACTACTTTGTCAGCATAACTCCAGGACAGAATGTTTAATTTAAGCAATATTGCAGAGTTGAAAGAACTCTTTTTTTGTATAAAATAAGGTTTAAAATCTTAAGTGTCTTGGCAAGGCTGGATTTGCTACTACTGAGCTCAGAACCCAGAATTTATCTATAAGCTCCAATAATAATTTTTCCTTTACTTTCAAAGACCGGAATACCTAATAAACTACTTAATAAAATAATTACCATACTTTTCCAAACTGCATAGCAGTCTAGACGTTATAGCATCAAATCAAGTTCCAAATCTGCAAATTCTTCAGGTATATATTAATAAATAATACATAATATATATGTAAATAATAATTATTATTATTATAATAATAAATAATACATATATATAATAAAAACAATAAAGGTGTGTACAAACACTGTTCCAATCCACTGGGTAGATTTAGAAACATTAAGGATAATGTTATGAACTTAACATGTTTTAGTATGTGTTCATTTTTTGTTTTTTACTTATTTAGAACTCTTTATTTTATTTATTTGTGTGAGTTCTTTTTGTGCCATATTATCATTTTTCACTTTGAGAATTATTGTGTCTATTTTTAAAATGTGTTTATATTTACCATCCCTCCTTCTTCTAAACTTAGTTTTTCGACCTTTATAGTCTTAACATTCTTATCATTTTTTTTAGTTACGCCATTATCTTTAAATATTTAGAATTACCCTTAACAGTTATTTTATTTCTGTGTTCTGTTCCTCTTTTTAATTTCTGCTTCCCTTCCTAGCTGCAAGTCATTTATAATGTCCCTCTGCTCACTCACTCCTCCACCTGTGTCCATTTCCCTCTGCTAGTTATTTAGGTTCTTTTGTGACTTCCACTCCTCCCCAGTATATTTAAGCTCTCTAGTTTGCATTGTTCTCCTCTCCTCCTTTTCTGTGTGGGACTGTTGCAGTGGAAGGATCTCTTTTTTTTCCTGTCCTCCTTCTCTCCTGCTCTTCCCTGCTGCTTCTGCCTTGCTTTACTTTATTTCCCTTTTCATTTCCTTATTCAAAGTTTTTCCTGTAGTTACTTTATACACACTACTCAATGCCAGTCTGATCTCATCTTATTGGACTACAATACCAGTCTGGTTTCCTCTCTTTGTACTACAACATTATAAAGAACTGAGGAATACAAACTGGCTCTTTGCTTTACAATGAATGCATGATATGGAAAGGAAAATTTGGTGCCTTGAGGAGAACGAACAAAAAAGAACAACTTTTCCGGTGACATACGAGAATCAACAGCCTGGCAGCTCCGTGCCAGCTACACAGAGTACCCCTCCAAAGAGACGGCGTCTATCGGGAAGAGCTCCCCACTCATCAGAGCCTTGACCTCTGCTCAGACGTTAGGCACCCAAGAAAAGAAAAGAATGTTGAAAAAACAAACCCCAACAAGAAACAAATCTGATAATTCACTTAAAAAACAGATTTGCACCTCTCAGCTCCTCACCTCCCAGCTCCTGGAGACTGCCTGCTGCAAGATTGCCAAAACAACAAAAATAAAGCAAACCACACAGATTGGAAAAAGGGAAAGCCCAGAGAGAGAGGGCTTGTTATTCATGATGGATTGATCAAAGGTATGGAACAATTATGCATCAACACACGTGTCACAAGTGTGTAATTTTTCACAGATGACACTGAATGAAGTTTATCATCGAGTCTGGAAAAACTGTTTTTTCACACTGGAACTGCTGATGTTTGTCTAAGACAATCTGAAATTCTAAAACAAGACTTTCTGAATTTACTGCTGAAGCTGAACAACAACAAGTTAGAGCTTTTAATTTCAGGCCCATTCCCTGCAATGCAAACAGACGAAGGAATTAGTGGAATACGATCATTTAACAAGTTTGTTAAAAATGTCTGTTCTTGACACTCAATTAAATTTATAAACAACTTTTTCTGTTTTTCTGTGGAGCGAAGCACCTATTTACGAGAAGCGAACGTAGCCTCAACAAGAAAGGTCATAGGCTCTATCTTTCAATTTTGTTTTCCTATGAGAGAGTAATGGTATCACCTTCTGTCAAAAATGATTGATTAACATGAGGGGGAGGGGTCGAGGGGGGTTTGTAGAGCAGAGACCTAAACACCTTGTGTCTAAAATGATGGATGACCTCCAGAGCAGGGAGGGGCCAAAGCCACTGAGCGGGCGGGGTTCTTGTAGGTAGGAGGAGTCTGGGTTATTTTCTCGTTAAATATACGTTGAGAAAACGCAGGGCCTTTTCTTCAGAAAAGCAATGGTCTTTGTGAACATGGATATGGGAGCTGCATTTTGGATTTTTCTATACCCAGTCAAAAGAGAAAAGAACACAACCTCCTCCATTTAAACTTTAAATAAACTCCATATTTAAACATTTAAACTTTAATTAAACTATTAGTACATTAACACATTAAAACTATTAACACATTTAAATACATTTAAACTTTAATTAAACTATTAATACATTTAATTAAACTTTCAACAACTTTAAACAAATTTCCCCATGTGGAACAATTTAACAATTACTCTATTCTAAACTATGAAAATACATTTTAAACATATTCATTCTGTTACGGTTAACTTCCGTTTTGGTTCTTTTATATTGAAAGGACTACTTCCTCTGTACGTGTGTTTGTGTTATCCTGCTTAAGTACAATGAAAAGACATTGAGAATGTTTAAATTATTAGAAAAAAACATGAAACTATCCTACCAAAAGAGAGGTGTTTAGCTGTAGAAGTTAAATGAGAATAGGGTTAGAAAACCAAGCACTTATGCTTTTCACAGACACATAAGTCAAAAAATTAACGGGTATTAAAAGAAGGATAAATCAACTGGTCAAAAGATTCTCCTAATATATAGGGGTAAATGTTGCAGGTATATCCAAAGAGAAGCGAGTGATTGGCTTCAGGAAGAAAGGTTTCATTCTATTTTAGAAAACATGGTTACTTCCAGTAATGCTCTGCTTAAAAATTTTAACAGTAGTTGAAATGGAGAATTCCGGTACATTCTAAAAGCATTCATTTTTCAAACCGTCTGAAAGAGCTGCTGATGCAAGAATGGAGTTTAAAGGCAGCCTGAACAAACTACTTTCTCAAGTCACCACCTCTGGGGAGCTTCATAAAATGTTTAAATAACTAGAAAAAAAAACATGAAATTATCCTAGCAGAAGAGTGAAGCTGATTGGATCAACCCCCACTCTGCATTTTCAACTGTCGGGTCATTAATCAACTTGGTGGAAAACTTGTCTTTATGTGAGAATGAAACAGACACCTCTCTGTACATCCTAATCAAAAACATCTTCTCTGTGGCCTGGGATGCGAACGACTTCCTTGCAACCCCCCTGGCAGCACCATCGTGGTTAAAGAGATGCCTTGTTTTTCAGGTGTGTTGACACCCCTCTGCACCATCTTGGTACTGGTCTATGGGTGGTATTGTAACAGAACTACACCTTCAGCTTGGGGGTATCTTTCCTATGACCATCTGACCAGATTTCCCCACTCTGACCACCCTGTTAAGCGTCTTTCTAATGATGGATGTGCATTCCAAATGCTGTTCTCATTACTACATTTCTCTTTAGTGCACCGTGCGCAGATCCACCATGATCCTGAAACCGCTATTTGGATAGGTGAGTGTTTTTTCTTGACGTTAATTTTCTGTTTGGAAATAAAATCACAGAAGAACCCTGTTTTGTTATTTACTTTGTTCAGACTTGGATCACAATGAAGGGGTCGATGTAGATCTGGAGTCATTTTTCGATGAGGGTAAATATAGTTAAAATTTTTATCTATACAGCATGCCTTTTACAAAGAAACTAAATGAAATTTTTATTTTTTTTAAGATTGGGTTGGAACCGTGAGTACCGTTAACTAACGGAACCCATCTACCAGTTCAGGTTGGTAACAATTGTATTTCTATCGCGTCAGCTAAACAATATAAGCTATATATATTTATTAACATTATTCTGTAGAGGCCGCAGGACAACCTGTTTCCATGAGTCCAACCAACGCGTGCATCTCTGACTTGCTGTCGGAGGTTCAAACGGTATCGCTCCCCGCTTATGCAAATCCATCGGGTATTAATAACATCTTAATTTTAAATATATATATATATATATATATAGATAGATAGATAGATAGATAGATAGATAGATGGATAGATATACACAGTTTGTTATGCGTTTTTTTATTTCATGCTCCCCCCTGTTTTTGGTAGAGACAGAGTTACTTATTTATTTTGATTTTATTACAGGAAATAGAACACGGAAAGAGAAACACTGTGTCAGCAAAGGTACCATCAAGAGGAGGACGTGGCGAAAAGAACCAAATGCGGTCTGGGTCCAGATTGCTTTCAAAAGAACCATAAGTTCTATTGCTCAAATGATCAGAGTGTCTGCCCCCATTTCTAATGACAATTTAGAAAATCTAAACACCGCACTACGCGCGCTATATTCTACAGAAATAGAGGTATTGGGCCTGCGTTATTTATGCGAAGGCGTCTGTCAAATAACCGCTGCACAATATAGAGAAACGTCAGACAGTTCTAATGACCATTTAGAATATATAAACGCAGCGTTTATATATTCTAAATGGTCATTACGTTCGCTAAATTCTACAGAAAAAAAAATATTTTAACAGATTTATCACAACAGAATGGAAGGGGAACAGATTAAATTCAGAGGGCTGAATCTCCAATGTTATCAGGTTTATCACTACAGGGTGGAGGGGGAACAGGTGAACCTTCATTAAATCAACCAATCACCGACGCGTTAACGAGTCTCACTCGATTTGTCGGTGCTATTGGGGAGTCTGGGATAAACGAATCGGTCCCTCAAAGCGCGAGGTGCTGTATCTACACCTCCACAGAAATGGGTGTGCTGCGTTTAACGATCACAGGGGCCCCACAGAATGGTTATGAGCCCTCTCCAGCCCCTCAGAACACGATTAGTGACCAGATCACAGAACACCCTGAATTTAATAACCGTGAAATAAGGAGAGTGGTAACATTTCTGGACAATCAACAACCGCTGGATCTTGCTCAATTTTATAGAAATGTCATGAATGAGATCTTCGATTAATCAGGGAGAGTCAGCAGCGTGGGGCGTAGAAATTATGTTGTACAGATTGAATTGAAGATTGAGGGTCAACCAGCCTCACCACAAAACATTTGCAGTCAGTACGCAAGATATTTTGACGAATTTAGCACGTTTCTTGAAGGACTCATTCAATCAACGCTGAAATATCAGCAACAGAATGTTTAGAATTAATCGTTCCAATACTATAAACCTGTCGCGGAGGCACAGGTAAACGTAAAATTGAAACAGTGCTTGATCAGGAGATAATATCAAGAAAAAAACAACACCTTTACATTTTACAAAATAATAACGATCATCTCTGTTCAGCAATCTCTCTAGCTCGTGTGTTAACCCCTGACAGCTCAGATCGCGAAGCCCGGCTACATGTTGTGCAATTACAAATCAACACCGGGTTAACAGAAACTATACCTTTAAAGACAATAACAAATTTGAAGAAATTGTGAAAAGAAAAATTGTTATGTTTTCTGATAGGACTCACCCTGCATTTCTTTTTCTACATCAAAACCATTATTACTGTGTTACAAACCTTAAAGCTTTCTTGCGGTCAAAGTACACCTGCCAATATTGTTTTTTTACCATACAATAAACTCGAGTGGTATTCCTGTAAAGGGTATTGCCCTGTATGTCACAGCACGACCTGTAAGCAGGAAGAACACTGTGCTATGATTTGTGCTATTACAGGGTTTGTTACAATCAGATCTGCAATGAAAAGCACAAGGCTCCTGGTGTACAAGGGTGCCTCTGCCAGTAAAATAGACTGAAGTAACAGTTACAATGCTTCTAAATATCAACGCCGGTACCCCAAACCTACATGTCGAGTCTGTGGTGGGAAAAATAGAGATAATGAGCTTAACAAGAAATGATGATTTTACGATATTGAAACATTTGTAGCCTCCGACAAACACATTCCATATCTGATCTGTATGAAAACGGATGACGTTGAAGAGCGGTCTTTTTATGGTTTATCTTGCATGCGTGATTTTTTATTACACATCAGGAGACTGGCTTTTCGTCTGTTCACCTTCGTTGCACACAATGCCAGGGCGTTCAATGCACATCTCGTGTTACAATCCATGAGAGAATTAGGGATAAACCCGAGAATGTTAATGCAGGGTGCAATGATTCTCTGTTTTACAGAACCTGACTTTGAAATAAAGTTCATTGATAGCATGTCGTTTTCAACTATGAAGTTAGCCAGAATTCCCACTGCTTTGGGGTTCCCAGACTGTTCAAAAGGATTTTTCCCACACGAATTCTCCTCAAAGGGGAATCTGCATTACAAGGGTGTATTTCCAACCCCCTCATATTACAGTTTTGATGAAATGTCACCAACCGATCAGGAAATATTAAACGGTTGCTATAGACACCAAGTTTTTGACTTTAAACAACAAGCCATTTTCTACTGTTTGACCGATGTCCGTATTTTGCATTAAGCTTGCAAAAAGTTTGGGTTGGAATTCTTTGATGAGTCCAATGTTGATCCTTTCAATCAGATAACCGTTTCAAGCCCCTGCATGCAGGTGTTCAGGTCTAATTACTTGCAACCAGAAACACTAGCCATCCCATCACCCTCAAATTACAACGACCAGTTTAAAAGCTTTTTCTTTTCCCTCTACTATGTGGCTAGAGTACATGGCCAAGAAACAAAAGATAAAAATAACGCATGTCATAATGGGGTTGAGCGCAAAATGGGCAGATTTTTTGTAGACGGCTATGCTGAAATACAGGGTGTTAAATATTGCTATGAATTCTTAGGTTTTTTTTTTTCATGGCTGCTTCGAACATTGTTACCCTCATGCAAAACATCCATTTTATAAGAAATTAAACGGGGAGGTTTATGCTAAAACGGTTGAAAGAATAGAAACATTGAAAAACCATCATGTTGTCTGCATTTGGGAGCATTAATGGACAGACCTGTGTAAAAACGATGCCGCCGTGATTCAATTTTTGACCGATTACCCAATGCATGAACCTTTGGTACCCCACAACACTCTTTATGGGGGCCGCACAAATGTGGTGCGTTTAAGATACACAGCCCCTTCTGATGAACAGATTCACTATCAAGACATGACGTCACTATATCCTTATGTCAACGCCTCAAAAATGTACCGTCTCTGCCATTCTATCATCATCAGGGATAATTTTTCAGAGCCTACAGGGTATTTCGGAGTTATTAATGCGGTTGTGTCACCACCTCCGGGTCTCTTTTTCCCAGTGTTACCAGCAAAAATAAACAGAAAACTGGTGTTCACTCTCTGTCGCACCTGCGCTCAGACAAATAACCAGACAGAAGCATCTAGACATAATAATACTGACAGAGCTTTATCTGGCGTGTGGGTAACAATATAGACATCACAAAAATATGAGTTTAACGATGTTAACAAAAACATATTCCATCAGAGGAAGCACACAAGGACCATAAGCCTGAAAAGCAACTATATGGTCTTATTTATTTGTTTTCCTATGAGAGAGTAATGGTAACACCTCAAAAATTATTGATTAACCTGAGGTTGAGGGGGGTTTGTAGGGATCAATTTGACACCGTTGATCATGATATAATACTGGAATGTCTAGAGATCTGGATTGGACTCTCTCGTACGGCACTCGACTGGTTCAAATCCTACCTCAAGAACAGGAACCCATGCTACTATCTTCTATACCACTATAGAGTAATTTAATCGTCAACCTCACCCCTACGTGCCCAGAACAGTTCAGACTGAGAACGGGGTGCTTCCTGGAGAGTGGACAGCTGTTTATCTCCCCAAAAACAAGTAAGGCATTATGTCAGCACGTTTAAAAAGAAACGCGCTATTACTGAATGCTTTATATAGCTCAAGTCCTAACAAACGAAGAGAGATATTAACACACTTTCACCATCACATTATAACAAGCTGAAGAAACAAAAGAAAACCCTTAGATTACGAGCGGACAAAAAGGTTGGGTTGAAACGTAAACAAAAGCAATTACTATCACAGACTGGTGGAATATTCCCTCTTCCAGCAACCGTGATATCACTCCTGGGAGATCTGATTGCAGGTGCTTTTAGAAGAAGACATTACGGGCAACCCAAAAAGATGTTTCTTGTCTCCCCCCATCAGCTGAGACGACTGACTCAGCCTGAAAGCTTGTCTACCATAAGACAAACGGCTCAGGATGATATAGATGAAAGCATGAAGACCATCTTAAATCATAGTGGTTGACCACATATAAAAAAATGAGAAAATATGAGGGGCTTTTACAAAAATACAAAAATTTAGTCAAACAAGTTGAGCAAAATGACCAGCGAGTAACTTTAACGTTGCGCAGGGCCCCAAAAGATTTACCTGATTAAGGACCGGCTGCAGCGGAGGAGGATGCTGTGATGACAGATGTGTTAAGAAGCATACCTAAACGAGAACAGAGTAGCGCTGAATACATCATGCGGAAATTCTCAAATACAGGTTTGACACCAAGTGGTGAATTTGTTTTCTTGGTTCAGGCTGTTAGGGGTTCTCACATTCTGGACCTGTTAAGAAACTTAGTACATCCATTTAAAAGGTCTTATTCATCCCCTAAAAGCTGGGTTAAATTTCTGTATACTTTGTCAGAGTTAAATATTCCTTTATCAACCATCAGCAACCCGTTCGCCCGTGATCAATATTTATGGATTAAGTCGGATGATGACGCGTCCTCCACCGTGCAGAAAAGAAAAAGGTTATTTTGTTACCCCATGGGACACAAAAGAAAAAAAACATTTTAAAAATCGAAACCCTGTCTGCGTGGTGGAGCAGGGGCGACGATAAGGGTGGGTTAGGTGAAACAACAAAGCCCCCCAAGTGGGTTACATTATCTCCTTAAAAATAAATTACAACGTGTAGTCTGTTTTCTTTTATTTAATCATAAAGTTTATTTATTTTGATTTTTTAAATTTCATGCATTGTATTTATTACAAAAACATGCATCAATATTTATGACAATAATCAATATTAAAACATATAACAGTCGGAACATTTGAAGGGAACAAGTATTTTGTGTAAAACGGGTTGACTTTCTAGCACAGGTCTGGTACTTACTGACAAATTCTGAAACCATCGAATCATTCTTGTAAACATCTTTAGAATATTTGGAAATTACGTTTTGCATCAAAAAACCACAGGCTCCATGACACAAGTAAAAAATGCAGTGATGTCCCCACACAACTGATTGGATTTCTTGAAATTGATAAACATGGTACAATATTTTTGACGATCTCTGTTTAAAAAAAATCCACTATACTCCTCGGGTAATGAATAAAGTCAGGAGGAAATCTGTAAGAGTCAAAAAATGTTGCACCCCTGCCTTCTTCTAAAGTTAGTGCCAGCCAGTTGTCACAGGGCATACAGGAAAGATGGGTGTTGACAATGAAATATGTTGGAATGAGAGAGATAGCAACAGTAGTTGGTTGGAAGCCCAGACACCGCAAACAACCTCCCAAGAAGGTTATGGAGTAATGATTCAATTTCATGGTTGTTCATTTTTCACCAGGTCGTTACTAATAATCCACCAGGACTCGTCTTTTTGAGTTAATTTCCAAAACAGAATTGTAGCAAGAGTAGACAAGTAGAGTTACAGTGTGAGGCAGAACCTGTCTAAACCTGAGCTCCAATCTAATGTTCCCGGTGCTCACAAGTGATAATGCGTCCGAATCCTCACACGTATTCAGGTTGAAGACGAATAAAGAGTAATCCATGTTAAATTCCTCTCGGGTTATGCTCAGCAGACCTCCTGCGGTCGGCAGAGGGAGAGCAATGCCCAGGACTGTACTTAGGTAGGAATAATAATTAGGGTGATAATAATGGGAAAAAACCGTGGGATAAAAAAACATTTAAAAAATGTAATTAAATTAAAAATAACTCTCCATCAGATCTTGAAGCACATGTACGTATCTGCTAGTGCTATTCGCGGTAAAATAAGGCCACAACCTAGTTTTCAAAGTTCAGTTGAACCTTTCTACAACAGAGGCTTTTGGGTCGTTCGCTATGCTGAAATACCTTATTTTTTCATTAACCTCTTTAAAACTCTTATTTCATTTTTTTTTCCAGCATCAGTCTGAATGCGGTATTTGATATTCTTTGAAAATGGATTCAAAAGCACCTGCCACCTTTTGGGCTGTCTTTCTTTTTATAGCATGGGCGTTAATAAATAGTTATAATCTTCATTGTGCTCCGCTAAGGCTTCCATATCACAGAGATCTTCTTGAAATTGTTTCAAAGGTCTAGTGACAAAAACTACTACGCAGAAAATGCAATCTTGTTTATCTTGTTTTAATTCAACAAGGATAAAAAATGGTTAAACAAAATCTGGTAAATGTTTTAATTCGACAAGGCGAAAAAACGTTTAATTCAACATGGATAAAAAATGGTTAAACAAAATCTGGGTAAATGTTTTTATTCAACAAGGATATAAAATGGTTAAACATGATTCCTTTTTTTAATCTCAAAATTAATCGGAACAAAATAAAATGTCAAAAATCAATCAGTCGTCAAATCCAAAACACTTCTAAACAGCATTCAGTTCTCTGCTGCTGGGTTAGCTGAGAACGACTGCTTGCAGGAATAGTCATGGGCGCCGTCTGGGGGGGGGGGGGGGGGTTAGGAGGATTTTGAGGGCCCGGCACAGACAGGGGGCCCTTTGAGGGCTATCAATATGTATTGACTTGTGTAAGTTTTTTTAATTGAAATATTTTATTTGATCTGTTAAAATAAGCACATTATATATGGTTGGGATTCGATATAAAAAAAATCCTCGAATTATGTATGATATTATCATTTCACCCCATACTGAATGGTATTGTCTGACAGTGGCAGTGGCACATGCAAAATGTTTACAGCACGCTTCGCCTACGTGAACGATTCATTCCCTTCACTGCTGTGGGAGATCTTGTCTGTCAAACTGTTGCTTAATTTAGGTCAAAATAGGATTAGCTTCTAAAACCCAGTGTTACAACTTTTCAGTTTTTTGTGTCAGCCACTGTGAGATACAGGAGTATGTATGGATGCTGAACTAGCCACGTTGCTACTAGATTGGTAAGTAATAAAGGCTTGCTCCTGGGTTATTTGGGCATGATGATACGATACAGTGCCTGGAAAATAGTTTTATGGTTTACCAACTGACACGCTGTCAGTTTGATGTTATTTTCTTTTGACTGTACTTGTAAACTTGTTCAGAAGCGCTCCATAGAGATTCCCTCATCTGCTTCGGCTGTCGGCTCGGTCTTGCTGATAGCCAGCAGCCCCTATGTCGAGATGCAAAGAGTATAAAACCACTGTATTTATGGTTGTTTATGCGTTTTGGTTCACTATTTGGTTTCAGCCCGTTTCGTAGTGATTTACCGCTGCATTAAAGTTCGCATTATTCAGTTAAAGTGATGTTTTCGTACTTAAACTAGTGCTAACTCATTAGCGGAGTAGGTCTGTAAATCTTCAAGTCATGGTGATGTGATACAGTAGCTTTGCTCAAACTTTTCCACGTTAGCTCAAGAACCTCCCTTTTTTTCTCTGTTAACTTATAAATGCAGTCAAACATAAGATGTTATATTGATCATTCTGAACAGTCAAATACACTTAAACATTAGAATGTCCAAGGCAGTCATTTGGACCCTTTTGAAATATGCATATCAAATAACTTTGTCAAATTAAGTAATTGTTGGTCCCTGACTTTTCCTAAAACTATGTGAATTTTAATAAAACTATTTTGAATATTTATCATGTGAATAATAATATGATCATTTCTACAAATGATTTTGCGCTGTTTCAATTTAGTTTGCAAACATGCTGGATCAGATAATGTGAAAGTTTTCTGTGAAGGGTGGTTAGCAGAGATGGATCATACTGTATTTGACAACATAGGGGATCTTATAGTAACACAATTCCACATCATCTTCAAGAGATGCACTGAAACCTCCCAAACAGCTCAACGTAGTTTGTACAGTAGCTGGCAGAGGATTTCTACCAGAGTTTCTGCCTGCAAGGAGTTGCCTGAAACCAGGAGTTGAGTATAGATTTACTTTTTTATTACAGGTAAAATATTTAAGTCTTCTCTGGTTTTAGTTTCTTTAGTTATAATCATTCCCAAAGATTTTACCTCATTTTAACTGGAATCCCATTATAAGTCAGTTTGCTCCATATCATGTATTGACATAAGCTCACATTTTTTTTAATGTAAATAGAATCCCAATGCTTTAGAAAATATTCTAATTCTGTTATTATTACCAAAGGGATCTGGACAGTTTTTTTTTCAGAAATATAGTTAATACTCAGCAGCTAAAATAAATTATTAGGGAGAAAAGGGACAGCCTTGCTGGTTTCCACGATTGATAGTGAATCCTTTAGGTGTTCCGTGGGGGAGGGAAACCAAGCTATTTATATCCTGATACATTTATATTTATCGCTTTAATAAACTCTGTACAGAATCCAAAATATTCTGACCTTTTTATAATACATGTATGTTCAACAGAATCAAATGCTACATAAAGATCAAAAAATAAAAATGAAACCCTTATCTTCAATCAAAGAATTATAATCAAACCAAATCAAGGAGTAATATGATTTTACTATGTATAGACCTATCTTTTATAAATCCTGATTGTTTTTTACCATCTGTCAACACAACTTTTCAAGCAATTTGCAAAAATAAGAGTAAATAATTTGTAATCCACTTAAATTGCTAGTGCAAGAAAAAAATAATGAATTTAAGGTGGTCTAGCACTACAGAAGCAGTAATATATGATTCACATACAGTCTGATTGACTTAAATATATGAGAATGATAGTAAAAATACCATAAAGTGCACGATTTTATATGAATTAATATGAAAAAAATATTAGCTGTTTTGGTGGCCCTGCCAAGATTCTTGTCATGGGGCCCAAAATTCTTAGCAGCGCCCCTGGGAATAGGTGTCGAGGGTCATGGAGACTTGCCATCTACAGGGCTCGAACTCGTCTGTGTGTTGTCATCAACAGTGGCTGATAACCCCTTACCGTTCTCATCAGGGGCTGTAGATCAAGCAGAGGCGGAGGTGCCTTTTATCCATTGATCAAATTGTTTGTACGGAGGTAGACTCGTTGCGGGTGAAACTTCTGGGGTGCGTGGTATGGTCCTG
This sequence comes from Apricaphanius iberus, assembly GCA_028564705.1. Taxonomy (NCBI): domain Eukaryota; kingdom Metazoa; phylum Chordata; class Actinopteri; order Cyprinodontiformes; family Aphaniidae; genus Apricaphanius; species Apricaphanius iberus. The sequence goes on along the minus strand of JAPXFQ010000176.1, from coordinate 194,121 downwards.
GAAAGCTCATATCCTCTAACGATAGAGTTGGGTATAGATCTTGAGAAGGATTAAAAGAACTCCAGTACGATGGTAGAGTCATCTGAAAGCCAGAGTGCTTCATTTTGTTTCCACAACTGGTGGTGAGTTGAGACTGAGACTGTGTCCGGAACAAGTTATATGTATGTCGGAGTAGCGGAGTGCTCAATGGGGACATGGTTAAGCTGATGAGGAGGTGCTGCTTAAAACGAAAGCATTTTTTTCACTTCCTGTAGCCTTTTCAAACGGCCACTGCTTCAAATAGGTAGGTAATTACATGATCAAACCCTCAAACAAAATCTTTCCAGGCCTCCAAAGGCACTGAGAGCACGATGGTGAAATGCTTTGTCTTTAAAGAAAATGACTCAACCAGCATCAGGGCGCCTTGTTTTTCACACTCACGCCAGCTTTTTATAAACAACAGTTCCCCAGGAGGACCCGCTTTGGATTGAAAAGAGGCTTGATGGGTAACATTTTTGTCACGGTCTTGCAAAATGTCGATGCCAAGCCTGTGGAGGGATACAGCCCAGTATTCTCTCTCAACATCACTACCATTTTCCTCATCATCACTGCTACTCCAAAAAGAACTTCCCCAAGTTCTTGCATGCAACCGGTGTGAGGGGGGAACAGTCGAGGGTTTCATCCTGATCACCATGTCTTTGATAAAGAAAGAGTAGACCAGCATCATGTTTAAAAATGTAACCCAATTTTCCGTCCATGACGTACTGCTTTAAATTCCATTCTTTTAGAATGAGGTCATCAGGAGGGTTTAAAAACGGAGTCTGTTTTTTTTTTATTCAAATCCATTGTCACTCTTTTAGAACAAACCGGAGTTGTTAAGAGAGAGGGTTCAACCTCTCTCCCCTTGACACAAGGGGTTTAGCCCCTACCTGCTCTGAAGGTCATCCATCATTTTTGACACAAGTTGTTTTGGACTCTGGTTGACCCCTAAACTCCCCCTCCACTGGATGTCATCCATCTCCATCATTTTTGACACAAGGTGTTTTGGCCTCTGCTTGACCCCTTCACCCCCCCTCAACCCCTCTCCCTCATGTTAATCAATCATTTTTGACAGAAGGTGGTACCATTACTCTCTCCTATGTAGGCTCACCACACTGTTCTCAAACAACAAACATAACGGCGCCAGATTAAGCTAAGATACACAATGGACACAAAATGGTAAACAAAGATGTCACCATGAACAAGCAGCTCCCTCCAGAGATAAATCAGCTGATGCACAAGACAGCAGATATGAGGCAGCTGTGAAACACAATGTGAATCAAAGACATTATCGTAAACAATAAGACCTAGCTCCCTCCAGAGATAAATAAGATGATCCAAAGACAGCAGACGTGAACCAGCTGAGTCACTATATTGGGAAACACAGAAATAATCCCTCCATACCATCATCCTCGTCATCCTTATCACTGATTGTTTCACCATTTAAATCTTTCTCTGAATCCCTTCAAACTCAAGTAAACAAAGGGATTCTTCTAACACAGAAAATTGGACTACAACCAGCCTCTAGTTATAAACAATGTGTCTCGCACAACTGTATCTGACACATGATTTGACCAGACATCACTTTTAGACTGCACCCTACCCAACAAGTGTCAGGTTATTCCGAAAGTAAAATCCCAGCAATAGATCCCTACACGCTAAAATTACAAATAACCAACAGTAAAACATTTAAAAATAATAATTCAAAAATGATCTCGCAATCACTGAAAGAAATATTAAAGTTGCTACATTAAACATTAGGTCTCTATCAGGGAAGTCTGTCCTAATCAATGATTTCACCATTACATAAAATGTACATGCTTTGTTTCTTTATGAAACTTGTCTAAATAATAATACAGAACAAACAGGACTAAAAGAGACCTGTCACACAAATTATTATTTCATTAGTGAGTGCAGAAAAAACAGAAGAGGTGAAGGCCTGGCTGCAATCATCCAAAACTCTCTAAACCTGAAAAAGGTATCACTAGGTGAATTCAGTTCCTTTGACTGCCTGAATGCTAAGGCAAATGAGCCAAAAAAGGTCCTATTTCTAAACATATATAGACCAGTAAAACAAACACAAACATTTTTAATGCCTTCAACGACGTTTGTATAGACTATGCCCAGTAAATAATTTTGGGAGATTTCAACATCCATACTGACAACCCCCAAGAAACAGGGACAAAAGAATTAAACGACACCCTCCATAACTTTGACCTAACCCAGCATATTAATAAACCAACACACAATTGAGGACACACTCTGGAACTACTTACATCACAGTAACTGATATTGCATTATCTGACCATTACTGCATCTCATTTGAAAGCAACAACTTAGCTAAAAATTCTAATCACAGTAAGACCATTGTTAAAAAAAAATTCTTAGAAGAAAACTCAGCTGAAAAGTTTAAAGTGATGTACCCTAGACAAATCCCCAACATCCACCAACACACATTCAGTAAACAAGCTGACAAAATTGCAGACATGATGGATAAGATTGCACCATTAAAGGTTAAAACTGTCAAGAATAAAAAGAAGTCTCCATGGAGAAGCGATCCCTTGGTATGCAATGAAAAAAGAGAGTGTTGATGCGCCGAGAGAAAATGGCGGAAAACCCAACTCTAGGTTCATTATCAGATATCTAAAGAGAGACTGAACAAATATCAATTAACCTTAAAGAATTCAAGGGAATATTTATGCTCTGAGATTATTCACAGAAACAACAATAATGTAAGGACACTATTTGCTACAGTGGCGAGATTAACTACCCCTCCTGTGACAGTAGCCCCTGAACTAAGCTCCACCAGGGCCTACAATAAATTTGCCAGAATCTTTACTGAAAGAAGGTCAATTAGTACATCAGTTTCAACCCCTAAACCAATGTTAAGACCAGTTAACACCCACGTGGAGAAAATGACTTCCAAACAATAAATCAATCCAGCTTTGATGCAATTATTGAGAAACTAAGCTCCACCACCTGCTGCTTGGATATCTTACCAACTAGTTTTCTTAAAAAAGTCCTCCCAGCCATCAGGATGGATTTGATCAAAATAGTTAATTCATCCCTCCTATCAGGTGTTTTCCCACAAGCTCTAAAAACAGCAGTTACCAAGCCAATACTAAAGAAGAAGAACCTAGACAGCACATTAATGCAAAACTACAGACCAATCTCTAATCTCCCATTTATCGGTAAAAATAATTATAGAAAAAGCTGTTTTCCAAAAGTTAAACAGCTTCCTAACAATGAACGGCTTTGATATAGGCTATATCAGTCTGGTTTTCGTAAGCACCACAGCATCGAGACTGTCCTTGTCAGGGTTTTCAACAACATCTGTATAAATGCTGACTGTATGGCATTTGACACCATTGATCATGATATAATACTGGAATGTCTAGAGATCTGGGTTGGACTCTCTCGTACGGCACTCGACTCGTTCAAATCCTACCTCAAGAACAGGAACTTCTTTGTGTCGATTAGCCAGTTCTCATCACAAAACAGAAATCACATGCGGGGTCTCCCAGGGCTCCGTTCTAGGGCCCCTCTTATTTAGCATTTACATGCTCCTATTAAACCAGATTATGACAACAAATAATATCAACTACCACAACAACACTGAACTTTATATCTCAATGTCACCAGGCGATGTTGAAACCGTACAAAATTCTCAATAAAGGCATTGAGCAAATTAACAGCTGGATGTCCCACAATTTACTCCAACTGAACAAAAACAAAACAGAAGTACTTATCTTCGGACCCAAAAAAGATAGATTAAATTATCAGTACACCACTTCAGTTGGTCCAACTAGAAACTACTGACCAGGCCAGAAATATAGGTGTACCTGAAACTCAAAGGTCACGTAAAAGTAATACCAAGGTCAGCCTTCATCTGAGGAACATTTCTAGGATTAAAGGACTGATGACACAACGAGACCTAGAAAAACGTATCCATTAATTTATCACTAGCTGGCTTGATTACTGTAACAGTATCTTCATAGGTCTGCCTAAAAATTCAATCAGCCAACTGTATGACGGCGGAAAAGTGTCATAATGAATAAACTAACGCAGGGTTTTTCGCAAATGCATTCGGAAATGCACATGGTCTGTTTAATTACGATTTTCGTTCCTGCTGTCACCCAAAAAAAGAAAAAAGGCTTTGTGGTAAAGTGCGAAACTGCTACCATATTTGGATGCTCCCCACATCTGGAACAAACTCCTAGACGAATGCAAAAACCGCAGACTCACTGAATTCTTTTAAATAAATAAAAAACTTTACCTATTTAGACTTGCTTATGAGTAACTGATACTATTATTGCTTTTAAAAATTTCATCCTAAATTGTTGTTTTGATCAAATGCTAAATGTTGTCTTTTATTTTTTCTTTTATAAATGTTCATTTATGCTTTGTGGTAAAGTGCAATACTGCTACCATGCTTGGATTTGAACCCACAATAAGAAGGTCAAGAACCCTGTGTCCTAACCACTATGCCACAGTCACATTATAAACACCATGGGCAGTCAGGACCTCTTATCAAGGAAACACAACACCACACGGTCACACAGTTTATTAAACCGTGGGAATAGATTACGAGTCCGTGCGCACAGTTTTATAAACCGAGGACACGGGTTAGTAATTCATGTCCACTGTTTAATAAACTGAGGAAATGGATTATTTATTAGTAATTAATGCCGGGGTCCGTACGTTTAGCCCAAAATGAGGACAGAACATGCTAGGAGCCATACGATTAGCTGAAAGCAAACACGGCTGGGTAGTGATGAATTTGATTGACAAATTCCTTAGCCAATGGTGACATTTGTTGTCTCTTCACGCTAGGCGAGTCTCAGAATTCACCACATGGAACTCTCTCACAAATGCAGAGAGGTTCACAAATGAGAAGTGGTGGGTTCATGCACATTCAGGGATTTTTTATGATCTGTGAGTATATATCTGAAGATTTTCTAAAAATACTTGTGAAACAGCTTGTCTGCATTTCTGAAACAGATCGTGTGCATTTTTGAAACAGGTAGTGAGCATTTTTTAAAGAGATTGTGTGCGTTTGTGAAACAGATTGTGTGCATTTTATAACCTCATCATGTGCATTTATGAATTTATATTACAACTGTTTCTCAAATTTATATTTGTGAACCTGAGCATGTGCATTTTTGAAACAGACCATGTGCATTTCCAAATGAGCATATGCATTTGTGAAAAACCCTGCACTAGTTTATTTATTATGAGACTTTTCCACTTCCATACAACTGCAACTGATCCAGAACTCTGCTGCTCATGCTCTCACTAGAACCAGGAAAGTAGAACGCATCACACCAGTTCTAAAGTCCTTACACTGGGTCCCTGTAGCTTAGAGAATATATTTCAAAGTGCTTTTATTATTCTATAAATCATTTAATGGGTTAGCACAAGAGCACATTACAGATTTGCTATCGCGATACAAACTATCCAGACCACTCAGGTCCTCCAACTCTAGTCTACGGATTCTCCCTAGAATCAGAACTAAGCATGAGGAAGCAGCTTCAGTTTCTATGCTCCCCACATCTGGAACAAACTGACAAATGAATGCAAAAACCACAGAGACACTGATCTCCATCCATCCATTTTCTGAACCGCATAATCCTCAAGGGGTTGCGGGGGCTGGTTCCTATCTCCAGCAGGGCGAGAGGCGCGGTACACCCTAGACAGGTCGCCAGTCCATCACAGGAGACACTGAACTCTTTTAAATAAATAAAAAACCTTACCTATTTAGACTTGCTTATGAGTAACTGATACTATTATTGCTTTAAAAAATTTTCATCCTGAATTGTTTTAATCAAATGCTAAATGTTGTCTTTTATTGTTTCTTTTATAAATGTTGATTTAAGCTTTCTTTTAGAGATTCTATGTTTTAATTTTCACATTTTTGTAATCATGTAAAGCACCTTGAATTGCTTTGTGTTGAAAGTGTGCTAGGTAAATAAAATTGCCTTGCCTTGCCTGGCTCCTCTTGATTTATTCTGTTAGGTCCTTTTTGCCACAATGTTTCAGTTGCTTAAAGTATTTTGCCTAATTAACATTTAAGTTTTTTCCCTCCAAGCTTAGTTATCTGTATTTACATCCTCACTACAACTCAGAATTAATGAATGACTAATTCAACAAAAGTCGTTTCAATACAATTACACAAACATTCCAATCAGTTAAAAGTTTTCTATGTAAGGGAATCCCAGTAGATTGTGATGAGTCATTTGACGTGAGGTTGTGCCCGGATCATGCAGACTCCAACCACAGAAATGTAGTTGGAGTCTGATTAGGATCAGCTCACCTGTACTACGCCGACTGAGTGATCAGAGCAGAGAGTGCCAATGAAAGCCAGACCCACGGTTGGTCCTTCAAAGTCGATCCCACTGAAAGACAAGATGAGGCTTTCATCTTTGAAAATTGAAAAATAATTAGTTCTATCAAAAGTTTTTTTTAAACCTTTGAAATTAATAATCTGTAAATAATTAATCAAATGCATCTCCCACTTAATCTCAACTGATAATTGCTGAGATAAAGACTTATCTTGAAGAATATAATTTTTATTTAAATTCATTACGTTATTGTGGTATAAAAAATACTATTTACACCCTATTTACATTAGTGATTACTAATATCTGCTCTGAATCCAGCTGTTTTATGGGTTAAAAAGCAGATAATATATGCCTTAATTTTGAGATCGTGGCTTCCCTTACAGCTGGACCTTGCAGGCAGAGCAGCAGTGCACTGGTGGAAGAGTAAAGAGGCATACAATTGAGGATGCTTAAGGCTGGTTTATAGTTCTCCATCATTATGTTTGCACCCAGACACAAACGTATTGACTGAGACATTTTTCCTTTATATTTTTCTGTTAGTTTTTTAGTGACGCAAAGCAATTCCTCACCAGCACAGCACCAGGCGCTAAATTTTAATGGCGGGTCTACCTACCATTGCACTGTGGTCACTGGTTAACTAGTTTATTTTCTTGAGCATTTTCCCATCAAGGAGCAATAGAAGACAGAAAGTACATTTTGATTGAGCTGTGAACGTTTTTGCTAGAAGCACAGCGCATTAAATACTCTAAAAACACGTAAAAAAACAACAACAGTCTGTTATGTAGCCTAGTGTTCAAAATCGCCAAAAGATCATTAGAGAAAAAAGATAAAAAGATATTATTTAAACTGTAATTTCGATATAAAGCATGTAGTGTAGAATGCTGAACTGATTACATCAATCACAGACCACCTTTCTGGTGAAATTATCTGGGGCTGTTGTTGAGCTGACTAATGACAGACATACGCTCTACATTGACGAAGATGGATAGCTCGTAAATTGGGTTCTACTCCGTCAGTCGTTGCGTAGGTGACGGAGAGCGCTTGTGTCCACTGATAGAGACATTGAAGTATAAACTAGGCTTTAAAGTCTAGTGTGAAGTTTCCACAGTCTTGTTGGTCCACTGTGCTTTGTTAAATCCAGAGTAAATACATCCATCTATCACCACATTTTGGAGCACTTCATGCTTCCCTCCCCAGACAAGGTTTATGGAGATGCGGCTTAGTAGGTTGAGTAGTTGTCTTGCAATTGGAGGGTAATAGGTTCGATTCCAGCTTCCTCCAGTCAAATGTTGTTGCACTTAACCCCAAATTGCCTACCGATATTTGTATTGGTGTGTGAATGCGAATGGGTGAATGTGGCTCCAGTGTAAAGCGCTTTGAGTGGTCAACATGACTAGAAAAGCACTATATAAATTCTGTCCATTTACCATTTTACAGCAGTACTTGGAACCTGCCCACTAAGCCTAGTTTATACTTCTCCATCAGCAACTTTACACTTAGATGGAGATGTATTTACGGAGCTGGAAAGCTGTTTATAATATGTATTCTTTTAATTGAGTGTGGCATTTGACTTTCAATAGTAAAGTGTTTTTCTGTGAACATAGCATATGATGGGAAATTGAGCAGGAAACCAAAGGCCTAGTGTGCAGGAACTATCAACATACAACTGATAATGGAAGGATGCAAGAAAGAATGATCAGCAGAAAATCTAGTTAGAGCTACTTTTTAAATTCACGATTTAAGTAGAATAACAGGAAGGTAATTAATTAGGCATGCATAACTTAGGAGACAACCCAGCAACAATATGAATGAACCAATAAGGTTACTCTGTGTGCATGCATAAATAATGTCTATTTTAGATTTGTTAAAGATGTTTAAACCACTCCTTTGTGTTCAGGATTATTCAATGCTGTTTCAATAAAAGCCAAGGCACACCTCATGATCTTCGCTCAGTTGGAGGGTTTTCCAACAGCTGGGCCCGCTCATGATTTATCTTCTGGCAAACTGCAGTAATCATGTGATGTGCTTTCATTGTACCTTTTGCAGAAATTCAACGAACGAGCTGGAAGGATTTGGGGATGTGGTGGTCCCTTGTTAGTGTATTGACACCATAGTGAGTTGGTTTCCAGGGGTCTCCTATTTTGAGTAAAAATTCCTTCCACAATATGGTAGATGTAGATTTGTGTGCAGGTTCATATCTGACACACAGGTTTGGGCTGCCATGGATTTGAACTAGCAGTCAGAGGTTTGTCTACATTGGGATAATTGTTCTTCTCCTTTTTTTTCAAAACTGGTTACCAGTTTCAAAAAACTTCAAACTGGACCTCCAGCAACATGGATTCTGTGTTATTTTACTCTTCCTCCAAACTGTTGGCCCTTGAATTCCAAATAAATGCAGAATTAATTCAATCTAATAAGAGGACTTTGGACCATCAAGCAACTTTCCAGTCATTTTTGTCACTAGCCCCGAATATGATATTTCTTATGTCATCTTTGTTTCAGGAGTGGTATAACACAAGGTATGTTAACAGTTATAGCCCACATTTTGATACATCTGTGTGTGATGGCTTCCAAAACACCAACTCTTACAACACTCCATCTTCTGTTGATTTTACCTCACTATCCCCTCAACGTTCTAGTTTTCCGTTACTTTAACTGAAACAGCACTCAGCATCATATGACCAACCGGCCTATTATTGCTACCTTTTGTAGCTTACCCTCCTTGTGACGGGTATCATGACTGTCTGCTAGACATGTGTCGAATCACCAGTCTTCCAAATGATTGTGTAAGCTGTCATAAACATAACCATCAAAATTAACCAAAAAAAAGATTAAAATGCGTTACTGTTTGCTAAAAAATTAAATAAATACAATTCACTGAAATAAATTACATTTATAGTGATATTCTAGTTTGAGATACAGTTGTCTTGTATATCATGTGTACACATGTCCTATGTTGCACAATGCATGTACAGAAACAAATGATGCTGCTTAATTCTAGACGACTAGAGACAGAATGAGTTGCATATACAGACCTGATAAGGTGTGCATTATCATGTTTTGTTCTTTTTACAAGATCAGAGTTTCTCCATTTCATGAAGGCATCCAGGTTGGCCCCAGCAGGGTTGGTTACAGAGATCAAGTCATTGTTAGACCAGACCTCCAGAGCCACCAGAGCGATGAAGGTTTTTAGGGGTTTGTATGCCTGCAGGAATTCACCACAAAAAAAGACTAAACTATTCATTTTCTCAATCAACAAAAATAGCCCAACAGAGGTGGTCATATATAATATAATAATATAACAAAATAATGCAAATTTTTAAGGGCTGCTGCCTGGATACCATGACAGTGATATCAGTTGATTGTTATGATGTATTGTGGAAATTACCCAGGAAAGGCAAACGCACTGACTCACCATGTTGACAAAGTTGACCATTTCAAATACCCTCTGTCTCAACTTGCTCAGATCTCTGTTCATCTTTTTGTACTGAAACAGCATTTGGTTGCAAAAGAGAAAAGTTACATCCTACATCAGCAGCTGATTGACAAGGAGACAATATGTGAGACATATGTTGTTTAGACCACCGGTCGAGGTGCTCTGGTGGACAATTCCGTGCTGCAATGCAATTGCAATTCCATTGCAGTTCTAAATGCAGAATTGTCTACAGTTAAAATATTGTGTTTAATGGACAGAAAACATTGAAAGGTAGGGCTTTTAACAGAATTGATTTTAAAACAGCAGGAAGGGTTGTAAATCTACAACTTGCCTTCCAATTCATTGCATTTTTTTGTGTGCTAGAAGTATCGACTTTGGTACTGGGTATCGGCAAGTACTCAGACCCAAGTATTGCTATCGTATTGGTTTGAAAAAAAGTAGTATTGTTGTATCCCTACTGACAATGACATGTTATTATCAAAATTCTTACCGCTCGATTATCAGCTACAAGAACAACCTCAATATATTTCTGCTGCTGGAGAATAGAATCACCCTGGAATAAGGTCAAACAAATGACATTTTTTTTCAAAGTATCATATCATTTCATTAATCTTCATGAAGTTTTCTGTATCCCCACCACCCTAAGTCACATTTACCCTCAGTCTGTGAAACAAAGGTTTTGTCTAAAGATGTACCAACCAAAGATCTGGAGCGGATCAGGCTGGTTGGAGGTTCCATGTCCTCATCCCAGGATGTGTTTGTAACGCCACACACTGCACGTCTGAAGTTCTTGTCATTTACAGCTGTCACAGTATGGAGGCCCTCATCACCACCAGAGACAGGCTCAATGAGGTACCTCTGTGCAGATGTCCTGAAGTAACCCCTAAATGAGTGGGAGTCACATTAATATGAGTTGATTGAAAATGACCCTCCTCTTTTGAGAGCAGGTACTAGTTCACTACAGTTCAACACTAAAGCCCCATTTCAAACTTGCAATGAAAAACTGTAATTTTCCAGACTTCATCTGTTTTAATTTTGAGTCTAAAAGCAACATTCCGGACTCTGTCTTGATAACCTTTGCGCTGAAAACCTAGTAGCAAGAATGGACATGTGTTTACATTGAGATTAAAATCCCTGAAAAGATGGAGGATTGAGGTGTGTGTTGAGGGGTGGGGGTGGGTTGGCTCGGCCCTTGGCCCTCTTTCAAAAAAGATTTTGTTCTGTACAAGGACATGTATCCGGATAAACCCACCACCACCCCACCCATGCCACGGGCAACTGTTGGCTAGGTAGACTCAAAACCCCCACTCTGTCCATCTGCTAGCTTCTGTCAGCATGCTCGTGGGCAACTGTGGCTGAAATGTAGCTTACCATCACCAGCGTTTGAATATGTGTGAATGATTGAATATATTGTAAAGCGCTTTTTGAATTTGTGAAATTTTCTTTAGTAAGATACGATAGTGAATGTGATAATGTTTTAAAACATCATAAAAGTTTGCTGAAGATAGATTTATGATATTGCTGAATTGATATAATTGAACACCCGGAGACAGAGAGCCTGCCTGGATGGGCAGTGCCTGCCCATTAAAGTATCGGCTGCCCAAGACAGATGTGGAAATTAAGTTCTAACCCTGCAATGTATTGACTTGTCCACACTCCGTACCGGTATGTGGCGGTAATGCACCAATTTGTTGCTTGCAGGCCACTGATAAACGCAAAGAAGATGTACATACGTTCAAGATTGCTCTGTCTCAGGTTTTAAAATGTGGCTTCAAAAGGTAGGTTGTCATTTATTTGCTTACTGAATAGTTTGACAAGTGTTTACTGTGTCTACAGTTAAGATTGTATTCTTGGTTGGCATACATAATTGGAATCAAAAAAGGGTATAGGATGGTGTTCAAATTTAGCCCGGGAGCTTGGAATTTTCTTTACTGTGGTTGGGTCCTGGATAAGATTTTTTTCCCCCATGAGATCTCAAACTTTTTGGTGCATCTGTGACCTATATTTGAATGCACTGTGAGCTCAACATAACTAATTCTACCTCTTGTAGCACCTAGCAAACAATATTAAAAAGCTGACAGCAGAATTGAGTGCAGCAGTGAGAGGTACCCCTCACAGCTGGACCAGTAGCGTTTACAAAGGCACTCTACAAAAGGAAATGCCTCACTCACTTACACATCATTTACAAAGGCACTCTAGAAAAGAAGATGCCTCATTCACGTACACAGCATGATCACGATAGTGGTTCAACCATGGCTGCTTTTGGAGTACAAAAACTAACATTCTGGCCACCAGTGTAGCACAGACTGACTCTTTTTGAAAAACCCCAAACCTGCCTCTTTTGTGCCATCCCCCCTCTCAAATGATGTATAATATTAATATGTACATAGAACGGTTCTCAAAAAAGGCTGATTTAACACTGTTGACAAAGTCAACATGAAGTGAGCACGCAAAGAGGTTTAAAAACCACCCCCACCCCTACAGGTAAACTGCCCTGGGTTTGTACAAGTGTTAGCAACATCTATGATGAGTTTAGCTTAGGTGTACAACTCATAGTGTCTACTTTACAGCAAATCAGCGCATGGCAGAATGAGTATGTTTGAGGGGCTCACCTTAGTCCGTCACATGTACTTATGCTAACAGATGACTCACTGTCATTCACAATATTTCCATGGTAGTAGCAGTGATCCTGATCAAAATAGAATATTGTTAACATGGGTAAATAATCAGCAACAATCAACAGTGGCCTTTATTTTTATTTATTTTTCTAAATACTTCAATTTGCAAAATACAACAGATATGACACTTGACCATAAAAGGTTATTTTCCCTTTAAACCTTATAAGGGAATACCCAGCACAAGAAAAGTTCCTCTAATTTGGGGTTAGTGACATTTTATGCAGACTCACTTAAAATACTTACAAGTTCATGTGGGTGAGAAGTGACTCGAGTTCCATCTTCTTTGTAGCAGGTCTCTGTGTAATCTCTGGCTAGTAACCCACTGATGATGAAAACAATTAAATCCTGTATAAGTTATTTTTGTTGTTCTTGTTGATCTGAAAAAAATATTTTTTAATTTCAACCTTTGGTTATAAGGACATGTAATGCTTCTGAGTACAAAAAAGTATTATAAAAAAAACTGTGTCATTAAACTGTGGGAAGGGTATTTTTTTTACCATAAACAGCATTTTTTTGGTACTTAAGGAATAAAACAGGGAAGTGAGAACATACTTATTTTTCTCAAGTTGCAGTTGAATGTCTTTTCCTGCAACTGTCATTGCATATTTGATTATCTTTGGTCTCAGGTTCTGTAATAAGTAAAAAAACATAAACATTTTGCTTTCAGTTTATTTTTGTCATTCTCAAATACACATCATCTTTCACAACTTGTGTAGGTATGCAAGAGAAACGGTTTGCAGGAGTTTGAAGCTGAAATATCTACCTCTGTGCTTCTTTTCTTTATTGCATTAAGTCTGACAGGTCGAACCACCTCATAGTCTTTCCCAACCTCAAAGGTTGGATTGTGGCTTTCTGTAAACACAGAAAAGAAAATAGAAGACAAACAATAGCCTACCTGAATCCCTGCTCATTTAGAATTAGGTTATCTTCAAGCCATCAAAAGTAAATTGATAAGTCAGGTTATCATACATATGATAAAAATAAAGTTTACAATGATCCAACAGCAGGGCCGTGCAGAGCTTGTTAGAAGGGGATTGTCATGCTCATCAGCTGTTTATATTTTTAGTTTTATTGTGTTTGGGTTTTGGTAATCCTTTGTAGTTATTTTCCTTCTTCCCTATTTATGTATATGTGCTTAGATTTTCTTAGGTTAGTTATGTTCCTTTTCCTTTGTGTGTCCTTGCTTGCCTGCCACTCTCCCTTCCCAGCTGTCTGACATATTCTTATTGCTCCCTGCTTTCTCTCTTCCAGGTATGTCAATTTACCTCAGATAGCTGCTTTGGTCTTCTCTGTAATTTCTTTCCTTCTCTATCAGTCATACCACTTTTAGTTCTTTATCATAGTTTCCCCTCATCATCCATTTTCTTGTGTATCCGTTTGTATACCAAGCTTTATTAATCAAACATTTCTACTTTATCTGTTGCGCTTAGGTCCTCTATCCTGTGTTATCACAGGCAGGTGCTCAAAGTTAAAAAGGAACACATAGAAGGTTTTCTGACAAATGTAGTGGGACGTACTCATTTATGCACTCTATATGTATATATATATATATATATATATATATATATATATACATATATATATATATATATATATATATGTATATATATATATATATGTATATATATATATATAGTATCTTACCGTTTCCAGCCGTGGTTGGTCTACTCTGCTGCTATTGCCCTGTCACTGAGCTTACACCTTTCTTTACTGGTTGGGTTTCCGATAGCCTGTTTATTTTTGTGGCTTCATTGTCTCTTTAGGCGGCTGGCCAAGGCTTGGAGTCTTAGTTTTGCAGATTCAAGTGCTTCAGGTATGGAGATCTGGCTCTACCTCTTCAGTATAGATATTCAACGTTTCTATTCTACTAGTCTCCAGATATATTTTTTTCTGCTGTTATTGCGAAAAAAGAATATAAAAAAGAGGACCTAAAACCCGCTTGTTGTATCTCTGTGTTTTTCCCCATAGAAGCTCTACCCAGTCTGGTATCATGCTTAACTATAATGCCCCCTGCTAGATGGGGAGCATCAGCTAAGTGACCAAACATCCTCAATGCTGTCTCTTCTCTGTCTTCTCAGACCCCCAGACGGTTGCAGCAGATGACTGCTTGTACTGAGCCAGGTTCTGCTGGCGGTCTCTTCCTGTTAAAGGGGATTTTTTCCTCTACACTGTTGCTTGATGGTTGCTCAGTAAGAGGGATTGCTGAGGAATTGCTGTGGTAGGAGTCTGCATGATCCGGGCACAGCCTCACGTCAATGATTCAACGCAATCAGCTATGATTCCTTACATAGAAAACTTAATTGATTGTAATGTTCGTACGTACAAACAAACAAACAAACAAACAACGCTAATTTGAAATATCCTTATTTGAATTAGCATATCACTTTTCTCCAGGCTTATTCAGTTCCAACATTGAAGCTCAGGTGAATTTAATCCGTGCTGATTCAAGCAACATTTTTTCAATTTTGTCTGGTCAGCTAGGGTATGTTTCCGAACTTATTTGATGTGTTTGATATGTCATGCCAATAGCTGTGCCATCAGGAGGGTTGTGCTGAACTGTCCAAGCGCTTAACGGGAGCTCTCCCTCTCTGATGTATGTTTTTTGCAATTAGTCAAATAAGCAGAGAGAAACATGTCTCGTTGAACAGCAGCAAAACAAACCGATATAAAGTTGCTTACATTAATGCAATCTCTTTTGTTTTCTCCCTCTTTTTTCCAATTTGGTTCTTATCCTATTCGGTAGGCTATAGATATTATTGGTATCATATGATAATTTACAGTGGCCCGAATTTATTGATATATACACTACCGTTCAAAAGTTTGGGGTCACATTGAAATGTCCTTATTTTTGAAGGAAAAGTACTGTACTTTTCAATGAAGATAACTTTAAACTAGTCTTAACTTTAAAGAAACACGCTATACATTGCTAATGTGGTAAATGACTATTCTAGCTGCAAATGTCTGGTTTTTGGTGCAATATCTACATAGGTGAATAGAGGCCCATTTCCAGCAACTATCACTCCTGTGTTCTAATGGTACAATGTGTTTGCTCATTGGCTCAGAAGGCTAATTGATGATTAGAAAACCCTTGTGCAATCATGTTCACACATCTGAAAACAGTTTAGCTCGGTACAGAAGCTACAAAACTGACCTTCCTTTGAGCAGGTTGAGTTACTGGAAAAAAGTGCTGTGGACGGATGAATCCAAGTTTGAGGTGTTTGGATCACAAAGAAGAACGTTTGTGAGACGCAGAACAACTGAAAAGATGCTGGAAGAATGCCTGACGCCATCTGTTAAGCATGGTGGAGGTAATGTGATGGTCTGGGGTTGCTTTGGTGCTGGTAAGGTGGGAGATTTGTACAGGGTAAAAGGGATTCTGAATAAGGAAGGCTATCACTCCATTTTGCAACGCCATGCCATACCCAGTGGACAGCGCTTGATTGGAGCCAATTTCATCCTACAACAGGACAATGACCCAACACACACCTCGAAATTGTGCAAGAACTATTTTGTTCTGCGTCTCACAAACGTTCTTCTTTGTGATCCAAACACCTCAAAACTTGGATTCATCCGTCCACAGCCCTTTTTTCCAGTCTTCCTCTGTCCAATGTCTGTGTTCTTTTGCCCATCTTAATCTTTTTCTTTTATTGGCCAGTCTCAGATATGGCTTTTTCTTTGCCACTCTGCCCTGAAGCCCAGAATCCCGCAGCCGCCTCTTCACTGTAGATGTTGACACTGGTGTTTTGCGGGTACTATTTAATGAAGATGCCAGTTGGGGACCTATGAGGCGTCTGTTTCTCAAACTAGAGACTCTAATGTACTTATCTTCTTGCTCAGTTGTGCAACGCGGCCTCCCACTTCTTTTTCTACTCTGGTTAGAGCCTGTTTGTTAAAGTTATCTTCATTGAGAAGTACAGTGCTTTTCCTTCAAAAATAAGGACATTTCAATGTGACCCCAAACTTTTGAACGGTAGTGTATATATATGTTAGGGATGCAAAGGGACAGGGTAAAGTACCGGACAGGTTCGGTACGCCCTACACGGGACAATCCGTCCTCCTGTACCGTGGGACTTTGGTACTGCAATTGATTTTGTGCTGGTAATTAGTTACTGCCGGCCCGACGTTTCCAAACTGCGCCCAGACAGAGGTGCAACAACCAGCTCGCTGTTTCCCGCTCCAGCAGCTAGTTGGCATAGAGACACGACCTCCTCTCCACAATGCGTGCATCACGGAGCACAGCGAGGAGCAAAAAAATTTACACGGGTCGGTTGTGCTTTTTTCGGAAATCAGCCTTGGTGTGAGGCACTGCTAAAATTTCCGACTTGAGCACTTTCTGCCCGGGCGGGCTCCAGCATTCAGGGGCGCCGGGTTGTGCTGTGTTTGTCTCCTCTTTGTGGTATGCCGGAGTGCGATGCAAAGAGGAGATGTGCTGCGCTCCATTCATTGATGCACACACAAATGCCCTTTGAGCAGCGGGCACACAAAGAATATTTATTCGCCACCTGTGTCAGTGTGGTTAGATGCACTGTCGTTTAAAGAACCGGTAAAATACAGAAAACATTCTGTTACTGCGGCCCTGTGTGTGGACCATAATCCCAGAGAGACGTACAGCATGTTTATGTTGTATTCTCATGGTTTTGACCCGCCCAAACCTGTAACTATGGGCGGATTAAGTTAACTGTGACATTATTTTTTTGTTCCCACAAAAATTAAATTTTTTTTTTTGGGATTTAAAAAAGCAGTCTCTTTCTGCACAAAAAATTTACCGAAATGTACCGTTGACCGTGGCCCAAGTACCGAGGTACGGACCGTACCGTGGGCTACCTGTACCGTTGCATCCCTAATATAGCCAATCCTCTCCTGATAACAATATCTCCAGGGGTATGAAGCAACTGCTTGACTTAGCAAAATTTTTCCCAGTGCCAGAGCTGTATTATTAGAACATAAAGACCTGGGGCCGTATTCACAAAGACTCTTAGCTTACTGCTAAGTGTTACTCCTAACTCGTGCTAAAATGTCTTACGTAGGAGTTGTCGTCTAAAACCTATTCAAACGCACTAAGAGCTACTTTTACTTAGGACAAATTCCTAAACGTAAGATAAGAGTGACGTCCCGTTGCTATGGAAAACGTCATTTCCTATGTATGAGTAAATAGATGGACAGTAGTGTGATTGGTTGTTGAATGACACGTGTGAAACGAGGAAATGGAAATCTTCAATTTCGATAAAAGCGTAATTATGAACAGCACAAATAGCAGAAATAATGCACAATGACATATTTGTGTCGGCCAGCAGACTGACACTTCATACAACTTACACATAATAGCCTACTTACAGAGAGGGTGAAGTTTAAAAACGAAAAAAAGTGAAATGCATCTTATTATGTGACAGATTTCCATCCTAACTGGGATAAGCTCCAGCACATCCCCCCCACCCCCACGCGACCCTGAATTGGATGAAAGCGGTATAGATAATGGATGGATGGATGCATCATATTAAGGGAGTGATTGCAAGTAGGCTGTAAACAATTGTGAAAATGAGCACATCAGCCACATCTTAAATAGACCCCCCCACTACCGCGAAAAGCACCTCCTGAACTGAAAATTAGTGGTGAATAAAGAACAAGGAAACCTAATTTAAAGGGCGATTCGGAGCCGGGATTACGAATAAGAAAAAAAGGGAGGCATGGGTGAAATTAGTAGAAACATAAATGCATCTTATCCAGCGGTGTCTGGAACGGCAGAAGACTGTTAGAAGAGATGGTATTCTCTACAGTCCCAGTGCCGGCTCGAGATCCCCGCGTATAAGAAGGATGCTGCTGCAACAGGTAGGCCATGTCCGTCATATAGGCATCCCTACATATGTTGCACAAATTTTAAGACGTGCACGTTTTCTTCTTTGTGCAGGGGGAACAACACGTAGCCGGGTATCTCACAAAACTGAGACAGTCCTCTCCTGGGGACCTGGAGGTCCAGCGGGAAGCTGGACGTAAGTCCCTTGACGGGACGGGAGGCGGGCGGACGGCACGGCAGTCTTCTCTTGCGGACGAGGCAGCGGCGGAGAAGCGTGGCTGGTCATCGGCGGAGAGAGAGGGACCTGGTTGGTTCCCACTGACGGGAACGAAGGAACCTGGCTAGTGAAGCTGGTTGCTCCTGGGTGGGCGGACCTGGGCCTGGGCGCTCCGTGGCCGGTGGGCCTGAGAATGGAGGCTTGCAGGCTGCCATCAGGTCCCTCCTGGTTGTCACAGGAAGCTCTGGCTGCCCACTAGGAGACGGCGGGTGCCGAAGGGCTGCTAATGTGATGGCCAGGAGGATTGCCGCAACAATGATTTCGGGCAGCGGCAAATCCAGCAGCTCTTGCGACGGCAGCGGCAAATCCAGCAGCTCTGGCGGCTCTGGGAGCAGAGACTGAAGGAGCTCTGCTGGCTCTGGGAGCAGAGACTGAAGGAGCTCTGCTGGCTCTGGAAACAGGGACTGAAGGGGCTCGGCTGGCTCTGGAAACAGGGACTGAAGGGGCTCGGCTGGCTCTGGAAACAGGGACTGAAGAGGCTCAGCTGGCTCTGGAAGCAGAGACTGAAGGAGCTCAGCTGGCTCTGGAAGCAGAGACTGAAGGGGCTCAGCTGGCTCTGGAAACCGGGACTGAAGGGACTCAGCTGGCTCTGGAAGTGGACTGAAGGGGCTCAGCTGGCTCTGGAAGCAGAGACTGAAGGAAGGAGAATTCCGGCGCAGCTTTGCGGCGTCCGTGTCGGACCCAGTCCTGCAATGGCAGAAGGCGGTGGTGTCGTAGCCGCAGCCGGGTGGTTAACAGGAACCCTTGGCGAAGCAGTCGTGAAAGGAGCGAAAACAGCCGGAGAGAGGATTGGTGGCCCGTGGAGCATGGAGACTGAGCCAACGTTAGTGGATGTGGATCTCCTCCCCAAAAAGGACAATTCTTCCTCGGCGGTCTGACTGAGGACGTCCGCTGTGTCCTCCAGCTCCAGCGCTTCATGGGAACTGAGGCTGGGGAAATACCGAGGAAGAGTCTCTGTTATAAAGTCCTCAGCTGCGGTCTTGCGAGCTGAGGCTTCCAAGGCGGACCAGAGGTCTTGCAGGAGGTCTGGGTCAGGGTTCTGCTGGGTCCATCTTTTCGGGCTGGATCATTCTGTCACACGTTAGGCTGGAGGAAGGAGGGCAAAGGACCCAGGTGCAGAAGCAGAGTTCCAGGTAAGGTGATCATTTATTGATATGTGCAGCAACATAATACAAGACAATACACACAGAGGTACAACAATGATCCAGCTGTCCCCCACAGTAATTTATTTAGAGCATTAAACTGAATACCTGGCAAAAATTAGATGAACTAAAGGAAATTTGCATTTTTCTGGTCCTTGGGAGGTCTTTGCTGGAGTTTCTTTCCTTTATAAAGACATCAATTGTACATTATGTGTATCTCCTCAAGACATATTTTGTATTGCTTCTTGATTTTGTCTTACTTCCTCTAATTTACACTTTCATCTCCTTTTATAATGATATGCATGTTGTACTTTTAGGATTACATACAAGAACTGGACAGTGCAAGGCAAAAAAAAATTGAATCCTTACCTTAAAGGTAATCAGAAAGCATTAAAAACAACTGATTGAGATCTATCTACAGAACCAACTACATAAAATTGATTAATAGCATGGTTAAAAAAAGAAACTTGTAAGCCTACATAGATTCTATATGACTGCTACAAATGATTTCATTGAAGAGCATCAATTTTGGTCTCTTCTCTGAGACAACTATAATCATCTATATTGGACCGTAAATGCATACTAACAACTTGTTCCTTCAATGGATCTAGCAAATGTTATCTTTTATTCTAGGGTTCCTGATATTCATTTTCTTAACGTTTGGAACCATTATATAATTTACTTAGAGCACTAAAATGTGTTTGCTAATCTGAAAACCATGACCTCACACTATGTTACACCATATAGCATCTTTCTATGAGCACTTGACTGGTACATTCGGTAGCACCTGATATGAAAGAATTTCATAGAGATGTAGACGAGGATAAGGATTATTCAGTCTCCATTGGAGTTTTAACATATTTATTTGGAAGGTACAGAGCCAATGGTCTCTCCCTTTGTTGGATCTGACCCTGAATATATGAAATTATATAAAAGGGTTCTACGATAAATGACACCAGCATCCCCAAGCGCTGGCTTCCTGCCGTTTTCAGAGTGGAACGTTGCTGTAGAAAACAGACTTTCCCACCGGCCGAATCACACTGGCGCATTGTTGCTCTCTCACTCCCTACAAATGGTGGATCGAAAGAATCTTGCTCCCTCCCAGGAGGGCTGAACTCTGATAAGTCTCTCTATCTCGGTTGGGTGAAACATCACTCACCTGAGGAACCTGACAGAACCCACCTGACAGAACACACCCCCCCCCCCCCACAGCTGGTAAGGCATCAGCAGGTATGAAGCCTCCCCCCAAAGCATAAACTTCTTGGATGGTATGTTACTGTAATCAAAACCACACCAAGCCGTCTTTGTGCAATAATTGCAGATTAACATCCAAAACCGACTAAAAACTGCAGAGGCAACTGATAGTGGAGTTCAGAAACACCAAATGACTAAAGTCTTTACGTTAGTCCCAGGCTGCGAAGAGCTTCCCAACAAGCAGAGGGGGACACCAGACTATGGACCAAGCAATTAGCCATTAGCTTTAGCCTAGATGGACCTGTCAATCAAAAGGTCATGCCCCTAATTATTCATAATTTCAAGATTAAATTACAAATAAACAGAGAAGTTAGAAAAAAATCCACCCCCCTCAGAGTTGTCATGATGGTAAATCGAAACCATCTAACCTAAAATGTTCTTTTGAACCAGGCTGTAAACATGCAAATTTTTGCTGTACATTTGACCATTTTAACATGGGAATGGCTTGGCAATGGGAATTTGCTCCTTTTTGGAGCCACCCCAGCGGATGAGGGTTGAACTGCAATTTTGCTACTTGCTGGTTGGCTTCGCATTCTGCGGGCAGAGTTTGCCCCTTGGTCGAACCATGAAATGGATAGCTTCTGAGTGACGGGAAAAGCCGAACGTAGCCTCTGTTGACCCTTTTTTCAATCCGTGACCATTCAATTCAGAGCTCTTTGTTAGCCGAAGTCTATTTTCAGTGATAAGTGCCATGCGGCCTCTTTGTTTCAAAGGTACATCGCCCAGGGAATAAAACCCCCACCGTTCAGCTTTTTACCCGTTCGTGTGCGTACGTCGTCCCCACATCCAGGAAGTTCCCCGTGATGTGGCCTTCACAGCTTCCGGTCGACGTCCATTTTTGTAGTTTTGTTTAAGTAGCAGGTAGTTTTAGCCACTTAGCTTAGCAATTAGCAGAATCGAATTAGCCGAGAGTGAAACCAGGTTGTTGTTTGGTGTGATGTTAGTTAATACATTTCTAAACTGGATCAAATCTTTGTTTCTTTTATTTGAGTGTGTGTTTGATTCATTGCAAAGTGTAACCCACATGAGATTTGTGGGTTCTATGCCACTTATGAGGTGGGGGGTGCAATTCCCCTCCCCACCACTAGGTGGCCAGTATGCCTTCAGATGACTATTTCTATTCAGTTAACATTTCCTGTTCTGGTAGCCATTACCCAGAAAGAAACCGCCAAGTTAACTTAAAGATTCCGGTAAGAAAAGTTAAAATACAAGTTAAATTCACAATTAATCAACACCAGTAGTTAATAAATGATTGTTATTAGGATCTGAACTCTGAGAATTTCGGCCGTGAGAAGCAGCGTCAGCCTGGCGAGCTGTCTCACCACGAACTCTGGTAAGGGATGCTACATGAATGCTAGCGCCATTAATACTTGAAATGGACTGCTATTAAAATATTTCCTGTTTTAAAAAAAAACAGTCAGAGTTGCAAAATATGTGTCTAAATTACTGACACTACTGTTGGGCAGATATTGACGTTTTAAGTCTTAAATAATAACTTTAAACGGGCTAGGGCTAATAGCGCCCAGCTAACCGCTAGCATTGAGCTAATGCTTAGCTATTCTGGTTATTTCTTATGTGTTCTAATATCACTGTTGATTCAGTTGAATTAGCTACCTTTTCAAAACCCTGGAGAAGCAGTAATATTGTTATGCAGTTCTTAAATGCACCCCTTTTGGTTCTGTTGACCTAGAAGTCAATTAATTTGATAAATACTCAAAGCTAAATGTTATGACTCAGATTAGTTGGTTAAAATTTTCATTGTTGGATATCATAAAAAATAGTGTTACTATCAATGAGAGAAAGTTCATATACATCTATTAAAGTAGTAATGCTTTAAAATGAAAAGAATATATACTTCTAATAAATAACTTAAGTTAAAATACCTTTAAAAAACAGTTAACAGCTTTTTTTTAGAAGATAAATGTGGGCAAGTGTATCTTATTTGATTTATTCTTTAACGGGTTAATATAAGGTATATTTTCTGTTGCACTAAAAAAACTGTGTGATGTGACTCAGTTCATTTTACAATGATTGAGATGTTGTATAACTAAAGTAATTTGTTGTACTTGACTAATTTGATTGAAGATGAGTGATGGAAAAACCATTTATAAAATAGTAATGTATGCATTCGTACTGTGTGCATAGATTGGTTTTGATCAGGACTGGATCAATCGATATCTGAACCTTGTGGGTTCAGTGGCGAGCCAACCGAAGAGAGTGACTGTAGGCGGACCAGAACACGCTGTGATCAGCCGTGGGATCCATCTTCAGAGAATCTCAGGACCATCACTACATTCCTTGACACAGATAAGACTAACACTTTAAAAATCTACCCGGGTAGTGTTAGAATCATTATACATAAATACACAGACACACACACAAGGAACTCTTTATTTCTCATACCAAGGAAAAGTGGACTGAGCAACAGTAGAAGCTCGTTAATCGAGGCTATTTGGAGACATTCCGTTAAGGGATATTGGTTCCCGATTTTATTTTATTTGGGCCCATTCAACATGCGCTTGTGCACTGTAGGAAGCCGGCTTTAGATAGGCAGGGTTTGTAAACCTACGAATTTTCAATACAATTTTGAATTCAACTATTGTGTGGTTTCTTTCTCTGCTGATCCTTTTAAGGCTCCATAGTCTTATCTGGAATTTTCTGATAAATGGTCCAAAGTTGACCCAAATGTTATTTAATGTGTACCTCAAAATACATAACTATAAAACCTGTTACAAAAGGGCTTATCCTTCAGACAAATAAAATCTGGTAAATCATGACAATTAGCTGCAAAACTGCTGTTTGATAGTTAACTCTGCATATATATATATATATATATATATATATATATATATATATATATCATAATATATATATATACACTACCGTTCAAAAGTTTGGGGTCACATTGAAATGTCCTTATTTTTGAAGGAAAAGCACTGTACTTTTCAATGAAGATAACTTTAAACTAGTCTTAACTTTAAAGAAACACACGCTATACATTGCTAATGTGGTAAATGACTATTCTAGCTGCAAATGTCTGGTTTTTGGTGCAATATCTACATAGGTGTATAGAGGCCCATTTCCAGCAACTATCACTCCAGTGTTCTAATGGTACAATGTGTTTGCTCATTGGCTCAGAAGGCTAATTGATGATTAGAAAACCCTTGTGCAATCATGTTCACACATCTGAAAACAGTTTAGCTCGGTACAGAAGCTACAAAACTGACCTTCCTTTGAGCAGATTGAGTTTCTGGAGCATCACATTTGTGGGGTCAATTAAACGCTCAAAATGGCCAGAAAAAGAGAACTTTCATCTGAAACTCGACAGTCTATTCTTGTTCTTAGAAATGAAGGCTATTCCATGCGAGAAATTGCTAAGAAATTGAAGATTTCCTACAACGGTGTGTACTACTCCCTTCAGAGGACAGCACAAACAGGCTCTAACCAGAGTAGAAAAAGAAGTGGGAGGCCGCGTTGCACAACTGAGCAAGAAGATAAGTACATTAGAGTCTCTAGTTTGAGAAACAGACGCCTCACAGGTCCCCAACTGGCATCTTCATTAAATAGTACCCGCAAAACACCAGTGTCAACATCTACAGTGAAGAGGCGGCTGCGGGATTCTGGGCTTCAGGGCAGAGTGGCAAAGAAAAAGAGATATCTGAGACTGGCCAATAAAAGAAAAAGATTAAGATGGGCAAAAGAACACAGACATTGGACAGAGGAAGACTGGAAAAAAGTGCTGTGGACGGATGAATCCAAGTTTGAGGTGTTTGGATCACAAAGAAGAACGTTTGTGAGACGCAGAACAACTGAAAAGATGCTGGAAGAATGCCTGACGCCATCTGTTAAGCATGGTGGAGGTAATGTGATGGTCTGGGGTTGCTTTGGTGCTGGTAAGGTGGGAGATTTGTACAGGGTAAAAGGGATTCTGAATAAGGAAGGCTATCACTCCATTTTGCAACGCCATGCCATACCCAGTGGAAAGCGCTTGATTGGAGCCAATTTCATCCTACAACAGGACAATGACCCAAAACACACCTCGAAATTGTGCAAGAACTATTTAGAGAAGAAGCAGGCAGCTGGTATTCTATCGGTAATGGAGTGGCCAGCGCAGTCACCAGATTTGAACCCCGTTGAGCTGTTGTGGGAGCAGCTTGACCGTATGGTACGCAAGAAGTGCCCATCCAACCAATCCAAATTGTGGGAGCTGCTTCTAGAAGCGTGGGGTGCAATTTCTCCAGATTACCTCAACAAATTAACAGCTAGAATGCCAAAGGTCTGCAATGCTGTAATTGCTGCAAATGGAGGATTCTTTGATGAAAGCAAAGTTTGATGTAAAAACAATCTTATTTCAAATAAAAATCATTATTTCTAACCTTGTCAATGTCTTGACTCTATTTTTTATTCATTTCACAACGTATGGTGGTGAATAAGTGTGACTTTTCATGGAAAACACAAAATTGTTTGGGTGACCCCAAACTTTTGAACGGTAGTGTATATATTTACCAGTCTAAACAGGTTGGAGCACTGTTTGGTGCCGGTGCCTATCTCCAGCTGTCAACGGGCGAGAGGCGGGGTACACCCTGGACGGGTCGCCAGTCCATCACAGGGCAGGACAAACAGGACAAACAACCATGCACACACTTACACCTAAGGACAATTTACAGTGATCAATTAACCTGACAGTCATGTTTTTGGAATGTGGGAGGAAGCCAGAGTACCCAGAGGAAACCCACGCATGCACGGGGAGAACATGCAAACTCCATGCAGAAAGACCCTGGGCCTGGATATGAACTCACAACCTTCTTGCTGCAAGGCAACAGTGCTAACCACTGCGCCACCGTGCAGCCCTGACTATTTCATGAATTATTAATTTAATATTCCCATTTTTTTTTATTTCACTTATTCAAGTTCTGTACTGGAGGAAAAAGTTTGCCGGAGTCAAATTCCTTGTATGTGACATACTTGGCCAATAAACTGATTCTGATTCTGATTCTGATTCTGATAACAAGATAGACAATAACCTTTTATTTAATTCCGCAACACCCTCTTACATAGTCTCTCCTTTCCTGCCTGTGTGTGTGTGTGTGTTATATCAGAATTATACTAGCCAAAACAAAAACACAGATTCCCTTTAATTACATCAGTTTAGGTAAAAGATCAACGTATTCGTCAACATTATGGAACATTCCCTGGCTGCCTTTGCTGTTAATTACTAATCACTAAAAAGAACTAATCTTAAGATAATTTCCCTGCTACACACCTTTTTTTAATTATATAAGAGTGGTGTGCCCCCATAATCAGCAGTGATCTTGGTCACCATTTCCCCTCCTGCTCTGCGTGCTAACCCTTCAGTGAGAGAAGGTGTGAACCACTACTATACCTACGGCATCACCACCAACTAAAATTAATAACACTAGCATACTCCAAACCAAATATTTAAAGTTAAAATCTATGTCAAAATCCCAATGTCTTTTAATACTCAGCACCACATGCTGTGCTATAAAAAGACCCACTTCAAGGAAAAGGGAATCTTGGAGATGCAGGCTACATTTTTGAGAGGGAATATGACAAGAATATGTACTATCTATAGTGTCTGTTACAATAATCGGCTGATGATTTGGTGTTCCAAACAGACTCTACCTTGATGAGAAAAGTTTATTTAAATACTGATATTTATACAAAAAAAATTCAAGGTATTTCAAAGTGTTTGACATGGAAATAATAATAATAATAGTATATGCAACTAGCGGGAAAAAAGCTCTTTGCCATCACGAAGGAGACGCCGGGCATAAAACAGCTGTCCATGCGCTCCAACACACAAGCCATTTGCCGGTGTGATAGATTAACTGGTGGTGGCAGCTGGTTGAGGCAGATGTTTCTATGGGCGTGGTGTTTTCGGACTCCTTCGTCGGACCAGGAAATAAACAATACTCGTTTACCGTAAAGAACTACAAATTTAAAATCTTAACTAGCTCAAAACAGATATTGTATTGCTCTAAAGCCTCAATAAAAATAAGATCTGACAAACCACTGACACAGAGCTGGGAAATTACGCTGAATTTGTAAATGTAAATGGACTGAATTTATATAGCGCTTTTCTAGTCATGTTGACCACTCAAAGGGCTTTACACTGGAGCCACATTCCCCCATTCACACTCATTAAACGCAAAGGGCTTTACACTGGAGCCAGATTCACCCATTCACACTCACAAACGCATACACATTCATACACCGATACAATTATCGGTAGGCCCTCCGATTGCAAGTGCCTTGCCCAGGGGTACAACGACATGTGACTGGAGGAAGCTGAAATTTAACCTACGACCCTCCGATTGCAAGACAACTACTTTTGACATAGTTTTATCTACTTTTTTTCAGAGCCAGAGATTCGTCAGAGAGAAAGATCTGCATTTATCTTAAAATGTTATAAAGCAAACCGAAAAGCACAGATTTATCTATGACAGATGACAGAAACATTGAAGAGCCATGAGAAATAAAGTTGAACAAGAATTACTAGAAGTGTTATTTTTAATTTCTTCCTCATATTGTACTCTATGCTATTTAAATGCCTATGAGGCGGATTCGCTCGGAATTTAAAGGATGTTTTACAATTCACAGGAAACTGATGAGTTAATAACATCACTGTTGGACAGCGTTCCCATGCATGAAGATGTTGCTGAGGTGCAGAGCTCCTTCAGTGACAGACAGCTGCATCCTATATGCATGAAGCAGTGTTTTCACAGGTGCTTCCTCCCTACAGCTGTTGGACTATACAACCAGAACTGCTCCCTCCCAACTTAAATGTTTTCATCCTTTGCTGTAAATTATACCAATTAACATTTCTGCTGCTGTAATTAACACATAGTTGTTTTTTTCTCAGTTTATATATGCTAACTTTTGGAAAAGGTATGTTTACTTTTTTAATACACAAGTATACATGCACATTCTGAACTTTTGTTAAAACTGTTATTATTAAAATATCTTTATGTATCCTGCTCTGTTGCACATTACAACCTGGGTATGACACTTAATCTTTAATAATTGTATAGTACTCTGGTTTTTGTGACTCTGTCCATAATATTCATATTTTTCTTGACTGTTAAATTCTGTTTTTTCTTATACTGCTGTTACAACCGAATTTCCTGTTGTGAAAAAAAGGAGTGTTCTATTCTATTCTTCTGATAGAATTCTGAGACTGACAAAATTGTTGTTAAGAACGCATTTTATTTATAAGCACCTTTCAGGACACTCAAGGTAGCTTTAAAATAATTTGAAAAAACAATAGAGCCCGATAATGGAAACAAAGCAGTAAAAAAAAACAGTTAAAAAAAGAGTGTAACTACAGAGAGTATGCTATCCTGAAAAGGTGAGCTTTAAGTCTAGATGTAAAGAGACAAAAAGAGTCAATATTATGGATGTCTGGTGGAGTTCCAGAGTTTGAGAGCAGAGACAGCACAAGGCAATGGACTGAGGAAGTCGGGTAGTGGTTGCTGGCTTCCTGATTCTTCACTTAGAAATTGTTTATTTTATTAAATGGTAAATGGACTGAACTTGTATAGCACTTTTCTAGTCGTACTGACCATTCAAAGCTCTTTACATTGAAGCCACAACCAACATGGCTCAGTAGGTAGATGTTTTTTGGGGTTAAGTGCCTTGCCCAGGGGCACATCCACATGCGACTGGAGAAAGCTGGAATCGAACCTACGACCCTCCGATTGCAAGCCAACTCTACCACTGAGCCACAGTCACCCGGTGGCTCAGTTAAGAATTATTAACTGTCTTTAGACAGTTCATATTATATGAAAAAATAAGATGGTCTATATGGTGCACATCATATTAAAGTGTCTATATAAGTAAGCATTTTATGATAAACTGTTTGAAATGCAGGACTGAGATCCAGTAATAAGAGGATACATTGCTCCTTTTACGGCAGACAGTTGGAAAAACTGAAACACTGAAGGAAGTACAGTACAAACAAACATACCACACATTTGGCAACAGATTAGTACAGATTAGCACAAAAAGTGTCAATTTTGAGATTTAAACCCTAACACTACCCTGTATGGTAATTATAGGATCTCTATTGTCTCTCTTGGGCAATCAGTGACAAATTAGCACTGTTATCATTATAATGTGCATAAAATACACTCCTGAAATGAGTAAAATAATGCTTGGATAAATTACCAACACATTGGGGCTCTTAGAAAAAAAATTTTTATACAAAATCTGGTAAAATTCTGCAGATATCCCGTTTTTTTTCTCATCAGACCAGATAAAATATCTCTAATAAAGAAGGCAAACTTTTTTAAAGACAAATTTATTAAATCGTCTTTCGCAACATTTTTTTTGTAATGGTCAAAATGTTAACCTTAGAGCCTATTCTGGTAAGAGATGACTGTATATAATCAATCATAGAGTATAATGGGATTTCTTCTCAAGATGACATAGTTTCTATTTTTCTACACTCTAAAAACAATGATGATATTTCTCCTGTGAGGTGTATTTTGTTAATTCACAAAACAGCAAGGCCCAGGTAGAACTCTTTCGTGTAACTTACAGGTTATGTTTATTTAATGAACTCAATTGGTACTGAAACTAGGGAAACACATTACTTTACATCTGTGGAAACAGCTTTAAAGTTAGTTGCTAAATTCCTCAGAGTCACTTCGGTTACCTGGTAACACTTTAGAGGGCAGTGGCATTGTGTTAATCCAAAGTCCACCTCCTACCGTGTTATTGCTGTTTTTACTATGTTTGGGTTGTGATTGGTTAAAACCTAACAACTGCCGTTAAATTTTGGCATTAAGCAATATCTTTCCACAGGGCACATAGTTCCTCTGCTTAAGCAACAATAACTTAATAGCATTTCCTAAAACTAACTTTGGCCTTGTGTAACAGTACATCAGCCGAATGTATGCACAGACTCAGATATGTATTAATTATCATAGTTTTTGATTCTTGTCAAATCATACAGTCATAATACAGTCATAATCAACAACTTTCTCAGGATCAGAAAACTGGACCCTAAAGTGCTTTCAATAATTAGCCAAGCCTTTTAATTTAATTTACTCTTCTATTGAATAGACGTAATAGTAGCCAGTCACCTACCTGAGGTTTTGAGCCAGGCATTTAGGAAGACAACCCACAATAGGAGTGTTTGTGTCATTCTCTCAGTCCAAACAGTTGCTGATCGGTGCTCTGTTCAGGCTTTACGTGGTCTACCTGCACATTGTACTGCTGCCCTGTCAAAGCCACACCTTCACCAACCTGCCTGGACTTCTCACAGCCACTTCCTTATTCCCAGGCAACAGGCTTCAACACGCCCCTGTTTCTGTGAAAAAAATCAGGAAGAATACAAATGAATTTTGTGGTCAGACTTAACCCTCTACTCAGCTATACAATAAACCAAATTCTGACTTACTCCAATGACTGACTATTTGCCTTAGTCATTGTCACACTCATCCTTTTTCTCACTGTCATGAGCCAATCCTAAAGTATCTAATTGCTAGTGAGATATACAACAGATACTTGAAGCAACCTCAGTCTGCAGGGGTAAAACACTTCTTCCCTCTTTCTGAACCCAACCCTCCCCCACCAAAAACATGCCGCAAGTGGTTTCCTGTATACAATAATGTGTTTTCTCTCTGAAACATTTCACGACACAAGGTGTTTTTATACTGTATGTGGTAGTATCTTCTTAGCAGAGATATATTAATTGTGTTAGTCTGCTTTCAGATCCTTCCTGTAACAGCAGTGCTTCAACAAGTCATCTGAGCCAAACTTCCTTGTTCTTTCTCAATGGCATAAAGAGATAGACTTGAGGTGTTGCCCCCGGACTGAGAAAGTGCTCCTTTGTCAATTTTTTTAGAAATTATCTTTATACACACTACAGGCCTTCTATAATTGGCTCATCACTTTGACATGATCACTGACAACCAACCCTATATTCAATTCAGTTAACTTTTATTCATATAGACACATAAAATCCTCAAATATGGATGCACCAATCGCCTAATACACACAAACAAGACCACAGATCATAGTTACAACTGCAAGACGGGGGTTGAGTCTCTTTTCGCGTCTGGAGATTTGTGCATAGATGATGCATTTGAATGCTGATCGAATGCTGGGTTATATGAGTTTACTCTCCACCATTTCCCTCCAAACGTTTTGCCTTCTATAGCTGTTACTGAAGTGACAAATACTTGTAAAAGAAAGAAAAAATGAATGTGGCAGCACTCGAAATTTACTGTTTTAAACCTAACATTTTAAAAAAATACATTATCCTTTTCTGAGACATAGAAATAACATGGGTAAAAAAAAATAAAAAACGACCACTAGGTGGTGGTCTGGTTGTGTTTGCTGAAGAAATCTGGTAGACTGAGAGAGTAAGGTCTAGCTGCAGCCATAGCCCCCACAAAACACGTCCCAGGCGACTCAAGCTCAACTGAAGCAACATGGCCGCCGCAACCGTGTCTCTCCAGGCAGGACAAATCAATCATAGCAGCTCTTCAGAGAGCTTCTCACTCAGCCCCAACCCCTGGAATGATGGTAAGTTAAGCGTGTTTCCTTATGTATTTTGTTGTATACTTTTGGAAGTGCTAATACACTATAATAAAGTTATTTTAGGCTTCCTAACATATCAGTTCCAAAGGCTGCAAATTAATCTAGCAGGTGCTGTAGGCTACTCAAGCCACCTGAAATGTAGTTAATCCTTCACTCATAAACATAAATATAAGCATGTCCAGAAAGTATAACTGACTTTTGTTCACTGTAGTATCAGTTTTGAGCTTGATAACTTTGCTTGAATTAAAGCTAAGCAACGAGAGGCAAGGGAAACGTTACCATAGCAACTCGTAGGCACACTCCTGTTACAGAGTAACGTGAGGTTACAGACTTAAGTACATTCTTTATGTTTTATTAGAAATCAAAATAATGTAAGCATGAGCTCTGTTAATGTTGAAACATACAGACGCCAAGATCACACAGCATCCAGATTTTACCCTGTTATGTTGGAAGCGGTTTAGAAAATGGATGGATGGATGTTGGAGAAGCTAAAATCTACTAAAGAAAGATACACTTTTGTACAAACCAACTACTTCTTCCAATTTTATCTTTAAAGGTATAGACTTTTTACTGCGTTTGAATTCCTATTTCATCAATCATAAAGATACTGCTACAGGCAAAACTCTTTCAGAAATGTTGATTTTTGCTAATTAAACTTTTTGTCTTGTTTTAGGGGCTAAAGGGATACCAGGGTTACGTTACCATAGCAACACGTAGGCACACTCCTGTTACAGAGTAACAAAACCAAGTGGAAAAAATCTAACAATTTTCCTTTTTACAACAACACAGGTCATCTCAGCATGCAGGCTTCTCCACATCTGCTTCAGCACTGATGATGCTGTGGTCCTTTAGGATGAGCTTGAAGAATAGCAGAAGATAAGGAAGAGGTGGTTTGGAGGCAGTCAGCAGGGTTTTCTGGTGGGACCAACTGTCCTGTTAATATATTTTAGCGATATGACAATTTTGGATTGAGAAGTTCCAAAATTTGTTGATGGAGGATGCAGTGGACACTATAATGAAACTACCCAGTGCACTCTGCAGACCTTCCTGTATGATATCCCACTTCTATGTCGCGGCTTCTCATCCAAATCTGATTTTACTTTAGTAGATCCAGCACATCTACCAGATACTTTCTGTTGATTCTATTAAAGTTTAAAGAATGGCCCAGCAAACGTTTATTCAGGTTCATCTTGTATGTAAAAAATATAAAATAAGCCACACAAGTTTTCCTTCTCTAATTCAATTCAATTCAGTTTATTTATATAGCGCCATTTCACAACAGATGTCATCTCAAGGCACTTTACAAAAAGAGTTATTACAATACAATGTTTAGTGTAGAAATTACAGAACCACAGAAGATTGCGTCGTGGAATTCTCAGCAATCCCTCATACTGAGCAAGCATGCAGCGACAGTGGGAAGGAAAAACTCCCTTTTAACAGGAAGAAACCTCCGGCAGAACCAGGCTCAGCACAAGCGGTTATCTGCCGCGACCGTCTGTGGCTTGGAGAATACATAACAGAGACACAGAAAGAGCAATAGAACTGATGCAGAAGTTTGTTGCAGGACGTGGAGAATTTTCCGTCACTGCAATGCCATCTTAGTCAGGGTCGTCAAGCAGGGCTAATCCGGAGCACCTACTATAATAGAAAACAGGTTAGTGCTTGAATTGACAGCACATCATGCAGTTGGGGAGAAGTAGGAGAGAAAGTAGGAACAGACCCTAATAATGTCCTCCAACAGCCTAGCCTAAAGCAGCATATCTACTAACATTAACCTGTCTCCTAGCTACTAGGAGACCTGGCTACCAACACTCTGTCTGAGTCCTCCTGACCCGTGGACGGTGTAGGGCCGGTAACGGCCCCCGTCATGCCGGGGTCTTCTCGGAGTCGGGTTGTTTGAGAATGCAGCCCAAAGTGGGTGGTATACTCCATCTAAGGCTAAATACCGGCACGAGACCGATAGTCGACAACTATCTTAAGGAAAATGTTTTACTGTTTTTATTTACTTTCATTTGACTTTTTTAAATTGTCCAGAGTTAGCTTTATGGTCATGTTAAATCAAATTGTAAATAAACTGTGAAAATAAAAATGAGAATCACTAGTTGTTTCAGTTAGTTTATTCATATCAAATATAAAACTAAACAACAAATATGACAAGAATACACAGAATAGTTTATCTATCCTGTCTCTCCTCTCTCAGCCTCCCTTTGCCGTTTCATGTCTGAAACAGAAGAAATCAAGAAACGCAGACTACAAAAAAACTAAACTTTTAAAGAATTGTACATTAACTTAAGTTGTTAAATATTATATATGTGGCACACGTGCGTGGAATTATTTTTTTATTCAGGTCTTCTAAGAAATTTTACTAAAAACGTGGACAGAAAACAAGCAAAAGGGGGGTTAAAACAGACAACTGTGTAAGTCTGTGAAAGCAAGACTATTTTTTACAACAGACAACTAAAGAGGAACTACAGTATACTGAGATCTTTGGTGTTTGAAGGTTGTTAATACTGTATTTTAAGCACAAGGTGAATAACTGGATTTATTCTAGCTCCATGCTACAGTTAGCAAATTCAAAAGCAGTCTTCCCTTTAGCCCCTTAAACAAGACAAAAAGTTTAATTAGCAAAAATCAACATTTCTGAAAGAGTTCTGCCTGTAGCAGTAGTGTGAAGATTCATCATTGATATGAACAAACTGGCAGCCTACAGCTGTTCCATTGATCCCTACAACATGTTCAAGCCTTTCTAAGCGAATATTATCGACTGTTTCAAAAGCAGTATTGAGATCTAACAAGACCAGAACAGTCACAAATCCATTATCTGAGGAAATTAGAATATGATTTGTAACTTTTATCAGTGCTGTTTCAGTGCTATGATGAGCTCTAAAACCTGACTGAAATTCCTCAAACAGGTTGTTGCTGTTTAGATGCTCACATACTTGATTAGCAACTATTTTCTCAAGAATTTTGGATAAGAAAGGAAGGTTAGATATAGGTCTGTAGTTAGCTAAATGATCTTGATCCAGGGAGGGTTTCTTAAGTAAAGGTTTAATTACAGCAACCTTAAATTCCTGAGGCACATATCCATTTATTAAAGATAGATTCATCATGTCTAGAATAGGGCCAGTAACCAGAGGGAACACTTCCTTAAATAATTTGGTTGGTATTGGGTCTAACATACAAGTTGAGGGTTTAGATGAAACTAATATTTGTGATAATTCCGAAAGTACAACAGGATCAAAACGGTACAGACATACACATGGTTCTACAGTTCTCCTGATGCTGCTTCATTTACTGAACGAGAGTTAATCAAGTTTGGGAGAATGCCAATTATTTTATTTTTAATAGAATTTATTTTATTTATGAAGAATTCCATAAAGTCATCACTACTCAGAGAAGGGGGAATAGTTTGCTCAACAGAGCTATGACGTTGTGTAAGTTTGGTAACTGTAATAAAAAGAAACCTAGGATTGTTTTTATTTACCTCTATTAATGACGAGAAATATGCTCCTCTAGCTTGTCGAAGGGCTTTTTATAAAGTAGTAGACTATTTTTCCAGGTTAGAAAGGAATCTTTTTTTAATCTTTTTTTTTCATTCAACTGTCATTTAGCAAAGTACAGGTACACAGCCAATGAAATGCAGTTGACATCCAACCAGAAGTGCAAAGAAGCATTAAGTACCAAGTGCAGGTAGAGTATGGCAGTGTAGGCAATAAATAAATAGTGTACAGTGTATGGATGGGTAATACTGGTTATCCAAATGACATGTCTACAGAGATTGAGTGGGGTATATACAGTATGCTGTGTAAAAATATGTATACAAGTAATATGTATATATACAGTATATTGCACAGGTTTATAGGCAGGAATGGAAATAAAAATAACAAGTAACATGTGTATATACAGTATTGAAATTGTGTATTAGTAAACAGTAGTAAACAGTACAGGAGTGAAAAAGCAAACCAACTATCAACAGCAAGGTGGTAAAGTTACATTCAGCAGATTTACAGCCACAGGGAAGAAGCTGCACCTCTTCCTGCTGGAGCCAGAGCGCAGGCACCTGTAACGCCTGCCTGATGGCAGAAGACTGAAAAGACCATGGTTAGGGTGGGTGGCATCTTTGACAATGGATTTGGCCTTATTTGTATAGCGATTATAATATGTGTAATGGATGGAGGGGAGTTGTGAACCAATAGTCCGTTGAGCATATTTCACTACTCTTTGTAGTGCCTTGCGATCGACAGGATTGCAGTTGCCATACCATACAGAGATGCAGTTAGTGAGTATGCTCTCGATGGTACAACGGTAGAAGTTTGTTAGGATCCTGGGGCATAGGTGTGCTTTCTTCAGAGTTCGTAGAAAGTGAAGGCACTGATGTGCCTTCTTCACCAGGCTGGAGGAGTTGAGAAACCATGAAAGATTCTCAGTGATGTGTACTCCAAGGAACTTAAAGCTAGACACTCGTTCCACCTCAGCACCGCTGATGTGGAGGGGGACGTGTGCCCTGCTCTTCGCTCTCCTGTAATCCACAATGATCTCCTTGGTCTTCTGGGTATTGAGTGCCAGGTTATTGTCTTTGCACCACAGAGCTAGATGCTGCACCTCATCTCTATATGCTGTTTCATCCTCCCCTCTGATCAGGCCCACTACTGTGGTGTCATCTGCAAACTTGATCATAGCAGGGGCGCAGTCGTGGGTGAAGAGGGAGTAGAGCAGGTGGCTCAACACACAGCCCTGTGGCACGCCAGTGTTCAGAGTGATGGTGGAAGAGGACAGACAACCTATTTTAACAGTCAGGGGTCTGTTAGTAAGGAAGTCCGGAATCCAGCTGTAGAGTGAGTTGTTGATGCCAAGCTGGCTGAGCTTGGAGGGTATCACAGTATTGAATGCTGAACTGATATCAATGAACAGCATTCTGACATAAGTATTGGGACTCTCCAGATGGGTGAGTGCCAGACGGAGTGCTGTTGTTATGGCATCCTCTGTCGCCTATCTGCGACGGTAGGCAAATTGATATGGGTACAGCGAAGCATGCAGACATGATTTCAGTTCTGAGAGGACCAGCTTCTCAAAACATTTCGCAATGATGGGAGTCAGTGCAACTGGGCGGAAGTCATTCAGATCTTTGGCAGCGGAGTGTTTAGGCACCGGAACAATAGTCGCAGATTTAAAGATGTGGGGGACTGTTGAGTTTGCCAGTGACATGTTAAAGATGTTGGTGAAGACACCTGCCAGTTGCTCCGAGCAGGCTCGCAACACACGTCCGGGGACGCCATCAGGGCCAGCAGCTTTCCGAGCATTTACCCTGCCCAGGATATTGCATACCTCTGAGGTGGAATATTGGAGTATGTCCTTGTCCGGTGAAACAGCTGGCTTGCAGGCAGCCTCGATGTTCTCACGGTAAAAACGAGCGTAAAAGTTGTTCAGCTCGTCTGGGAGGGAAGTAGTGGAGGGTAGGGGAGAGTTGTTGGGGGATTTATTGGTGATTGTATGTAGGTCATGCCACATACGCCGGGGGTCAGACGAGTTGGAATGCTCTTCAATCCTTTCCTTGTAGTGGAGTTTGGCCCTGGACATGCCTTTCCTCAGGTTGGATCTAGCTGAGCTGTAGGCCTCCTGGTCTCCTGACCTGAAGGCTGCATCTCTGGCCTTGAGGAGAAGGCGAACTTCTTTGTTCATCCAGGGTTTCTGATTAGGGAATAGTTTCACTGTTTTATGTGTAGTCACTCCCTCTACACACTTGTTGATATAATCCAGGACAGAGTTGGTGTATGTGTGAATGTTCGTTTGGGAGTCCATGGTGGCAGTAACCGCATTCCAGTCAGTGCACTGGAATTGTTGTTGTAGGGTGGTGTCTGCATCCTTCATCCAGACCTTAACGACTTTAGTTGTTGGTTTCACACGTTTGATGACCGGGATTTACTTGGGCAGTAAAAACAAAGAGGTGATCAAACTGGCCTAGGTGGGGGAGGGGTGTGACTTTGAAGGCCCCCTTCACATTCGTGTAGACATGGTCTAATGTTTTGTTGCCTCTAGTGGACCTGATACATTTTGACGAAATTTAGGTTGTACTGTCTTTAGGTTACAGTGGTTGAAGTCCCCAGTGACAATAAAAGCCCCATCTGGATATTGAGTCTGAAGCTTGTTAATGGCAGTTTAAGTGTGTAGAGCACCATTTTCTCTACAGTTTCCTAGTATTCTGCTTTAGAGTACGCAACTCTGCATTAAACAAGGGAGCCAGCCTCTTATGGCTGATTACCTTCTTTTTTAAGGGGGCTACACTGTCTAGTGCCAAACGCAGTGAGGAAGTAATACTTTGAACCAGACCATCAATTTCTGAAGGGTTAGTGTTGGAATTACTGCCATCCACTGTGGTATTCTGGGACGGTTAGGGAAGCAAGAATGGAACAGATTATTTAAAACTTCTTACAGCATTGTCTAAAAAAGTTCTACTGTAATTAAATTTTCTTTCAGCTTTTTGGAACGTTGGGTAAAGTAAATTCAATGGTTATCAAAAAATGGTCAGATAGGACTCGGTTATGTGGGAGGACTATTAGTTCATCACACTCAATGCCGTATGTCAGTGCAATGTCTAAGGTGTGTTAAGCAGAGTGTGTGGGTCCCTTCACTTTCTGAGTAAAGCCAATTGAGTCTAAAATGATATTAAAGGCTGCAGTTAGGCCATCACTTTCAATGTCCATGTGAATATTGAAATCCCCTATTATAATTACCTGATCAGTGTTTAAAACTAAAACAGATAAAATTCTGAGATCTGGTCCAAGAATTGAGAGTAAGGGCCTGGTGGACGATGTTTTGCTGCTTGTATGAGGAAAACTAAGGATTAGATGTTCAAAAGAGCTGTAGTTAATAATTGGTCTAGGGCGAATTTGCAAATCTGAATGAAATATGGTTGCAACTC
This sequence comes from Apricaphanius iberus, assembly GCA_028564705.1. Taxonomy (NCBI): domain Eukaryota; kingdom Metazoa; phylum Chordata; class Actinopteri; order Cyprinodontiformes; family Aphaniidae; genus Apricaphanius; species Apricaphanius iberus. The sequence goes on along the minus strand of JAPXFQ010000176.1, from coordinate 155,696 downwards.
TTCCTCCTCGCCCAGTACTTCTAGGAATGTGAAAATTTTATAATTGGAAAGAGTGGACTCATTTATAATGACAAAATCCTCCTGCTGCAAACAGGTTTCTGATAGACAAAATAGATAAATTTTATCATCACATATCACGTCATTTACTAATAAAGTCTTGGAGGAGAGGGATCTTATGTTTAGTAAACCACATCTAATTGCCCTATTTCCTTGTTTGGTCCGAGTCGTATTTATTTGAATGAGATTTTCACAGTTTGTCAGATTAACTTTTAGTCTATTTGATTTCGGCCGTGGGCAAGACACTGTCTCATTGGGGTATTGAGTGGGTAACAGTACAGAAGCTGCAGAGAGGTGGGTTAAATTACGACTCTGCTTCCTGGTCTGGACCCTGGTTTGTCAGTGTTTTGAAGGACTAAAACATCTGTCCAGATTACTAGAAAGAAGAGCTGCTCCATCCAAAGTGGGATGGATGCCGTCTCTCTGGATCAGACCAGGTTTTCCCCAAAACGTTTTCCAATTGTCAATGTAGCCCACGTTGTTTGCTGGACACCACTCAGACAACCATTGATCAAATGACAGCATGCGGCTAAACATGTCGTCACTGGTCCGATCGGGCAGGGGACCAGAGAAGATTAAACAGTCCCACATCTTTTTAGCAAAGTTACACACCGAAGCAACACTAATTTTAGTGACTCAGATTGGCGTAACCGGGTGTCATTACTGCCAGCGGAATTTTCCGAAGGAAGATGATGGAGACTCTGCAAGGGTTGAAAGGCGTAGTGGTGCTCATAGATGACATTCTTGTTTTTGGTGCTACAGAGGACGAGCATGATAGCCGACTCAACAAGGTGCTACAGCATATAAACAGCACGGGTTTGAAGCTCAACAGAGACAAATGTTCCTTTAAACAGAGGGAACTATGTTTCCTGGGACATCTCATCGACCAATCTGGAGTACGGCCCGATCCAGACAAAATCGAAGCCATACAACAACTCTCTCAACCCACGAATGTGCAGGAATTGAAAAGAGTCCCAGGAATGGTGAACTACCTGGGGAAATATGTGCCCAACCTAGTTGGAGATCCATTGTACATACTGCTGAAGCAGAAGAATCAATGCATCTGGGGACCCCCACATCAAGTAGCATTTGAAAAGATTAAAGAGCTACTCACGAACGCGTCAGTTCTGACTTATTACGACGTGTCTTAACGTACAGCACTGTCCGCCAACGCAAGCAGCTACGGGCTCGGGGGTGCGCTGCTGCAGCTCCATAAAGATCAGTGGAAACAAGTGGCATACTGCTCCAGGCATCTGACGGAGGCAGAGACCAGCTACGCCCAAATCAAGAAAGAACAGCAAGCAGGAGTATGGGCGTGTGAAAAATTCCAGAAATATCTGGTGGGACAAGTAAAATTCCAGCTTATTACAGGCTCTAAACCGCTGGTACCTATCATCAATTCCCGCAGCTTACACAATGTCCCGATCCGTATCAGCGTCTCCTCAGGAGACTGATGAGGTTCAACGCTGTGGCGGATTATGCACTGGGAAAAACACTGCTAGTCGCATACACTCTGTCACGCTGCCCACCAACCAGCACAAAAGATGCAAGCATCACAGAAAGTGAAGTCGCCCTCTATGCAGCTAGTGTGGTCAAAGGGATTGCCGCATCATGAAGCAAGATGGAGGAAATAAGGGCCGAAACTGCACAAGATCTGCTGTCTGGTGGCGGGACTCGTTGCAGAACTGAATGAACTTCTGAGGACCTGCCAGAAATGCATTGAAGAGAAAAGAACACAAATGAGGGAACCACTCATTTCAACACGAGGGCCTGATCTCCCCTCGAAACTGGTTGTGATGCACCTCAATGAGTACAATCGTCAAAGTTTCCTAATCGTCTCTGATTATTATTCAAGGTTCTTAGAGATATTGTGTCTCCCGGCAACCACCAGCGCACATGTTATACAGAACCTAAATAATTTTTTCCCCCATAACTGAGCGACAACGGGCCTCAGTTCACTAGTGTAGAGTTCCGGGAATTCGCCAAGAGTCTGGACTTCAAGCACTTTACTCGTGCCCCCACTACCCACAAGGTATCAGCCATGCAAAACGGGCAGTGCAAACGGCAAAGAAGATACTGAAACAGCAGGCTCCTGTGATGGCTCTGCTGGTCTACAGATTCACACCCTTCTCCACCACAGGTTTACAGCCCAGTGGAGCTGTTATTGGGGAGGAAGTTATACACCACCCTCCCAATCCTGCGGAGAAACATCCAACCCAAGTGGCCAGATCAATCTGTGGTGAGAGAGAATGACAGGAAAGGGAAGGCGAAGCAGGCCTACTACTACAATGGATCCAGATTGCTGCCACCACTGCGCCCTGGGGACAAAGTACTGTCCAAGCTGGATCATCAGAGGTTATGGGCTTCGCCTGCAGTCATCACTGGAGAGAGCATCATTTCGAGATCCTACATCTTATGCACACAGGATGGGGACCCCGCTGCAACACAGACTATCAACGCACAGACACTACCTGAAATGGACAGTCAGCCCCTGACATCCGCTCAGGTGGGAGCCGGTCCAGCCAGCCAGGCGGCTGCCACGACTGACCCTCCCCTCTCTAACCAGACTGTGGCGAGGTTGGGTCGGGTATCCAGGCCGGTTCAGAGACTGAACTTATAGATGTCCTTATGGCCTAAAACGGGGAAGAAAACTAGTATTACAGGGTCAAGTTGAAACCGCTTAACTATTTATGTTGGTTCTGCAGGAGAAGTTAACTTATTATATTTAATCTGATTTTAATTTGATTCAAAAAAAAAAAGGGGGGGAGATGTCAAATCCAGTCCTAAACCACACAGATGTTTTAGTTTAATCAGAGGTATGTATGGACCTTTTGCATCACCTTCGCGACAAGCTATATGGCAGAGGGGACTTCTGCAGCATGCACGCGTGTTGTATGGGCATTTCTGAAGCTGTAACAGTTACTCTCAGTTTTGAACCGTTATTAAAAGGAGTAAAACACCGCAGCAAGCCTCATCATCTTACGACAAGCGGAGCTATTAAAATGAATGAAAAACATATAAAATGACCAAAATTTCAATCAATAATTAACAGAAAAGCTTCCTTACCATGGACAATTAGCGTCTAAACTTGCTCCGACGTGATAAAAGCCGATCTTTTTCAATCTATAACGGTCTTAAAAGAGTCTCCAATTGAAGTTGACAGCCAATAGAAAAAATGTATCCGTTAAATTTCGTAAAAATACGTTTTAAAGTCGGTAAGGCATACCGCAACTCATTTACTCATTCTACACAGGAAGCAAAGTCTGACCTGCGATATCACTTCCTCCCACCGTGTCTCAAAAATAACTTTAATTTCTTTTTAAAAACTATTCTATGACGCCTTAATTGACATTAAGGAAGGTTCATACTTTTTTATTTTGTTTTTTGACTAGAACAACATATGTGAGTCCGTTTTACAGTTTTTCTCCATTGGTTTGGCTCATTTCTTGACAGAAATTACATTCTCAAATAATATGGACAAGTCTCCGAACCACTTTGCAATTGTTCACAACAGAATTGAATTTCTCATTAATTTCATCAAATTGCAAATGGTTAAGTACATGTCTCAATGTCTTAGTACATCTTGCAACTGGTTTATACATGTAGCCTGTAATTAGCACAATTTCCAAGTGAACAGATCTTGTTGATCTAAACTGATTTTTGATTCTCAGTCTAATGGTTGTTCGCTCCAAAACGTGTCATTGTATAAGTGATCACATGCACAATAGTCTGGTCAATTGTCAAAATTAGTCAAGAACACAAAATGTGCTATTTTATGAATCCCTTGGAACATTTGATAAATGTATTACGGCAATTAACAATCAGGTGAAACTGTGGCTGATGTGGCCCTGTGATAGACTGTCGACCTGTCCAGGGTGTATCCCGCCTCTCGCCCATTGACAGCTGGAGATAGGCACCAGCCCCCCCGCGACCCCTTGAGGATTAAGCGGTTCAGAAAATGGATGGATGGATGAAATTAGAACTTGACTAACAAAGGAGGAGTTGCACAAATCTCAGATGACCAATCAAACAGTATGTTTAGTTACCTGACAGGTGCTGTGCATGACTGTGAATGCTGCAAAACATGTATATAAAGAGCTTGACCATACAGGACCAGTACAATTTCTGAAAATGGAGGCACCTGGCCAAATAAATGAACAAGGGCAACTGCCTGCTCGAAGAAGAGGAGTAAGTGGAATAAGGGGAAGAGGCAGAGGAGCACGAAGACACCATGCTGTCCTGGAAGAAATTCGGGCCACAATTATAGACCATGTCCTCAACCATGGCCTCACAATGGCGGAGGCAGGTCGACGATTGCAGCCTAATGTGTCTCGCTGTACAGTCTCCTCGATCATCCAAACCTTTTGCAGGGAAACCAGGTATGTAGCCAATGATGGAATCATATGTTGTTTAGGACAGGACACTGCATACAGCAGGAAATATATAATATAATTTTATTTCTAGGATTTGACGACAACCTCACAGGGGTGGCAGAGGAAAACTACTCCATGAGCACCAAGAACAAGAGATCTGTAACATGGTGAAGGCAAATAATGCCATCACATTGAGACCGATCCACGCTGCAATCCTACAAGACAATGCCATATTCCAAAACATCAACTCTATAAGCATCCTACAATAGAGTGGATATTGAAGAGGCATCACATGACAATGAAGCAGATTTACAGGGTACCATTTGAAAGGAACTCTGATTGAGTGAAAGAGCTGCGGCAACAGTATGTACAGGTAAGTCAGTTACTGGTTGTCCATCATTATAACCTTTTTACAATTAAGCAGTGGGTCCTAAACTTTTTGGCTTCAGTACCCACTTTTGTGTATTTGTGTATCCAGGTAATCCAGGTATGAAAGTATTTGACTTTTCGCCTACAACTGCATCTTACTGTGTGATGCTATTGTTATTATAATCCATATTTTGAAGAATATAACAGACCATAAGAAAAAGGGTCAAAGAGCTGCAATTAGTGCATCCCATGTAAATCTATCTACAACTAGTGTAACATTTCAGTAAGTCTAGTCATTGATGATTTTCCCCCTCCCCTCTCTGTCAAAAACCCCCTGTAGTACCTCTGCATAGGGGTACATGTACCCCAGGTTTGTAACCACTGGAGTAGTGGCCAGTAGTATATTGAACTTGGAGAACATAGAACATTCCCATTTAATTGTCTTTAACTGTAGTGTATGATTCTTCTGTATAACTGATTTGATTTTGTTTACTTTACGCTATTGTAGAGAATAATGGGATTGTAAGGAAATTAGACTCCTCACATCCTCGTGTTTTTGGATGATGCTGGCGTCCACTTTGTCATGGCCCATACAACACACAGAAGCTCCTCATCTTATTTGACCGCCTCCATTTTGATTTGATCTCTGGAAATGAGAAAGGTCTTGTAGGGTCTCACTTATCAAAATATGTCATTGTATGGGACAATGTGAATTTTCACCGAGGCCCGCTCATCAGGGACTGGTTTACTACTCATCAAAAGATGGTCATGGTGTTCGTATCACCTTAGTCCTTTCCTCAATCCCATTGAGGAGTTTTCCTCCGCTAGGAGTTGGAGAGTGTATGAGCATCGGGCTCAAGATCAGAGGTCCCTGCTCCATGCCATGGAGCTGCGTGTGAGGACATTACAGGAGATCAGTGTAGGGGATGGCTGTGACATGCACGCCGTTTCTTCCCTCGTTGCATCGCAAGGGAGAATATACGCTGTGATGTGGACGAGAATCTTTGTCCAGACAGACATCAGCGTGTGGATGGCCAGGAGGGTGTGGACGTGGGCCAGGAGGGGGAGAGTGGGGACAGCGACTAGTGAAGAATTGTTGTGTAACTCTAACTTTATTTACAGCAGTGCAGGCTGCATATAATTTTCATTTTTGGTTTGTGTTATGTTACGCAGAATACATTTTCTTTTTAGCTGCAGAACCACGTAGGTGGAGCTGCACCAGGAGGGGGAGCTGTACCAGAGTCAACCCCACCCACCAGAGACAGAGTCAGTCCCACCCACCAGATTCAGCCAGACCCCGCCCATCCACCACATCGGTCTAGCTAGCTAGCTAGATAGAAGGCTAGATAGACATTTATTTGTCCCACATTTGGGGAAATTCCAGCTGTTACATTACAGCATATAGCCTACACATAAACAGCAATATTGATAACTGTAATATTAACAGTAATAATGCTGAAAAAAAATCAATATAAATAATGAATATTGATAATAATGAAATAAATCTTGAATATTTTCCTTCATAATTTTTTTCATACTGTACACTCACATTACTTTTAAGTTCGGAACATTCAGTGCTCAGGTGAAATTGACTAAATATATCATGAAACACTGATGAATTAAATCATGAATAAAGCAGGTTCATTAGATGTTATTTCATTCCAAATAATTTTAAATGAGCTAATTATACGGCAAATGAGCTAATTAAATGAGTTTGGTTTGTTGGTTTGTTGTAACAACAACGTAACTTACGAAGCTGGCATTCAATAATTATTACAAAAATTAAAAACATTAAAAGATGTATCTGATTTTCAGCTGAAGACTATGAATATTCTTATCATGATACTCTGGTTTTAAATGCACCCCTAGATGTAGTTTGAATATAACAAATAAACAGATTTATGGATATTTGGCTTGTGTATTACTTAACGTTTACTGATTAACTTATTTAAGAACTCATCACAGAACATCTTGTTTTGTAACAAGATGATTCACCAAGAATAAACCAAAAAGAGGTGTCTCTAACCCATGAATCTTAATGTTTAGATTCAGAACCAGCTTGTATTTAACCATTCATCTTCATAATCATGTACATTTTAAACACCAGCAGACCAAGACTAACTGACATGAGTTATGTAGATGTTTTATGTGATTATATTAAATACCATCTAATGAAACTGCTTTATTCATGATTCAATTCATCAGTGTATCATGATGTATTTAGTCAATTTCATCTGAGCACTGAATGTTCCGAGGTCAAAAGTAATGTCACTGTATATTTGTGTGTATTATATTATATATACATTGCACAGATGTTAATCGGGATTTTGTTTTACATTCCTGGTGTATATATCTATCCCTGCTTTGTATTTATCAAACACATTCCAGTTGTGCTTTACAGTATTAGAGCAGTAGACTATTATTGGGTCTGGAAATGTTTTCATTTGTAGGTTAGATCTACAACAAGGGAACAATTAAATTCCCTTTTTGTTTGGTTACATTTCTGTAATCCAGGTAAACACTATATAACAATATTACAGTCCTCAGGACTTTATTGGCTCACATCAAAGTCAACACATTTCAGAATCCATTACAGTTTGTTTATCATAATGTTCTTGGAGTTGAGGACACCACCATCTTCTTGCTTCAGAGAGCTCACTCTCATCTGGACCTATCAGGTAGCACTTTTGAGGATCATGTTCTTTTATTTTTCCAGTGTTTTTGAAACGGTTGAATTCTTTACAGATCAGCGTGAGACTGATACTGTCTCTTGATGTGGTTGTCAGCAACACAGGAGCAGCACAGCAGACTATACTCTCCCCTTTTCTCTTCACACTCTACACGTCAGACTTCTAGTAAAACTAATTTACTCCTGGAGAAACAGGAGTAAATTAGTTTTCAGTTTTAATTTTCATCCAATACATAAATTATTTAGAGTTACGGAATTTACCTGTATCAAGAGTGTCCAAGTCTGTCTGTGTTTGTTGAGGCATTCCTGAGCTTGACTCTGCTGCCTCACTTTTGCCGGAAGTTTGCTGACCTTAAGGTTATGTTAAGACACCAAAAAATATTATGAAAATGTATCTACATTTTATCAAAGAGAAGCAGGAGAACCCATGTTGTTCAAAAAGTAATTGTTTTTGCTCAGACAAGCAAATAGTTGCTCTGCAACTTGACTGTTCAAAGTTGCCTGAAGTTCTGGAACATGTATCCTCCTTAGTACATCATTTGGGTCTTTTGCAATTGCCTGATGAAATTTCCCATAAATACATAGTGGGTGCTTGAGCCTGTAATAAGATATATTCTCTAACATAAAGTAGTTGCATACAATCGGCAATATTTGTAAAAAAAAAAATAAAAAATTGTATCGTACTTACGGGGTTGTGTTGTTACATCTGCTTCTGTGGGTGGCTGTACATCTGTGGCTTTAGTAAAATAAAAATAAAAATTTGTTTTCTTTTAATCTCAGAACAATATAATGAAGGCAAATTATATTACCCAATACTATCAGCCCATTGTGATTCAACTGTAGATGGACATCCTCGCTCACCACTTTCTTGATGCTTTCTTCAGTTTTGTTATTGCATTTTGTGTTATAGTGGTGTAATATGTTGCACATCATGAAGATGTGTTCAGACGGTGTGAGTGTGTTCAGAAAGTAATTGTTCTTCGTTATGTCTGCAAATAATTGCTCTGCACACTGGCTGTTGACCCTGCCAGCAAGGTCAGGGACAAGTGCAATCCTCTGAACGATGTCCCCAGGATCCTTTGTGTTTTTCTCATGGAAAACATGATACAGGGTATAATGATCCGATGAACCTGTGAGCGGGTGGCAGTTTGTGTCTGCATCAATTTTTTTACTTTTTAGCCATTGTAAATGGACCTTCAGCTTTCCCTCAGCTGCTGACTTTAGATTCTCATTGGATGCCTCAACCAGCTACTTTCAGGTTCCCTCAAGTTGGTGTGTTTTGCCAGTCCCCTCGCAAAATCATAAATGGCAATGAAGTGCTTCCAGCTGAGAAAAAATTTCTGGATAGTCTTAGGTCTTATTTTCAGTTTTCTCCAAGACCTCAATTGCACGGCTTACAGCATGGTGTGTCTAGTAAGGCAAAAGATATAGTAAGGTACATGTTCCCATTAATAACACGACCATTCCTTGTATGTTTTGCGTACCTGAATACAGCTACGGAGATAAATACATATGTAGCACCCAGCTCAAGTAGCTAATATTAACTTTCCGTCAAGGTGCTGGTAGTACTAGGAGTGGGGCCCTGGGTACGGTAAATACTAACTCTGGTAAACAGGAGATACAATATTTAACAGTTTTTATCCTTTATACCTGTATTCATATATTCCAATGATGACAGTGCCTCCACTTAGTGAAAATATTAATAGGTTGTCTTAATTCCCACTAAGAATAATTAATCTATTTAAATTTTAAACTCCTTTTTCTTTTTTTATAGCTTTCACAAATCATGAACTCTGTAAGTAATAATTATGACACAACACAAAAGCTTTAAATTCAAATATAAAATTTAGTTAAAAAAAATAGTATTTAAAATTAAAGTTTACAATAGTCCTGGTTGTATAGTGTTTCCATACACTAAAAAGAGTTTTCTTGCAGTTCAACACACTCAAATTCAAGGGTTTCAGGAGAAAGAAAAACAATACGAATAAAAAATAATTCCCTTTTAAGTTCAGTTCAAGTTTCAATATTTGAGCTCAAATAACTAAAGAAACGTTGCAGGCCTGGTCGGTGCTCGGGCTCGTTGGGACCAGAAACTGAAATGGCCGCTTCACTTGTCAAACGAAGCATAAAATAAAAGGCACGTGCTAGATGTTACTCACAAATCCTTTGGTTAGGTGTGAAACAAGGGGCAAACTCCGCCCGCAGAATGTGAAGCCAACGCGGAAGTGACAAAAATTGCAGTTCAGCCCTCATCCGCTGGGGGCTGGCTGCAAAAAGGAGCAACTTCCCATTGACTCTCATGTTAAAAAGGCCAACTTTACATCAAAAATAAACATGTTTACAGCCTGATTCAAAAAACAATTTTAGGTTAGATAGTTCAGGTTTACCATCATGACAACTCTGAGGGGGGTGAATTTTTTTCTAACTGCTCCGTTTATTTGTAATTTAATTGTGAAATTATGAATAATTAGGGGCGTGTCCTTTTGATTGACATGTCCGTATAGGCTAACGCTGGTGGCTAATGGTGGGTAACTGTAGCTAATATCTTGCTCCGTAGTCTGCTTGCGGAGCTCTTCACAGCCTGGGAATAACGTAAAGACTTCAGTCATTTGGTGTTTCTGAACTCCACTATCAGTTGCCTCCTCAGTTTTTATTCGGTTGTGGATGTTAATCTGCAATTATTGGGAAAGATGACTTGCTGTGGTGTTGATTACAGTAACAGACCGTCCAAAAAGTTTATGCTTTCGGGAGAGGCTTCATACCGGCTGAAGCTTAACGAGCTTGGGGGTCTCTGTCAGGTGGCAAGAGGAATGCTCTTCTGGTCGGAGATTTTATATGTTTCTACACGCAAGTTGGAGCAGGCGATCAGTCGGGTAGCAGCAGAGCAGCAAAGTCGGCAGGACCGGGACGCTGCGACAGACCCGGTCAGGTAGAGCACCTCGAGACTCAAGAGCAGGAGACGGTTACATCAGGCTGGAAGACTACAGAGTTGGACTCTAGACAGACTAGATGATCACTGGTTAGATCAGTACTGGTGTGAGGAACACAGCTGGAGGCATAAACTAATGGATGTCAAAAGCCTTTTATTTTTTAGGGGATCTGAATTTTCATAATCACTTTGTGACTACTTCTAGCTGGATGTGTTGTTAAGATAAGCCGACTAAGTCCTCACCCTCCACCGATGGTAATGGAAATAACACAATATCAGGCCGTATTGATCTGACCCATTTGGGTCTTATTGTATTGATATGTTTTCTCTACTCGAGATGTTTCTGCGTCTAAAGGAATCGTTGTTGAAAAACTGGGTAAAAGTCTCTCAACCGCGGTCTTCTGGCTGAAACTGGCTGCAGCCTACGTTAGCTTCAGTTAGCTCCCGACTAGCTTCTGACTAGCTTGTAGCTACGTCGGCTCGGAGCGTTAACCCTCCACCCCCAGCCTCACAGCGCCACTCTCAGCTCCACCTCTTTGCCCATTTTTGGAGTTTCTGAGAGTGATGAGGCGAGTGACGCAGACAAGATGGCGGCGGTGGGAACCGCCCAACTGGCCTCATTTTTGCTATTCAGAAACCTATGGGGGACGTACCGGAAGGTTAGTCCATTGTTTTATACAGTCTATGGTGCGAAAGCAACCATAGGGAGGTAAACTCAGTCTGTAGCCGCGCTGCGCCCAACATGACACGTGGCTGGACTTAGCTTCCTCACTCGGCTGGCTGTAGTACATCCGGAACAAAACCCACGTCGCTCTATCCACAGCAGAAGAGTCCAGAGAATTCCTCTCGGTCCACTGTGCATTAGAAGTCACTATTTAGTTCCAAAAAGTAATCTGTAGCTTACATACTGTCGTGGTCAATAAACCACCCCCAGTTCAGGAGTCCTTAGAGTATAACATCTTCAGTGGAGAAAAAGTCAGGCTTAGTTTCACCTCTGCAGAGAGTGGAGAAGACCTGTCCCCAGCAGGCTGGGTCCCAAGCGTTCTGAAGCTCTGCTGCAGACCGGCTCGTTTTATTCATTCAACAAGGAGTGGCTCACAGCACATACACACCAATACATTTGCTAGTTATTTCCCTACACACACATTTCAGTTACATCTTGCGAGATAACAGGGAACCTGGTGGTGCCTGGTTCTGCAGCTTCTGCTCTGAAAAACAACTCCATATATGGTAGAGCATGGTACAGCACATCTCATATCAGATACTCCTTCCTCTTACAGCCACAGGCCTTGGTTACTTTCAGCAAGCATAAAACATTTAATCACATTAAAAATCCTCATTAATACTCGGCATACATTGCTACTATTAGCGCTAGAACGTTAACATGCTAACTCGCGATTAGCATAATTAATTTTAAGTACTTCTACATTCCGTTTAAGCACAATAATCACAATACATCAAGTACTCACTCATCACAGGGTTAAACAGTCCATAACAGCAACTTAGACTCTGCATCCACGACTAGTTTTCGACCGTTTTCCCGTTAGCTCTGATCAGCAGTCTCCTCCGGTAACGTGCAGCTAACTAGCTCAGACAGTGCTTCACCCTCGGCTCACTCAGATCCCGCCCTCCTTACCTCGGATTGGACGATCGGGTTACATCAACCAATGGGATTACAGAAAATAACAATCAACAAGTTACGTTGAGCACGGCTTTCAGAAATGTAGTTTTTCCAAACAACTTGTAACAAATACAAAGTATTGTTCTAGATGAATTAATAAACCATTTGCCTATTTATAACTTTTAAATTATTTAACACTTAAATTATGACTGAACTTCTATTTATTGTGATTTTAGCCATGCTTTTAATGCATTTTAACTCTTTTTAACACATTATGAAATGTTTACAATAAAGTATTTACACAACAATATTTATCTCTTTTTAACCTTGATGATCTAAAATAGATATTTTAGACCAGGCTACACATATGAAGAGTGATCAGTATATGGTCATTGAAATTATGAATTCCATCACTCCTCTCCTGGTATCAATAAGTCATCCCACAGTCAGGACATTCTCTGCAGTATGTAGAAAAGCCTAAAGAAGAAATCAGAAAGAACAGGGTACACACACAGTAGGTGTTGGAGGCTGATTATCATATTATCTACAAGTAATTCACAGTGCATGTAATGTACAACACTGACTTTGTTAACTTTGTTTTAAATATTATGGTTTAGTTGATATAGATGAAGTTAGTCTCACCATCTAAAACACCAGTGTATGCCACCAGCTTGGCACGTGCTGTAATGAGCACTGGCTCATTAAGCTGTGCTCCACACTCTGCACATATGGTTTCTTTAGGCACCAAGTCCTTTGGAATGTCCTCTAATGTTTTGGAGCCAGTGACCAAATCCTGGGGGAGATTTTCCGGGAGAGCTTTGTTTTTCATTATGTATTTTACCTTTCTCCTGAGACCATTGCTACCAGGAGGATATTGTAGTCCTGCAACTGGTGTTGCATCATCCTGCAGGTCTTCATTTGTCTCAGCAGCAACACCACTGGCAGTGGCACCCTCGCTGGTCCTGAACATTTCTCTCTCTGTCTGAAATAGAGGCCATTTTGCCACACTTTTGTGCAAGCACAACTGTCTGGGTTTGGCACATGGGCAATGCCATGACATATCCTTTTGAAGGTCACCATTACCCTCCCCAGTCTGCAGTAGTATGACACTTTGGGCTCAATTTCTGATATGAATTTTTTTGAGGAAGGCCCTCCAACCGTGACATCAACAGAGAGAGGCACCCCTGTAGCAGCAGATGCACTCTGGAGGTTCAAGCAGCTCTGTTTCCTCACATCCCCGAATATTTTGGCAGTCACCATGTCTGACAGCACCTCTTGTTCCATAATTATGGGGGGTGAGTCTGATCTGGGAGAAAAGGTCAATGATTTTATGTGGATGCATTCGTATGGCAGAATGCCACTCTTCACTGCAAATTCCAAATTTGTATTGCAATCATCCAATTCATAAATTTGTTTTTGGCTTGTACCCCAGGTTTTTTTCTGTACATGTATTGGTGAGTATGGTTTGAAGAATGATTTGTTGACTGCAAAGAAGCCATTTGTAGCATCAATGCACTGAAATCTGTTTTCCCTTTTGCCTGTGTTTTCTATTAATATGCACATGCAAGTTCTTTTTATTTAATGTGATGCTGCAGTGGCTGCATGTCACTTTCTCCTTTAATCGTCCTGATGATGATGATGATGATGATGATGATGATGACGGTCCTTCCTGTGGTGTAGGAGAAGGTGCCGTCAGTGGTGGTGGTGGAGGAGGCGCTATCTGTCCTGGTGGTGGTATTGAAGGAGGATGTGCTATCTGTGCTGGTGGTGGTGTTGGAGGAGGAGGTGCTGTCTCTGCTGGTGAAGGTGGAGGAGGAGGTGCTGTCTGTGGTTGTGGTGTAGGAGGAGGTGCTGTCTCTGCTGGTGGGGAAGGTGTTGATAATTTGTCCTTACATATAGCAAGATGTCTCATGAATGCCATTCTCCGGAGAATCGTTGAAGGATAGTAACAGCACTGATAATGCCCTGTTTCCCGACAGCCCAGGTTGTATTTTATGATGACAAAATCTAAAATGAAAAAACAACAGATTTGATAAACTGCCTCGTGTCCAGTGATGCTTCGTGCAAAGTAGCACAACAGACTTCACCCAATAACAGCCCAAGTACTTTTTGAAAAGTAACTTTCCTTGCATTATATGTCATTTATTGCTAATAAAAATAGAAAAACGGACAAAATAAATGATTTGAATTGATAATGATTCAGATTGGCAAAAAGTATGTATAAATTTTGCCAATATAAATATTTAGTTATTATATACTCTATAATTACATGATATACAGCGAATGTATACTTTCATTGAAAGTTTGTGAATGAGGATAGGCCAAGATGTGCAAACAACAGAAAGGTCCATACAGTTCTTAACATTTTATGGGGGATGGATGCACACACAGACTATGGAATAGTAAGTAAATGACTTAAGAAACTTCAAGTAATGCATACATACCTTCATGTTTTACAGCCATGCTCACATGATTTTGTACATGGTATTTAACCTTGCCATGTTACAAAAAGTGCAGTGAATGCAACACTCACTGCATCGTTCTAAGCACTGGAGGGGATCCTGCCCTCTCCTCAGTATTGTCTGATGCATCTGTGTAGGTCAAACACATACAAGCACACATTTACAATATAGAAAAAAATTTTGAGCTCTTATAACACACATGCTGAAGATATTATTATTTTATTTTATCTAGTACTAAACAAGTGCACTGGTACAGTCTAACAAACTAGCTACATTAGCATAACTACAGAGTGCAATTACCAGAAAAATTTACCGCGCACTGAAAGATAAACGTTTAAAAAATAACTTATTGCTTATGTAGACATTATTACAAGTCTTGTAAAACATTTTAACTTAATTATATTCATGTTGTGTTGGGTTACTTACAGCAATTAGGTCGAAGTTCAGTCGCTTTCTCACAATCGACCACAATGCATGTGCTCTTCAAACCAGCGTCTATAAAAGGGCGGGACTGCACTGACTAGGGGCGGGGCTAACTCTGGTGCAGCTCCACCTTCTGGCTCAGCTCCGACTTTAGTGGTTCTGGAGCGAGCAGCCTCTCGAGACGTCTGGCTACACAGAGTTTAGAGCCACAATAAAGATATAGGAGTTAAATAAATAACCAAATACATCAAATACACAAAAAAAAAGAAAAAGTCGGGAGCCTGTCGGGTTGCTGACTACTTTGAATAGAGACTTTGAGATGTCTCAGAATTGCTGATTCCCTCTGACTAAGCAGCAGGGATGATTTGATTGATAGACTGATGTGTGTTGCTGCCTTGTGAATAGAGACGTCTCTCAGAATTGCTCTGACTAAAAGAATAGCAGAGTTGAAGTTACAGTTTTAATACTGATGTGGGAAGATGAATAAATGGTTCAGTGACCGTTTCCATACGTTTCCGCTTTTTGAAGCCGAAACTAGATGGCAGAATATATGAGCAGAGCATATATTCTCTGCAACTAACAGATGTCTTTAGACACAGTAGCGTCCTCCTGCGGGAGCATTTATGTGAACAGGTTGCTCTCAGCTGTTGCTTCAGGTGAGAGTCGGTTATGATGAAATTAAGCACTTATGATGATATAAAGAGCTCTATGTTGGGTCACGTTGAGATGTTTAAAGGTTCACTTATTGATGAAGCCCTGAGGCGCTGTGTCGTGCTTCCAGAACGTTCGGCTCTCCGTAGAAGGACAATGTTTGGGTGTTTCTCAATTTCAAGGCACCTCGCCGCCTTGCTCACAAGGACACTGTCCTTCCTTGGTCAAAAAAAACGGTTTGGAACAGACTTGCCTTACCTGACCATGGCTGCCGGCTTACGTGCTCTGTTTACGTCCCGCCCATTGTAGTAGCATTGTAGCGTAGTAATATTACTTCAACCATGGAACTAGAAATGTATAACGAGAGTTTACATTTTTTTTTGTATATGTCAGTT
This sequence comes from Apricaphanius iberus, assembly GCA_028564705.1. NCBI lineage: Eukaryota > Metazoa > Chordata > Actinopteri > Cyprinodontiformes > Aphaniidae > Apricaphanius > Apricaphanius iberus. The sequence continues at coordinate 139,727 of JAPXFQ010000176.1, read as the reverse complement.
AAATCAAATGTGCAAATGAATTAGTACCTGGTAGCCACCAAAGCTGCAACTACTAAGCAACTAACCAACCATATGTAACTGCTTTGGATCTAAAAAATAATAATACAAAAATAAAACAAACATTTAAGATATAAGCCCGAATGTTAAAATTAGTTGACTTACATTTAAAATAGAAATTTACCCCCGAAGTACCTGCTGCTGGCTCCTACTGCGCTGTATTCTGGGAAATTTTTGACCGAGAGAAGGCATGAAGGCGCGTCTAATGTATTCTGGGTTAGTTAGCTAAACGGCCAACAAACAGAGGATATATTCCTCGGAAGAACATGAACATTGGAACACGCCTTGGCGGTCCCTGATGACGTATCTCCTAGGCAACCGGGGCGGGACCAAGGCATCAAGGCGAGGTTCCTGGGCATTGAGAAACACACTTTGTCTTGTCAGCCATGAGGAAGCTGAAGGGAACAGCTTTTGTGCTGAGGTGATCAGCTGAGATTACATGTACTGTACTGCACTGGTGGATTTGTACTGCCTTCCTGGGTAAGGTAGAAAGATGAGATTTTCACCATAGTGAAAATGAAAAGTGAGTCTTTTTTTAACAGAAGAGGATACACAGAGGTCTGACTGGACTCTGGGTTTATGAATCTGGAGTAGCAACAGGTTTTTGAAATGGCTTATTACTTAAGGCTGAGGCTGTAAGACACTGTGTTGGATACACTACGGGTGTCTTCAATGGGGATATAATGAGAAAGAAAAATGTTGCCTTTCAGTTGCTCCAGCTGTGGGGTTGATGTAAGTTGGTCAGTTTGAATAATTTATCCACTGATTGGAGGAAGGCCTCCAACATTAGAGTTTTTTTCCCCTACACTGATCAGGGTGAGCAGTGGGATAAAATGAGCTCCATTTGTTTTGTTTCAGGGAATCTGATGAGGTTGTTACCTAGCCTGACGTAGCCATATTCAATTCTAATCAGAAAGAGAGTCTTATTCTGCTCCATTGGGCTGTGATTATGGGGCGTGTTTTAACCGAACCAGGAAAAAAATGCCTCTGCGCTTAATTGGATAGACCTATAAACCAATCAGAGCAACAGAAGTGTGTGACGTTGCTCTGCAGAGCAACGGACGCTATCTGTTCTTCTCTTAAAATTCGTCTTTTAAAATGAATGCGCTATCGATTTCTTTTAGAACAGACTGGATGGCAGAATTTACACATCTCAGTTCTCCAGCAGCAGCCATCGTTTTTGTAAACAAATTCAACCCAGGTACTCTTTGGTGACGTGGTTGATTACGTTACTGTTGTTCACCTGTCAATCATAGTAAGCCCAATTTGATTGGTCCGAACAGATCTTGTTCGGGCATAATTGCTCCTCAATGGAGGAATGCCAGACCAAACTTCCAGACCATGTTGTGGGCCGGACTAAGTTCGCTAGCACCCAGGCTAGTTGTTACCCATTCTGGGGGGTAATAAACAGAAAATGAAATGTCTCTGCTTTGAACAAATTTTTTTGTATTGCAATGTTTTAACATTTGCAGTCAATTTTTCAGCCCTGGTATGTCATCAAGCTGTGACTAATTTAATGAGGCACCTGATTTTTATTTATTTATTAAAGGTAAAATGCTTCAATCTTAAGTAAAACAATTAGCTTATTCAAAGTGACGGAGAATGGAATGTTATCTAAAGTTGTCTTAATGTTTGCAGGACTTTCTGCAAAAGGGAAATGACAGAGAAACTGACCACTAGCCTAATGGTTTGTGGGTTACACCGGATCTCAGGAATTTGGTGTACCAATTTTAATTCTTAGCTTAGCCGGAAATGTAAAATCCCTACATGACTTTGAAATTTTTCGTCATGAACTTATTTTTAACAGATTTTTTTTTTCTTGTTCTGTTTGAAATGATTCTCTCTCCTAGTTTGGATGTAGCTGGAGACAATTAAGTGATGGGTTTCCGTACATGGTGATCTGCTCTTTCAATTGATGAGGATGGACTCGTTGGCCAAGCTGTGTCGGTCGGCTGAGGTTGACCTTGCATGCTGTGACGTGAGAGGGGGTGTGAACCCACTCTCCTGGTCTCCTGATCCTTCTAAGGATTGCAGTAGAGGTTCTCTGGAGGGAGCTTTCCAAGGAGTGATGGATCAATGGCCATGAGGCACTGGACACTGTCTGTGGTTGAGGTATCGACACCTTTAAAAGACCTGATGGTCATGAAAGAGGGGATTGATGTGTCATTCCTTGCATTCCGTAACTAATAGTCAGAGTGTCTGGCAGAACTTTAACACACCAGATGATGGATAAAAATCTCGGGCTGAGCCTATAGGTGATGACGTACCTGACCTTGGACGTCGAGGAGGAGATGAAGGAGAAGGATGTGGCATGGACATTCTGGACCTCCCTCGTGCTGGATGACTGATTGGACTACAGGTGTATGACAAACTACCTTTGATTAATTGATGATTACGTTTGATTCACTTTGTGAATTTGTTTTTTCTTATGTTTTTTTTTTCTTTGAGTAATGCCTTGTGTTCCCTGTATGTGAGTCTGGCTGTTCCTGAAATTCTGCAGAGTCTCTCATCGAGGTGGAGCATGGAGCTAAGGTTTTCCATTTTCTTTTTTTTTAATTTATTTATTTTTTTATTGTTTTTTTAAATTCTTCTTCTGATTATTATTGCTTTTATTTACTTTTTATTAGTTTCATAATAAAAAGACAAAACCTATGCACTAGGCCAAACTTGCCCTCCCAAGTCATTTAATTTGGCCCACCAGGGGATGACCCTGACCTTATATAAAAATCTGTACTGATCAGACAGTCATCCTAATATGCTCAAAGATTATTCTGTGACTTCTGTTACCACCTTTAATAAATAGGTCCAATAAAAATATACTTGAAATAAATATGAACTATCACAAATTGGGTTTAAAAAAGAAATACAAGCAACTATAAGAGTTATGTAGAGTAGATTTGAGCACATATTTACATTTACACACTTTAAAAGACCACAAATGGTGTCTTTTAAAGTGTGTAAATTTTATAAATTTATGCAATGTCCCATGAGCCTTTGCTGGAGCACCAGATTGGATCAAGCAACATCCAAGTTCCTGGGTCACTATGCAGGCTGCTAGTTTAAGCAACAATTACCAACATGGAGCAGCATCATCAGTGGCATAGAGACAAAGGATATCTTAAAAAATGTCAAGAGGAAGATTATTTTTTCATTGACATAAAATACTAAAATCAAATACTGATGGTAAGATATGTCTACCATAGGATAGCTGGTAGCTGGTTAAAGAAGCTGATTAAACAAGTTTTATAAAGTGCATTATGAAACAATTAATCTTAAAGCTGTGTCTCACCAAATAAACCCTCATATCCGACTGATTAACCTCCACAGCAACTCAGGTGCAGCTTTAAAGGGATATTTCACCCCGAAGTAAACATGTCTGTTGCCATATTCCTCAGTTAGATAAGTGATTAAAACAGCATTTTTTAATCAGCCCAGTAATTCCCCTGATCTGGCAGCAGTCTTTTTGTTTTAGTGTAGCATAAACCAATGTAAGTGAAGGGAACACTAGCATTCAATTTTTTTATTAGAAGTGCAATATGAGATCAATAAGGCTTTTCTATACTAATGTTAGCTAGTCTGAGGGATTAGATTTTTTTTAAGTAAACAGATAAAATAAAACTGTGTGTATCTTCAGCACATAGCAATAAGGTAAAATATTAAAACTACAAAAAAACTACAAAATATTATAATATTAAAACTACAAAATTATTCATAAATAAATAATGCATATTTATTTGGATAAGTTTTATTAACGTTTTCACATGTATGAATAAACATTTCTGGTCTTTTTGACTAATCTAATTTTGCTGTGTCTGGCTTTCCATTATGAAACACTGAAGTGCTCAAAATAAATAATGAAATAAAACCTTGTAAACTATGTCTAGATTAACAACCAATAAACAAACACATAACGTGACGGAGAAATTATGAAAAAAAAAATATCAGGTCCCACCCTCTTACTCTCATTCAACTGAAAAACATCCTTTTAAATAAATGTCATTGGGAAAAACACCATGTAATAAAAGCTAAATTTGTGAAAATTTTTCGAAATAAAAATTTGTAGAAAAAAAAATTAAATGGCTAAAAATTATACGTATTAGGAAAAAATCTACTGTTGAATTGTTGAAAATGAAAAATATTTCATACTAATAAGGCTCATTCACAAAGCTAAGCAGCTGAAGAGTGCAGGCAAAGGCATAATGTGACTGACAGCAGCCAGATCATTATATTTAGCTAAAGTGTTATTAATAATCAAATGTTGATGATGTTTTATTTTTGTGAAATAGTAGATTTGGCCCGTGACGCTATGACAGAGTTTAATTTTGGACCTTTGAGTGAGAATATTTGGGTGCCCCTGCACTAGAGTGACAATCAGCAGCACAATACCAATTTATTATGATTAAGCCATGTCTATGGTAAATAAATCTCCCAGCCATTACATATAAAACAGAAGATACAACTTCTTAAGTTTCTAACTTTAATATTATTTTCAATGTGTTCCAGAACTTTCCTTGACCTGGCACCAGACCAGGCCCCATCATAGAAGTCAGTGGAAAACAGGATGCTCCCTTTAGTGCCTTTTTGCAAAATAAGACAATTGGGATTTGCAGAAGGGTGGAAGTTTGGTAAACTGATCTTACTTAAGGGCAATTACCTAATATTTTTTATTCTGTCTAATACAATAACTAAATATTTCGTTTTTCACTGTTTTTAAATGTATGTTATGTACAGACAAACCAACAGAGGGCAGTAATGCACCTTAAATACACATTGTAAAATTACTATTACAACAAGATCTATGGGCTTAATTCAAGGTCATAAATATTTTTGTGCAGAAAGAGGTTTGCATAGTTGTATATAGAGATTTGCATTTGAAAGAATAAGTATATAAGTTATTTTGTAAACATCTTCATTTCCTATAAGGCAAAAAAAATAACAACAGGGGATGGGACTTAAACTCAGAAAAGGGCCTCTGTTTTCTAAATTATTATAATATTATAAATAGCTGCCAATTACCTTTTTTTTGAGAAAAAATTGAAGGAATTGTATTACTGAAATTATTATAATCATCTTTAGTTAACACTGGAAATGAAGTTATATCTGTTATGTATATGCATGTTTTTGAATGATTGTGTAGCAGAGTGCTTAGTTCCACTTTTTAGAAAACAGGTCGTTTTCTGAGTTTAAGTCCCATCCCCTACTGTTCATTTTTGTGCCTTATAGCAACCTAAATTTATTAGTGTGACCCAACATGTTTACATTTAGTTCAGTCAACAAAATTCATTTTTGTTAAATCAACCCAAATCAGTTATTTGGCAATGATTTACATAATTTTATTATGTTCACCCAACAAGTTTTTTTTGTTTTTTTGAGTGAAGAGCATTTTAGTTGATTAGATAAAGGGAGACAAATACTGACCTTTCCTTGTGAAACATTGCATTTCCTGTTATCAGGCGGCCAGGCCTAGATTGTATGAGCAAATGAGTTCAATATGGTGTTCAGTCGTGGTATGTGATGCGAGGCACTGTTTTCTTCATCCCGCTCCTCCCCACTGCCGCTGAATTTCTGACCATTACCGCCCGCACCCGTAATATGTGTGTCACACTCCTGCCCACACCCGCAATGTTCATGGTCACTCCCACCCGCACCCGCAAAACACGGAGAAATTATCCCCGCACAATTATAGAGATTCATTGATTTTGTGTCCTCTCTCATCCTGCGTACACAGTTTATAAAAACAAGATAGCCTCTCGGAGGAGGCAGGGTCTCTATGACACTATATCAGAGCTGCCAATCAAGTGTGAAGATTCCCCTTCAGCTTACCTAGTGAAACAGCTTCTAATAAGAAAGTCTGAATTCGATTCCACAGCCACTGATGAGGCTGTCCATTTAATTACCAGGACCAAATATAGCTATTATGAATGTTGAGATAAGCCAACCAAAGTTCTCGCCCACCTGATTCGCCAGTCTTCTTCTGTGCATTGTATCTCTGAATTTCTGGAATCAACGGGCCTCAGAAACTTAATCAATTCATGGACTTTTACTCATCTCTTAATACGTCTGAAAATTTGTCTGGTGATGTCTATAATGATGATTCCTACAATTGATCCCGGTATTGCTGTGGATTTAGACAAACCATTTCCTGAAACTGATTATATCTATGGATGCTGAAAAGGCCTTTGATCTGGGTGAGTGGCCCTATTTATTTTATACTCCTGTGTCTTATCCCACAGCTCTGTATCCGGTGCCTCTATCTGGTGTCTCTTTTTGCATTTTTCTCCAAACCAAACTGAATAGGCGAAAGATGGAAATGGTCAGCTGGTCAACTCTAAGAAGCATCGGTAAGGGGCAACCGGGGTGTCCTGCAGAGACGTATCCAGGGGGCTACGTGCTGGACGCTTGGACAAAGTTTCAGCCGTTGTGTCTGTCAATACTCTCGCAAGAGGACGCAGAAGACATCTATCTATTCGGAATCATGGTGATCGGATTTCTGCTGATTGGAAAGGGTAGTTACTGGATCTACCGCAAAATGATCTGAGTGAGTGAGTTTCAAAGTGAGATAGGGCATAAGTTGAAAGTTTTCAAAAATAGTTTTTTAAATTCTGTTATTTTCTTATATATTTCCTTAATTGGCTAAAGTGCCAGGAAGATATTAGGTTAGAACAATGACAAATTAAGTTTCTGTTTTTCTTTCACAGACATTTCAATTTATCTAAAAAAAATAGACAAATATCATATTTATTAAGCCACATATGTGTGATTTGGTTTTGTATCATTGAAGCCTCCAAGTTTTATTATAATATAATATTAATTCTGAGATGTTTAAAGAATTGATCAATTTCAAAAATGTAATTGGCTGATAAATTATTTGTTTGACTCATTTCGTCCCATGTTTTGCATGATTAAAAGAATTACCCATCATCACAGATAACAAAATATGTACTTTTTCAACACAAGATATCAAATAAAATGACCCACGGTCAATTTTTGAAAATATCGAATATTGAAATAACAGTAAAAACCAAAGAAACCCAGATAACACCAAGCCTTCAGGACGGGGATTTTTTTTCATGGGGTGGGGGTGGGGGGGATAGAGTTGTCAACAATGTTACAGTTAAATAGATGAAAACATAAACTAAGATATAGAAATGAAATGACTGAATGAATTAAACATAAGTATAGTATACTATATCAGTGTATAATCAGTGACAAATAGGGTACATACAAAAATATTTTAACATAAATGTATGAACTTTTATCATGAGTCACTTAGCTTGTTCACATATCCCATACACTTATAACTATGTTAACAATCTTAGTCAAAATTTGAATTAAGTACATTCTAATCTCACAAAGAAAAATAATTTTGAGTTACATGTTAGTTTACTAGTTTAATAATATTTTTACAGCCTAAAAGGTAGAGGGTAGCAGAGTTGCTGAGAGTTGTTCTGGCTGAGAGCGGCTGCATCCTACAATAGTGATTATTAGTCAGCACTGGACTAGCTTGTTACTACATCTGTGTCAACCATCCACCACCACTCCCAGCTCCACTACTTTGTCCATTTTTGTATTTTCTGACAGTGATAAGGCGAGTGATGTGGCCAAGATAGCGGCTGTGGGAACCGCATAGCTGGCTTAATTCTCTGCTCCTTGAAAACCTAGGGATGACATCACATGAGGGTTTGTATATGGTTGCAATTTGATATTTTGTCATTTTTGTACCTATTCCCTTCTCTCCACAGTATACTTCAGACAAAATAATATAACGTGTACAACAGTCTCTTGTTGAAGACAAAAGTCATATTATACGCGAGCATGTTTCCCCTGCTTTAATAATGTATTTAAACCTGTATGACCAAATACTCATCTAGATATAATTTTTTCTTCCTTTCTGTTTCTTTCTGTTTTCCTCATTATACAACCAGTTTTTTCTTCTTTCCATTGTTTCGGACATCTTTCATTGTCCATTTGAGGCTGCCGTTGTCTGTTAAATGGGTTATTTTATTTTGACATGTCTCAGCACACTATTTTTGAACACAGATTTTATGGCCAACTAATTTTATTTGTAAAGCATGCTGCAGGAGAAAATGAAGACCAGCATGAGCCGTGATGACTTCATTCAATTGTTATGTGTCATTATCTGGCGACATGTAGCAACTTTTTGGGCCAACTTCAGCTACTTTCTGTCAGAGACAGTTGGCAAAACACTGGACCTGAGACACAGAAACAGAAGCAAGGCTGCCATATACATAGAGGCACCACCATTAGTAGGTAAGGGGGGTGAATTATCTTGCCCAAAGACACAATAACTGAGAGAGACAGAGAGGGGGCTCAAGTAAAATGTACCTTAAACCTCACCAAGATAAATAAATTTCCACCCGTGGAATAAACTTCCACGGGTGGGAATTTTCAGTGACAAGTTTTCCTGGGTATACACACTAGGAAGTAGTAGACAGAGGGCTAGCATGTCTTTTTTTCTCAGCAGGGGAGGGCTCAATGGCATGGATGGCAGAGATTGACCCTCGTAGCGACCATCCATGGATGCGGAAGGGGTGCCAGGGGTAATTTATCTCAAAGATAAGATGAGGTGGTAGCTTGGCATGCTACGTGTCGCAGTAAGGGCACAGATTCCCTCTACTGATTTTGCTTGAGTGCGCTGGGAAGGACGGAGGGGGCTGGAACCTTCCTGCAGTGTGAAGCATGGATCCAGGTGGGACGTTAGCAACCTTTACTGCCGTCTTGGTTGTCAGGAGGATCTGGTATGGGCCCACCCAGAGTTGATGGTTCCACCTCTTTCTTTTGAAGCTCTTGATCAGCACATAATCTCCAGGCTGGAGCTTATGCAGCTGGGCCTCTTCCTGGGGAAGAGCTGCTTCAACCTGAAAACGAATATCTTACAAATGCTTGATTAAAAAAAAAAACATTTTTGAGCCCTAATTTTGAGGCTCTAATGAACATAATAACTTTTATAGTCATGTATTCCCTCCTTTTGACATATCCATGTGTCGATTCTACATAAGAAAAAACAGTAAAAGAAATTTGTGATAATTGTGATAATTAGGTGTGGGCAAGTACTGCAGTACTGGGGAGAAGTGACTGATATTTCAGGGGCACTTCAGTCAGAGGTAGAATGTTGGCAGCTAATTTATTGCAGCTTCACAGATTGTAACTTTTTAGCCAAAAGAACACCGCTAGTCAGTGTAATTTTAGCCAGAGAAATGTTCAGTGGACCATAAGACTGTATTTAGAAAATGCACTGATTTTCAGATAAAGAAAAAGAGGGAGTGTTGTAGGCCCAAAAAAGGCTGCAGGTCAGGGGTACATCATTTACATGTAATTTAAATTTTATATACAGGTGTAACCCAGGTAACATAATACAGATGATCAGGTTATATAAACATAGTATTGGAATCATCAGCTGGGCTTTCAGTTGCACAATAAACAGGAATTTTCGTCTCTAACATTCATGACATGGAGTAGCAGTCTCTGAGTTATTTTCCTTAGTGGGGAAGTGAAAAAGTGTACGTGTAACAGCTTGTCTAGTGTCTGTGTGTGCGTGTGCGACCACATTTACAGGTGCAGGTAGAGTCCGCTACTTCCCCTTCCCACCGAAACTCCATCTCGTGTCCCATTGAATCCGGATGAGGGTTGTGGAAGAAGTGATGTTAGCATCCATAGTGAAAATTGCCTCTGCCACGCCTTCCTATTCGTCTGTCTCTCCCTTGGAGTTGTAAAGTCTTGTCTTGGACAGGAACGGGCACAATGTCCGGTCCCACTGCATTAGAAACTGGTCCTGGTTCAGGGGACTGGCACTGGGTGGGGCTGAGGCTGTGATCTGTGGACAGTTTCTTTTTGTCTCGTTTCATCTTGGGTGACAATTTGTAGCTGCAGGGGTGGAGACTGACCAGTGCTGGCTGATACGGGGGACAAATAATTTTTCTCTTTGGGGGGTTCAGTCTCGGGTTTCTGCTGTCATTGATCTTGTAGAGTAGGAGACATTCAAGCTGGAGGGGCGGAGGGGCTTGGTGTTGGGGCGCTGGTACGGTAGGTTGTCCATGGTTGATATGCAGAAGAGGTGGAGTCCAGGGCTCAGTTCAGCAGCGGCCCTCCAAGCGCAAAAGAGGGAGACAAAGTAGAGGCAGTATCAGGGTTTTTCTGAGGAGGCTTATCAGTCTTTGTGTCCTTTTAGAATCCTTTTCTTCTTTTCCATCGTCTACTTCCAACCATCTCAAACATCCATCTACTGTATTCATTTAGAATATCTTTGCACTTTAAATTATTTTCTTTCAACAACACTTGCTGTATTCTTTCTAATATAAGAGTTTTCTTTCCATAACACTTATTTTTTCTTTTCTTGATTGTTTCTAAGTTTCTTCAATTGAGTCTGACTAAGAGACCCACCTTCAGGAAATACATGTGTTCCACATTCACCGGGTAGATAATTACAGATCTTACCATTATAAATTATGTTACATTATGTGTCTTTTTTTTAACATGATTTATAATACAAATTTCAGGGACCTTTGGGAGAAACCACCGTTTTCTTCTACATTTCTTGTATTTATTTGTTTTTAATTCCTCTTTGACTAGCCGATCTAACCCCTCCTTTCCACCGGACGCGTCAGCAGCATGTTACTGCAGCAGCACGTCATACATGTTAGCCACAGCTGTAATCAATATAATCCTTTCCATCGGAGTCGAAGCAGCACGAGTTTGCCCTGTCACAGGAGCGTCATGTCGCAGCACTTTTCTAAATATACGCGGCAGTCATATTTTCTACGCGCTACGCCTGTGAAATGTGTAAATTTCAGCATTTTGGATAGGGGAGGACCGCAAGTCATATGGCTCGGGATCCGGAAATTTTCAAAATAAAACAAAGGTGCTTCTTTCCGGTAGCTTTACTTTACCACCTGTGCAGCCCCATGAGAAGTCAGTAGGTCGCGGGACGGTCTACACTACCTCGGATTGCCACTAACATTATTCTTTTGCACTTTGAGGGATTTCATATATTCCCTGATATAACATAAACGTATTGCCGAATGTAACATGGACTGAACATAAAACACAGACCTTTTGGAGAGATGTCGTAGTCTTTTTTCCTGCTTGTTGTTGCGTTTACTGACGAAACCACGCGTGATTTTGCTGATATCGCATGATTTTGGGCTCTCTCGGTGACAGCTGCTTCCATGCTGCTACGTGCTGCTGACGCCCCCCGTGGAAAGGGCCAAGCAGCAGAATACGCGAGTAAAACGTGCTGCTCCTGTAACATGCTGCTGACACGTCCAGTGGAAAGCCCGGGTTATAGATAGAAATCTCACAGCTTTACTTTATTCACAAACTGATCTTGCTGAGGAATCCACTGTTTATTGTTCCACTAACTGGTCTTGTTTCTAAAAAAAGCTCACAGCATTAATTCATTAACTGATCTCGCTGAAAAGCTCACAGTTATTTCTTCCACTAACTGGTTTTGCTTCTAAAAAAAAGCTCACAGCATTAATTCATTAACTGATCTCGCTGAAAAGCTCACAGTTTTTTCTTGCACTAACTGGATGGCTTGCATCTGGGGTTTCTGCAGCGCGCAGTTCCACACACTCTTAGTCCTGCAGTTTATGCCTCTGTTTTAGGTGGTGAAAAAGATTTGTAGCATTTCCACCACTGGCTGTAACTTGTTTATGGTACCCCCTACATAAACCTAATACTTTGAATCTTAACCATCTCCATATTACAGAGCCACTACTTTTTCATCTACCAACCAACTCCTACGTATGTCTTGTAGAAGTTGTTGCTTCATCCAGGTTTTTTGTTTTTTAAGTGTCTGCTCAAGCCCCTCTCTGCTCTGTGCGTGAATGAGAAGCAGCGGGCGCACGGGAAGCGGTGCTGAGTGCGCCTGGTCAGCAGCTTGCCTGGAGCAAGGATCATATCACAGTTTAAACTCGGTATATCATTATATACGATCTGGTCAAATTTCATATCTTGCTTAAAAATATATTGATATATTTTTTTTATATCAATATATCGCCCAGCCCTGATTCCAATCACTCATATTACTCGAGATCATCAAGCATGGCCATCCCATCCTCTTCGTCTCCATCCCTGTCAACTCTTCGATCCCCATCTTGCCGCTTTAAGTTGCTATTAGTCCCATCGGTACCTGTCAGCTCCCCCAAGAGATCTTGTCATCATTTGACGTGTGGAGAGCTCATTCAAACACTCTGACCACCAGTCCTCTAATACAAGACACAACAACTACACAAAGAAAAAAACTACCAATTCAAGTCCCAAAGACAGAAACAGCTAATGATCTCCACCTACCAAATACAGAATCCAACCAACCACCTAGACCACATAGATCAGTATTGATTCCAGCTTTCTTAGCAAAACCCTCTTTCATGACTCTCAGGCCTTCTAAAGCTCTTGATACAGTACAATCAGAATTTGTGTTTCCGGGGATAAAAGTACAGGATCTCATAGCACACACCTCTCCTCTCTCTGCGGCCAGTGTGTCAATAGCCATTCGGTTTTCTCGTGTGACAAGGGTTGTGGCATGTAGCTGCTCAGCTGATTATCACACAGGTGGTTAATCAAATCCACATTTTTATCAATATTAGGCCACAAAGAAAATTGACTCAAACCTTGCTAGAATCGGATTCCTAGCTTTCGACTCATCTGGGACAACACATGGCATACCAATCAAATAAAAGTAAACATGCTCATTAAAGCCACCTGGAACAGGTCTTTCTTTCCTGGACATGTGATGTGAGAAACCTCCACCTTCCTGGAATGGATCAAATGCAATCGAGACATCATAAGCTAAAATCACATGAGCACACATACCTCCCCAATTTGACAGAAGAGTGGATCTCAGCTTGCCGTCGCCACATACCCAGTAAACATCCAGCCCCGCCTGTTCCTGTTTCAAAATCAGTATATGCAGGTGAATCTTAGAAGAGCAAGTCCAGTAATCAACTTTTGTATCATCTCTAAGGTTGTCACATTTCCAACACTCAGAAAAATAATCCTCTTTGTGATTAAAATTAAATATTTAAGAACATTTCCTGAAAAATCACCCATGTCAACCTGTTGCCCTGCTCTTGTCACATTATAACAAACATAAGATGCATCTGGGGCTGGCTCTAAAAGGTTAATTAACCCAGGTGCCTCAACAGCTTTATCCAGTCGACACGGTTTAGCCCAGCCTCTATTCAGACCTGATGTTACAGCTAAAATGCAATGAGAGGTACACAAACAACACTTTGTACCCCCCAGAGTGAAATTCATTCTAGTGGCCTGTTCTTTACCCCACTGGGCAGGATTACTGCCTGGTGTCTCACAATAACTCACACATTGATCCAACTTTTCCTCAAACGGTATGGGGACATAATACTTTGGAAGAGCTGTTCCCATACAAATAACACAAGATTTTTTTGGACACTGATCTGGCAAAATTATTTGCGAACTGATACCACAAGTTTCCTTGACCCATCCTTCTTGGATGACATTAGAAGGGACGGATCCCTCAAATACCCCAAGTTAAGGTGACTGCTTGTCCCTGATGCAGATACAGAACAAAAACTGTATCAATGTCTAATTCTTTTTTTGCTTTGAAACCCCAGAGCTTCATCGAATGTGTAATTTTCTCCTTTTCTTCAAGTGGGATCACTAAATTAATAGAAACTGTCTTATCCACTGTATAGGACTTATTTTTGAGTCTACTTCTCTCAGTTCTTTGCTTCAGTGGAGTCTTACCTAACAGTCACAGTGCATTTCGTAAACAAGGAGTGGAAATTAAAATCTTACGTCCTACAAACCAGAGCAATGTCTGGAAGTCACACCGGAGTAAACATAGCAGAAGGGCTTCAGAACGTTCTTCATGAATGGAAGCTTGTCAACAAAGAAATAAAAAATCTGTGTTTGAAAGCTGGCCTATCTCCCAGATGACAGCGAAGAGGCGTTAAAACGTTCTTTTACAACCCCTGGCAAAAAGTATGGAATCACCAGTCTTCGAGAATGCTCATTCACTTTCTTAATGCAATAGAGAAAAGGCAAAACACAAACATGCCACAAAACTCAGATTTCTCAAAAGGGCATCTTCCTGGCTTTTAGAAACAGTACAAGAAATGAACAGAAACTCAAGTGGGAATAAATTGCAAGTGTTTCTTTGGAATAAGGAGCTGGAAACAAATATGGAATCACTCATTCCTGAGGAAAAAAATATGGAATCACCCATTAGAATCACCCAATTATTTCCCATTTTCTACACCATCACCTGCAACTCGTTATGTCTGTGGATTGGTCTACATTTAAAAAGGAGTGCTCACAACTTGGAGAGTTGTTGCAGCAAAGTAATGGACAGGAATCATGGCTCCAAGACCAGAGCTCTCAATTGAAACAAAGGAGAGAATTATCCAACTTCTGGAAGAAGGTAAATCCTCAAGAAATGTTGCAAAGGATGTTGGTTGTTCTCAGTCAGCTGTGTCTAAAATCTGGTCTAAGTATAAAATATTACTGTTTCCCTGTATTTATCTTACTGCAGCATCCGAGACACTTAAAGGGCATCTTTAATGTTCTTTAAAATGGCAGAAAAACATTTTTCGAGGTTTTACCGAGACTTTGGTTATCCTCTCAAGTCCCAAAATAACTAACAAGTCTTTCGAAGTACCAAAGCAAGGGAGGAAGCTAAGCTTAAAAAAAACGTACGGTTTCGGTGTCACGTGACATGATTCGTGTAAAGAGGACAAAAAACTAATCGGCTCTAATTCATTAATCAGGAAAAGCTGATCAAGAAAGCTTAAATAATGGTAAATATTTCTGCATGTGGGGGTTTTTCAAACTACAGTTTTTCTGGACACCGTGTCTTTAAATTTCCAGCACAGAAAAATCCAGCTTTCCATCCTTTTCCATGCTTCTAGCCCTTTTCCTGGCGACTCGTCATTTTCGTTTCTTGTTGGATGGTCGCAGTTTTAAACCTTTTGTGGACCACAAACCTCTAACTTTTGCCATGCCGAAAGTTTAGGAACCATGGTCTGCATGGCAGCAGCATCAAATCTCTGCAATATCTGAGTTTACCACTGACATTCAGCATGTGGCAGGGAAGTTCAACCTGGTAGCTGACTGTCTGCCAGGGCACGGGTTAGTGCAATGTATTTGGGAGTGGACTACTCCGCTATGGCTGCTGACCAACTTGCAGATTCAACGGTTCAGGCTTTTAGTACAGAGAAGTCTGGCTTGCGGTTGGAGGAGGTTCGGTTTCAGGACAGTGGTGTGAGCCTTCTTTGCGATGTCTTGGTGGGCAGGCCTCTCCCATTGGTTCCTACCTGCTGCGACATCGGTTTACGATGCGATACATTCTCTCTCGCATCCGGGGATTAAAGCTTCCGTCAAACTGGTAGGGGCCAGGTTTGTGTGGCCCGAGCTCCGGAGGGATGTGAAGACAAGGGCCGTATCCTGTGTTGCCTATCAGCGTGCAAAGGTACAACGACACACCAAAGCCCCCTGAAGCTGTTCCCTTGTCCTCAACCTCCGCGGTTGAAGTTGCTCATGCTTTTGTCTCCTCCTGGGTGTCTCGGTTTGGTGTGCCACTTGACCTGACCTCCGACAGGGGCCCACAGTTCACCTCTGGGTTATGGAAAGCTGTGGCTGAGAACCTGGGGGTCAGACTCCACCGCACGGCTGCATACCATCCACAAGCCAATGGTCTTTGCGAGAGGTTTCACAATGAAAGCCACTTTATCCGCCATGATGCGCACCGCTCTCCATTTCGTCCTCCTTATGATGGCCCGTTTAGGGTTGTGGAGGCGGAGCCTAAATATATTTTGGTTGAGGTTGGGAGGTAATTGGGAGCGTGTTTCCGTGGATCGCCTTAAACCAGCTCACGTGCTCCCGGATGCCCCTGTTGTGTTGGGCCAGCCCCCCCGCCGTAGCTGTCCTCCGGTTTCTACCCCTACCACTCGTGCCCTCCCCCCTGCTGCCGTTTTTTTACCGGCTGGGGAGGAGTCTCATAAAGGTTTTTCCCACACTACCATGTCTCTCCCACCACCGGCGGCTGCAAAGCACAGCAGTAGCGGCCGGTTGATTAGATCTCCTAAGCGCTACTGCTAAATTGTCTTGTTTGGGATTTTGTTTTCTGTATTTGTGTGCAATGTTGTAGTACAATTCAAATTGTTACGATGGGGTTGATTTGCCATAATGTGTGTTCAAAGGGGGCCTGTGTGGTGGACACTAACTGTATAGTTTCACACAAGAAGGCAGGATCTTACTGTGAAGGACCATTTTTCAAGGAGTTGGGATGTTTTGTTTCCCGGTGTTAAAAGAGTGCAAAAAGTTTCTAGCTGGTTGTCTTGTTTTTTGAGCTGTTGGAAGTTAGCAATTAAAACAGAGACTGCGAACACCTTCTCTCATCTCTTCTTTGCAATCTTCCACAAGGCGTCAAGCTTCAGAGATTTTCAACTTGCAGTGACTTAGACACTTTTTTAGGCATATCTGATACAATTTGTATGCACTCTGATCCAAAACATAGTGAAGGCAGTGAAATATCTCAGCAGGGGAAAAAAACCCTTTAGATAGTGGCAACTCCAGATAGTTTTGATTGGGGGGGCAATGGGGGGGGGGGGGGGTCTTGGTCAGTTCAAAGGGGTTCTCATGAAAACAAAAACAACACGTCCTATCAACTACTTTGTTGTAATTCATTAATCAATTGCAGTATGCAGATAATATAATTGAACTTTAATTGCCATATCAACACCCATGACAGATTTTTTTTTTACAAAATAGTTTCTATTCTTATACTCTGACCCCTTTTTGATTGCCCTACTTCTGTCCTGGTTCACCCTGGCATCCTCTCTGCTTCTTTTTTGTCCAATCGCCTCCTGTCTTTTTCTCTGTCCGAATTACTTTTCAGTCTCCTCCTGGCATCAGTCTCAAGTGATTTTAACGTCAATCTGGAAAGATTTAACAACAGATTAAATCAATCAAGCATTCATCAAGCATTCATGTATAAATTCATGAGTCAGTCGACTCATGAATTTATACATCAGATTCCTCATGATACTCTGAAAAGTTCTCACCCCTGCAGTTACAAACATTTCACTTGCACTACACAGGCGGGGTCTTCTCAACAACATCCTCATATACATCATTCTTATTCTAGATTGGACTATTTGTTAGTCAGCAGCTCACTGTTGAATGACATTTCAGACACTGAGATACATCCTATAGTGATCAGCGATCACGCTCCTGTTTCTTTAAATTTAGCAAATAAAATTGCAACCCTTCAATATAAAAATTGGAGATTTAATACATCATTACTTAAGGATAAAGAATTTATTAAATATATTGAAAAAGAATGGGCTTCATACATGGAATTTAATGATCTCCCTGGTATGTCGCCATCCACTCTATGGGAAGCAGGGAAAGCTGTGATTAGAGGTAAAATAATTTCATTCTCATCAAATAAAAAGAGAACAGAAAATAAACATGTTCAGGAATTAGAAGAAACTATTAAATCATTAGAACCTTCCCTGGATAAAGAGAGCTTAAGTAAAATAAGGAAAGCAAAATTAGAGTTAAATGAAATTATTAATAAAAGGACGCAGTTTTTAATCCAAAGACTTAGAATAGAAAACTTTGAACATAGTAATAAATCAGGTAGCTTCTTAGCTAATCAGTTAAAAATAAATAAAGAAAAAACAACTATATCTGCAATCAAAGACAAAACTGGGAATATAATATATGACCCTGAAAAAATAAACAACACTTTCAAAGAATTTTATGAGACGTTATACACACCAGAGATAAACCCTTCAAATAATGATATTGTACAATTTCTGGATAAAATAACTCTTCCTAAACTTTCAGACAGTCAAGCAAAGGCCCTGGATTCACCGCTAACAGTGTCTGAACTCCAGGAGGCCCTCCAATCTATGCCTAATAATAAAGCTCCAGGTCCAGATGGATTTCCAGCAGAGTTCTATAAAGAATTCTGGAATATTCTGGCACCAACATTTTACAAAATGTTACAGGAAACAAAGGAAAATGGTCGAATACCACCAAACATGAATTCTGCCTACATCAATCTTCTATTAAAACCAGGAAAAGACCCTATGTCTCCTACCAGTTATCGTCCGATTTCTCTTATCAATGTGGATCTGAAAATAATTTGCAAAGCTCTTGCAAGAAGGATAGAGAAAATAACACCTCTAATAATCCACCCGGATCAAACAGGTTTTATAAAAGGTAGGCTCTCTTCCACAAATTCACGTAGATTAATAGATTTAATAGATTATTCCCACTGTAAAAACGTCCAAACCAATATATTATCTTTAGATGCAGAAAAAGCATTTGATAGAGTTAACTGGAAATTTTTATTTGCAGCCTTAAATAAATTCGGATTCAGTAATTCTTTTGTAAACTGGTTAAAAATATTATACAGCTCACCAACAGCATGTATTAGGACCAATAATCAAACATCATCAAGGTTCTTTCTTCAGAGAGGTACCAGGCAGGGATGTCCACTTTCTCCCTCCCTCTTTGCTATTTTTATTGAACCATTAGCAGCAGCAATCAGGCAAAATAATAATGTTAAAGGTATACAATGCAACAAAATAGAACATAAAATCAGTTTATACGCAGATGATGTACTACTTTTTCTACAGCATTCACAAACTTCCTTGTATCAGGTAATTGAGTTAATAAAATCTTACTCAAGAGTTTCAGACTATTCCATAAATTGGTTAAAATCTACAGTCCTTCCTATCAACTGTTCTTACCAGAGTCCTGTTGCTTTACAGCTCCGGTCGGGAAATATTACATATCTAGGTATCCATATCTCACCAAGACTGGCAGACTTATCTAAGCTAAACTACGTCCCACTTTTAAAAAAAGTGGAAGATGATCTGGCAAGATGGAAATCCCTTCCAATATCACTTATTGGAAGGGTAGCTACAATAAAAATGATGGTTTTGCCTGTTGGTCGGCCTCCACGGTGACTGACCAGTTGGTGGGGTGTGGGCTGGTGGGTGGACGTGCTGGGTTCTGTTGCCACCCGGCCATCGGGCGGTAGTAGCAAGGCTGGAGGATGTCGGCCTGGGGATTGGCCGCCCGGGACTTCGGTCTGCTCACGGGCCTGGCGCGGCATGTCCGGGGTACCCGAGTCGGTGGTGCGCCGGGTTCCGGCCTCGGCCCGGGGGTCCTCGGACGCTGGCGGTGCCTGGGGCGTCTCTTATTGGCGGGGAGGCTTTTTACCATCTAGCACAGGCGCTCTTTTTAACGGGGTGCGCTTGGGACGGGAGGGGGGAGGGCGTTGAGGGTGAGGGGGGGCTAAACTCAACCTGGGTGTCTAGTGACATGTGTTTTGTTAGCAGTGTGAATGTTGGGGAGGATTTAGGTATGCCCCTGGCATGGGGGCTGGTGGATTGCCGGGGCCCCCATGGGGCTCGGCGGTACCGCTGCCGTGGGCCCCGACTGGACGTGCTGGGGCCTCCCACCCCTGGTGGATCGGGCCGAACGGGGGTGCCTATTGGAGTCAGCAGGGGAGCTGGCTCCCTGGGGTTGGCAATGGTCACCCCAGTTATTTTCTCCCCATCCCCATGCCTCTGTCCACCTGCTCCTTCATTCTACCATTCACAAGGCCTTGGGACGTGGGCACGTCACTGGGGTGCGGGATGGAGCTTCCGTCTTCGCTACCCGGTGGCGGCCTGGGTCCCGATTTTATTGAGCAATTTAGACACTACACTTGCAACATTTACAGGGAACGCACATGTAGGGACCTGGCGGTGTGGCGCCACAGGCGAGACCCCCCCGTTGAGGGGGCCTCGCCTGTGGTGCCGGCACCCACTGGTTAAACGCATCTAGACACTGAGGGCCCGGGGGGGGAGATGGGGGTACCCGGCAGTATTCCCATGTCCCCCCCTCTGTTTTAAGTGCACATTAGAACAACACGCAACAACACCACATTGAGCTGGGGGAGAGAGGCTGGGGGGTCTTTCCACACCCCTGTTCGTTGGACCATCAGGGGTCGGAGCCCGGATAGAACATCACGCCGTCTGGTCGGGGTCCCGGGCTGGTGGGCTGCTCTTGCCGGTGTGGGGCCTTGGCGGTCTACTTGTCCCCGTCCTGGTGGGCAAAGGGGTCTGTCTCCTGGGTGCAGGGGCAGGGTTCTCTACTGGGGCGTCTGTCCCTGGGCCTGGGAGTATGGAGTATAGTGTACGTATGGGGGGTATGAATGAGGGTATAGCGTCCTTTTTTCGTATGTCCTGTATTTGTAAGAATGTGTACACATGAGAGGGAGGGTACGTATGAGTGTCTCTGTCTGTCTATGTCTACCTGTCAGGTTGGGTGTTTGGCTGCTCTCTGGCCTGATGCATCTTCTTCCCTCCCCGTCACTCCCCGTCGGTGATGGTTGCTCCTGCCCGCTGGTTGATGATGACTCTCGATGCATGGGGCTGGGGGTCCCGGTTGCGGCCCGGCTCGGTCCTGGTGCATGTCGGGCGGGTCCTGGGTGGTCCGGTGTGTCGGGCGGCCGCTGTTTCGGGCCGATGTCCTCCTTGGATTGACTGGGGCACCTCTTATGGGGGTGCCGGGTTTGTAGAATAGGTTGGTGCCGTCCGGTGGATCGGTGGGGACCGTGCCTGGCGCCCAGTCCTCCTGCCGGTTCCAGGACTTCAGCTGGCTGGTCTGTTCGCCTGGTGGGGCTGTCCGGCATTGGCTGGGCCCCTGATCTTGGCGCCCCACGTGGGGCGGGATCTGGACCCTGGAGCTGGAAGATCTGGATGTCCAGGTGCCGGCTGGGCGCGGCCTGGGGAGGGCGTACATCCGCTGTGGCTCCCTGGCGTGTGGATGTGTGGGGGCGGGCCGGGTTGTTGGCGGTGGGTACTGGTCCGGGGTGGCGGCGGCGTGTGTTGTCCGTCGGTTGGCTGCGGGTCCTCCTTGCCTGCGGCGGCGGCGGGGGACCCTTGTCGGCTGGTCACTGGTTGGGGCCCCGCTGGGGGGTGGGGTGCCCCTGGTCCCCGTGGCCTCCGGTTCCTGGTCCGGGCCCGCCCTGGCGTAGCCGGTTACCGGCGGAGCCCGTGGGCTCGTCACTGCGATCTCTCGGGCCCCAGCATCGCGGCTGGTGGGTGCTCCCCTGGGGCTTCCATCTGTTCCCCTCTTGGCGGGTGATCGACCCTGCGCTGATCCGCCTGTGGACTCTGTACTCTGTGGGACGCTGGATGCATACATCTCTTGCCTCCTCCATGTCTGTGCCGATTCCTGTAGGACGGATTGACGGTTCCTTACACCAGCTATCAATCACTTGCATGGGGAAACCTTATTCCGACCTGCATGCTCGCACACACATAGGTGTGGGGACATAGGTGAGGACGGACATATCTTAAGCTGAGGTTATCATCATTAGTTAGTTGTTCACAGGAGCTTACCAGAAACATTTGTATTATGTTCATTAATCAATGCTTGTGTGTAGTGAATGTGTAATTCTTTGTTTATTCTACCAGATCCGAACTATTGGTTTGGTTCTGTACACTTTGTTGTTTTTGTATTACTGTTTCTCTGCCGTCCGGCAGAGGTGGAGGACTGGGATGTTTTCTTGTGTTCTTTATTTGCCTCCCTGTCTTGTGTCGTCGGTTCGCCCCTCTGTTGGTCCGGTTTCTTTTCTTCACCTTCTTCCTTTCTCCCTTCTTGTCTCAGTTTAATGTCCATGACGTCAGGAAATTGAACCCACAGTAATCACTAATAAAGATTTTTCATACATATACATCAAGTGGCGTACTACAGCGAAGCTGTAATACTCTGCTTGGGAAAGTAAAACTGTTGGGCTTGTACTTGGTACTCAGACACCAATTCTGAGTAGCATACTGCTAGACAGGACACGTTAAAAAAAAAAACATCCTCATAGCATTATTATATGCAATTCTAAGTTTCTCAATGCTTGTTTTATTATAATTTGACCCCAGAGGTGTGCAATAAGCTTTAAAGAGAGAAATCTTAACATTGTCAGTACATGCACTAAATTTGCGAGATAAAGTATTTGCTTGCATGTACAGCATTCGACATTGTCTGAGGATAGCTTCATCATCTGTCATCTGATCAGTGATGAAGTTCCCAAGATATTTTACCTTTTTAGTGAGAAGAAGCAAGGTGTCATTTAACCTAAAAGCTGGGAAATTTAGAGACTTATTCTCTCTCATACGGCATATCATGATCCTACTCTTCAGCCTATTGTACTTAATATCATGTTCAGTTCCATATTCAGAGCAGACATTGATAAGTTCCTGAAGACCCGCGCGGATGGACTGAGAACCACAAGATCATCTGCATACATAAAATGGTTCACTCTTAAGTCGCCAACTATACAACCAGTTTTACAAATTTTAAGCCTCATAGACATATCGTCCATATAAAAATTAAAAAAGAATAGGGGACAAAATCCCACCCTGTCTGACACCATTACTAATTGCAAATGAGGCTGATATGCTGCTGCCCCACCTGACCTGAATAGTCTGGTTGGCATACCAGTACACCAAGATACGGATAATATTAGTGGGCACCCCTCTCTGACTCAGCTTATCAGATACCTTTCTATGGTTAACACGGTCAAACGCTTTTGACGCATCAATAAAACATACAAAAACAGATGAGTTCTGTGCTTTATACTTGTTGACTATTTCCTTTAATGCATGATGTCAGTGCCATGTTTAGCCTTGAAGCCAAACTGATTGTCTCTGACTGAATAAATCCCTCAAGTCGGGCCATCAGAATTCTTTCCAGGAGCTTTGACATTATACTGGCTAGTGCTATGGGCCAATAATTATCCAATCTACCTACTTTACCAGCTTTATCCTTGATAACTGGAACAAGAAGAACAGACAACATAGAGTCTGGTAAAACACCATGCATCAAGAGACCAGTGAGACAGATGGCAAGAAGCGGAGCTATCTTCACACTAGCATACCGAAGGTGTTCTGCAAATATGTGATCCAGGCCGCATGCTTTATTATCAGACAACTTGTTCATGGCCTGATAGACCTCATTTGTTGTGATTACTACAGAGTCTTCACTCTCAATGTATTTGTCTTAAACACCTCACTGTGAACACAGTTAAATAAAGTGCTATAGTGCTCTCTCCATAATTCTGTGATATTGCTTTCCCCAGAAACGCCATAAACAGAGACAGAAATTTACCACTGTCATAAAGAGCACCTACTATATTGTCATACATGGAACAGATTTCTTGACGGTGTCTTGCTTCCTTATAGTTAATATTATTACACATAATTGCATCCTTTGGTAAGTATACCTTACTCAACTGCATATCTGTATCTGCATAAAAGGATTCAATTTGATTTTGTGTAAGCCTTGACCAGTCCAGCATATCTGAGCCAGTACTACATATATCTCTAGACAACACAGGTATGCATTTAACATTTACTTTCATTGCAACAGGAAGATGATCAACTTTCATTGCATCATACATGATTTACTTACACAAAGGTCCAGCTATGAAGTAGAGTGCCAGGCCTCACTAATGTATGTATAACTGTCCACAGGTAAAAGACATTTACTTGATAATATCAAATTATTGTCAACACAAAACTGAAACAAATGTTTAGAGAAGAGTGATTTCTTATCTGAGATGTCAGCATTCATGTCCCCAATTACATATACACTGTGAGATGTATTATCTTGAATAAAGGAATTGATAAAAGCAAGCCTATTTAAAAATTCATCCTCATTCTGTACACATTCAAAAGGCATATACACATTTAAAATGACAAATTCCTTGTCACCGTGTTTAAAACGGAGTGCAATGCAACAATCAGTATCAAGCCTAACTACATTAATACATGAGTCCAGCTTTTTATGCCATAGGACAGCCACACCAGCTAGTATCCTGCCCCCATGCTGAGGTCTGTAGTAGACTCCCCAGCCTTGGGGAGTCTCCTAAAAAAACATGAAAGTTATCATTGAGGGAGTTCAGTTCTTCCAAATCTTGCATTGCAAGAAATGTTTCTTGTAAAAACAATATATCACAGTCTTCCAGTAGGCTATCCACCACAGCACAGCTTTATCACCAGCACTCTGGCCCAACCTAAGTCCACGACAGTTATATGAAAGGATCCGAACAGCCATTTAGAGCAGGTGGTGACGCTTCAAGTTTATGCACTGGCTTCAGCCAATCACAATAAAAAACACGATCATGATGGATAAACTCTTCAGAATAAACGTTTTGTACAGGCTGATTTACAGGTGAAACTTGAAAATTTGGAATATCGTGCAAAAGTTCCTTTGTTTCGTTAATTCAATTTAAAATGTGAAACTAAAAGATGATAAAGACTCATCACATGCACAGATATTTCAAGCCTTTATTTGTTATAATTATGATTATGGCTTACAGTTAATGAAAACCTCAAATTCACAATCTCAGAAAAGTTTTATATTGTTTAAAGGTGCAACATTTTAGGTTTAAAGTGTCATGCTCTAATCGGCTAATACCAGTCAACACCATCATCCTGGTCTTCATTAACACCCCAGAAGAGCCACAGGCCGATAGCATCATGCCACACCGCATTGAGGCAGGAAGTGATGCAAAAGAGGTCCAAACCAACTACATACTGAGTATGTGTGCTTGATGAGACTGTTCAAAGTTAAACAATTTCTTTATTTGAAGTCCCTGTTCTAATGGTTTCATGTAATATTCTAACTTTATGAGATTTTTAATTTGGGATTTCCATACTCTGTAAACAATAATCATCAAAATTATAACCAATACTGGCTTGTTATACCACAATTTGCTTCTAATGAGTCTACATCATATATTAGTTTCATCTTTTACATTAAATTACTAAAATTAAAATTACTTTTGCATAATATCAACTTTTTTTCAGTTTCACTTGTGCATTAATCCTGCTTTATCTAACAAAATACAGGCAAAAACATATTTTGGACTAAGTGACTGAGAAAAATTCTGAAACATCAGTTATGACCTGATACCTGCCTGGTTTCTATCAGAAACTGATCTGTTTCTCTCCATACCTGAAGACCATAATCCTCCCAGCTGCAGCTGCTGGCCTCATGTCTGGATGATAATGATTTCTCTCATATATGAGGACAGCAATAGTGAGCAAAAAATCTACACAGAAATGAAAGAGGACTGGGTTTACTCCAAGCATTAACTAGCAAGGTATGTACAATAACTAACATTAGTGTTGTTAACTGGCTTAAAACGATATAGTTGCATGTAAACTATCATTTAGGTAAAATTACCTGCCTGCATCAGCAAAACTCAAACTGCAGCTTGTTTGGAAACATCTCTACAAAGTTTGTAGCCTTTTGCTCCGACTGGCAGGTTTGTTTAATAAGCTTCTCTCCACGCGGCCAAATTACCTAATTACAGCAACCACACCTTTCAGCACGGCCCCGACGGAAACCCAACTTTCTGCACCGCGCACCTAGGAAATTTTCTAACTACGCAGACAGTCCCACGTGGAAAAACATGACGGACTGGCAAGAGCTCCTATTAACGGAGGTTCGTAAAAACAGACATCTTTATGATTCGGGCCCATAGAGATCACTGTGATCAACTGTGTTTTCATGGACGATTGGGCCATCTCCTTTTTCGTCTTTTTTTCTTAACAATAGAGTTCTACTTCTACTACAGTGTAGCGTTGTATGCATGCAGTCTTCAGTCTTCAAGAATATTGGCTCGTAGCAGGGACAACCCGCAAAACGTATAAACGCAGGTGTCTCGGCACACTACCCCAAATGCCAGCGTCAGTTGCGGCAAGATTACATGTAAAGTCTAAAGTCAAGTATGTCAGAGTTCCATCTGAGTCTCTGCGGTGCATTGTGTGCATCGGCTCCTTCAACTTTTCAAGCATTACTTGCGTTGCAAGCGGCAACATAGCAAACACAAGCAACACAGAAGTTCAGCTTGGTGAACTTTTGATGGACTTGACGCAGTGCCAATCAGAGCGTCTCAGTGTAGTGATGTCACTACACACATGTTGAATGAAGCGCAGGACCAGTGAACATTTTCAACTGTTGGATCTGAGCCATCAATATATTGTATCAAAAAAGGGGTCTATGAACATGATCCCATTATTCCAATGGTGCAGCGCCAACGGGATGGCCGTCTCTCTCTCTCTCTATCCTCTCAACCAGCTGAGCTCTGGAAGAACTATCATTATGATTGGCAGGATCGCCAATCCATCAAACCTGCTGCAGCTCTCTGGCAGTGTGAGTGGACGTCTGCACAAATAGGAGGAGCCGCAGCACCGAAGCGGGCAGCTTAAATTCCCAAACACAGCCGAGCGCTTCCTCTTTCTGTTCGCTTCTAGAAGTGGGTAGGTTTTTCCAGATCTTCAAGAAGAGACTCCTTTCGTCATGTTTGAATTTTCTTTTTTCGCAACCAAGTTCTCCTTCCGCTTCGACCGGCCATCGAAGCTGTTCTGCCTTTATTTTATTGTATTTTTTCTTTTCTTCCCCTCCTCCCCTTTTGCGCGTCTAAGGAGCAAACTCCTTTATCTCCTTTTCTTCTGCACCTGCAATTCGACCATCCACATCGCAAACTAAGAATTTTCCAATTTCCTGGGTGGAGCAAGATAAGATACTTTAAAAATTATTTTATGTAGTCATGTTTCTTAATTTTGAATTAATCAGATCTGTGTTGAAATGTATTTGATTTGAACTTACTGTGTTGTGCTTTTACAGGTAACCTGTGAGTCTTGTGTTTGATTGTGAATGTTCCATGTTTATGGTACTGTTCGTCCTTTATTAATAAGAAGAGTTATCTGGCTGTAGAAGATTCTCTTTGATTCTCTAAGTTTAATATAATGGTGGATGTGTAGTGTCGTTGGTGGCTTGGGGTTCTTCACGCATGGAGCGCTTCCCTTGAGACGCACAGCGCCGATTGTAGCCGTAATACTTTTCTCCCGTGATTTCAAATCAGAGCCCTTTGTTAGTAGTAAACTAGGCAAGGCAAACAATTTTATTTGTATGGCACACCTTCAACACAAGGCAATTCAAGGTGCTTTACATGATTCAGTGATAATGAAACCACATGATTACAAACAAAACATATATAAGTTTAACAGTGATCAATCAGTAAGAAAAGATAATCTAAGGAACAAATTTATGTAATTAATACACAATCACTTAAAAAAAGAAATAAAAAAGTAAGAATAGAAATTAAACCACAACAATAACAAAATGATTTAAGTAACAAATTTATGCAATTAAAACAGATTAAAACAGATAAAACACAATCGGGTAAACAAAACAAAAAGTGATCAGAAACGCAATTTAAGATTAAAATGCAGCTCTGAATAGTAGAGTTTCTATCTTTGATTTAAAAGAGCGTTTTTGCATTCATCTGGAAGTTTATTCCACATTTATGGAGCATAGAAGCTGAAAACTGCCTCTCCCTGTTTAGCTCTCATTCTAGGGACAATTAGTAGGCTAGAGTTGGAGGACCTGAGTGGTCTGCTGGGTTGATATAGTGACATCATATCTTCAGTGTACTTTGGTGCAAAACCGTTCAATGATTTATAAACAAGTAGGAGTATTTTAAAGTCTATTCTCTGAGCTACAGGGAGCCAGTGTAAGGACTTTAGAACTGGGGTGATGTGTTCTACTTTCCTGGTTCTAGTGAGACCATTAGCCTATCACAGACCTCTGACAACGATAATGATGACTCAGCAAAACTACGCTAACCGATTGAATTCTGCAAAAAACAACAGGTTCAGATTATTAAAGGAACACAGCTGACCCCAAGGTTCTCACTCAGATTGACTGGACACAACAATTTTGCCCTCCCACCATTGCAGATGACTGATGTGTGATGTTTCAGGCTGCCAGACTTTTCTCCAAGAAAACTTGTCAACCAGAACCAGTCTGGTTACCGAGAAAATAGCATTCCGGTGATTATTAGTAAAAGAAATGACAAAGGCAACCCCACCCCCGCACCATGTCAAATCTCATAAATATTGCCTGTCAGAATAACTAAAAAACTACCAATGAATCTCTTAAATTGGCATCGGTTCCCTATCAAATAAATATTTTTAAATTAATGACCTTATTACCAATCACAGGCTGTAAAGGCTATGTTTTTGTCTGAAACTTGGTTGGATGCAAATAATGAAAGAACCTTAATGCTTGAAGCCACGCTATCTAACTACAACTTTCTAAATGAAAACAGGCAACAAAGACGGGGGGGCGGTCTGGGAACTATTTTAAAAAATACACTGAAATTTAAAAAGATACTTCTGGGTACATTTCACTCCTTCAAATACCTTGCTACAGAGATAAAAGAATCACACAAAGTCTTAGTCATAAATATGTACAAACCACCCAAAAGCGAGCTCAAACTTTTTTAACGATCTCAATGACCTTCTTTCTTTAATATGTATTGAATATGAAAAACTAATTATTGTGGGGGATGTGAACATTCATACTGACAACCAGTGGCGGCTGGTGAAAATTTTTCCTGGTGGGGCTGATGTGACAATATATTTCTTTGCCTAGTCCAGTACAAGAATTCAAATCAACAGTCAGACGATGATTACAATTAACAGTAATGATTTAATCTCCTCCTCAAAACCACCAGTTTCACAGAAAAAGTAAATGAACTAATTTCCATTATATAAAACACCATGCATGCTTAAGAGAGTACCAAATACAACAATCAACATCAAAGAGTATGATCACCTTTCAAGCAAAGTTGCATCTCAAAGTGGTTCACGCAAAGAAAAACTGTTTTAAAAATGATTCAAATTAATTAGTAATTGTGCAGAACTTCATAGGCTGCTGGATCCATTTGATGTTGAATCAGGTGTGATGCAGCAGGGTTGCATGGAAACTTTAAAGGACTGTGGCCTTGGGGACCAGAGTTGCCCATCTCTGCTCTACAGTAACTAAGTGATGTAACAATCTGTTCCTGAGATGTTCAGGTCCAATGACAATAATCTTAGTTTTTTCAGAGTTTAATGACAGCAAGTTTGTGGCCATCAAGTTCTTTATGTCATTACTTTACTCTTGTAATCAAGTAAGCAGTGTGTGAGGGAGTGGGAGAAAGATGGGTATGTTTGTGTTTCTGAGATGTGTGTACTGTAATGTGATGACTGAGTGGAGGGGATATAACCCAACTGGGTAACACTTTATAATAACTATCCATTATAAGTAGTTAATAGTTACGGGTTTATAATGATACCTTATAAATAGTTAACTGATCATTAATAAACTGATAGGTAAATGGTTATAAATAACTTGTTAAATAACACTTAACGGTTTGTTAAGGATTTATAACTACACTTTATATATGGCAGAACAGCAGAATACAACAGTATACAAACCCATGATGTTTGGGCACTTTGTGCAGGACATGAACAGTTAAGGAAAATGTGTGGAGACTCAGGGGGAACTGTAGAGAGGAAATAATAGTAGACCATCTAAGAGTTATTGAGTGGCTTAGCACAAAAAGTGCGCAAACATCATGGGTTTGTATACTGTTGTATTCTGCTATTCGGCCATGGGATGGCTCAGTTTTTGTGTTTCTATAAATTTAACACAAGTTCAACTTTTCATCTGTGGTGTTTCTTTGGTAAAATACAGTACACAGAAAAACCTATGGGTGGAACAAGGTTGAGGTACAAAAAAAACTATTGACAAACTATTAACAACAGATCTGTAAAGTGTGAGTTAATATACTAGTTACGGATTAGTTATTAGATTATGTATGTTATCAGGACGTTATTCTAAAGTTGCAACTGTTCCTCATTTCCTAACAGTTAATAAATGAGGAATAGTTGCAACTTTAGAATAACGTCCCAATAACAAATATAAACTATTAACTGATACTCAGCAAGTTCATTAGTTAGTACTTGTTCATGATCTATTACTGATTTATAAAGGTGTAGTTATAAATCCTAAACTAATTGTTAACAAATATTTAACAAGTCAATAACTAATTAATTAACAGTTTACCAATGAGCTATTAACTACTTATAACTGATTGTTATTATAAAGCATTAACTAGTTTTATTTGTACAGGAACTTTGCACGTCTATCTTTCTGACTGGCAAATTTTTCAATGACTCTGGTGTTGAAATCAGGGATGTCCCGTGTTAGTTTTTTCTCTATGGAGAGCATAGCCAGAGCGTTGAGGCGATCTTGTGCCATTGTATTCCTGAGGAAAGTTTTCAGTCTTTTTAAAGTTGAAAAGCACCTCTCTGATTCAGATGTTGTCATCGGTGTCGTGATGAGGATGTTGAGAAGACTTACAGTTTCTGTAAATGTGTCCTGAAGGTTATTCTCCATCAGAACCTGAAAGAGAGCCAGTGCACCACTGCAACTCTGGAACTCCTCGTTGCTGTAGATCAGGGACAGTTCTGTTTTGAGTCTGGCCTTGTCCAGTGAGGGATAGGCTTCCACCGTGGTATCCAGCGCTGAATCTGGGAACGTCTTGTGGTGTTGTGGGAACAAGTCTCCTTGCAGCAGAGTGGCACTGACCAGGTGTTTGGTGAAGGAAAACTGCTCCTTGGCATGGCAAATAATTGTGTCACATACCTATGACATGATATATAAATAGAAAATAGGTAAGAAGTAAGTTTTGACATTTTATCCATCCATCCATCCATTTTCTTAACCGCTTAATCCTTAATGGGTCACGGGGGTGCTGGTGCCTATCTCCAGCTGTCAATGGGCGAGAGGCGGGGTACACCCTGGACAGGTCGCCAGTCCATCCATTGGTTACTGTATAAGATAGATATGTTCTGTATATATTTATCTTACTCCATCCTTATTTTAATCCATTATCTATATATATAATATATGTATATATGTACATACACATTTTTTTTTTTGCAGCTGGAAATGTTAATTTCCCTGAGGGATTCATCCCAAAGAGATCAATAAAGTTAAGTCTAAGATATAATCACAGGACTGTATTAAATCATAAGTCCCTGTATTTGTGAATTTCAAATTTATCATAATGTTACGGTATAATTTATTGTTTTAACAAGATGAGAGATTAAACACCAAGGGCTGCATAGAGTCCATTCAAAGAGAATTATAATTTGCTAACACTGTGTACATACATGCATAGCTTACCTGATTGTCTGCATGTTGTCAAGGAATCTCTGGATGATTCCTGAGATGTAGACAGAATCCATGTTCCTTTTCTGCAGCTGGTTGTACAGCATGTCCACATGTGGCATTATTTTGTGGAAGAGGGCCAGGAAAAAACAAAAAGCATCATCTTCCAGCATTCTCACATAGCCACCAGCCTCTCTCTTCGTGGGGCCGTCAAATTCAGCTCTGTTCCGGATGGTCTCAAAACACTTCACCAGATCAGCCTTGTGTTCATACACCGTGTTAACAGCGCGAATGTTGAAGTTCCAGCGCGTTGCCGATGCACTTGGAAGTCGATGCGCCACCACCTCATCAAGCACTGCCGTTCTCTTGCTTGACTTGGAAAAAAACGAAGCAAATCCCCCAATATCAGAAAAAAAGTGACTGATCTGTGGGATGTTGCTTGTTGCATTACAAGGTTTAACTGGTGGGCATAACAGTGAACATAGTAGGCATTTCCATAAATGTCCTGGACCTTACGCTGGACTCCTCCAGTGGCCCCCCTCATCACAGATGCCCCATCATAGGCCTGGGCGATCCGTTTTTTTTCTTGTCCCTCTGGAAGGATGGTGCGCAGCCTTTCCAATAAGGCGCCAGCAATTGCATCCGCGTTGGCAACGGAGAGCTTAATAAACTCAAAAAACCGCTCCTGGACATTATGGGTGCTGTCAACGTATCTCAGTACCAGGACTAACTGACAGTGTGTGGAAATGTTAGTGGTTTCATCAGCTTGGATGGCTAAAAAGTTAGCTGTTTTTACTTCATCCTATATTTTTTCTCTCAGAACTGCCAGCATACAGTCCAGTAACTCATTCTGTACCGTCTTTGAGGTGCCTCTAAAAACGGTTGCATTTTCAAGATGATCGTTCAAGTCTCGGTCAATGGATGCCATCAAATCGACTAAACCTCTGAAAATCCCGGGGTTTTCAGAAGTGTCCCTTTCATCATGTCCTCGCAATGCAAGTTCAAAAGCACCACAAAGCTTAATACAATCGATGAGTTTAGATAAAATATGACGATTCTTATCAACCTCTTCATTGTGCCTTCTTACCGCGACGCGGTGTCCCTCATCCAGCTGCGCTGCTATGCTAATGTTTCCTAGCACGGCTAGCTTGATGCAATTTTCCATATGAACTTTTGATCGTTCATGCTTTTTAATGCGCTCGGAGAGGTGCTTCAAGTCGGTCTGTCCTGACTGTGTCCACATCGAATCACATTTTTGGCTTTTAAAAAGAATGCAAGGGAAACAAAAAAGTGCATTGGCTATTCCACAGCCCGTCAGCCATGACTTGCGCTCGAACCAACTTCTGCAAAAACTCCGGTTGTAGCCCTTACTTTTCTCCTTGGTCTGCTGGTTGATGACAAGGTCGGGCTTGTCGGGTCCCAACTCCTTAACCAGGATTTTTTCCTCCATCGGCCTTCTTGTAAACGGGTATATTAATAAGGATCTCACCGAATTTGGTGGAAGCTGCTCTTCGCCATACTCTTCGCTCGTTAAATTCGCCATCACTACACTGATTAACCGCGCAGCAAGCGTCAAAAGAAAAAAAACCTTGAATCTCGCGGTATTTTCTGCTGCTAGGGGCAGAATTTTCAGCGCCCCAAGACCATATAATTCCGAGAGACTGATTGGCCGCATATTTATTAATTTGCCCTAGCAACAGTACATGACTGGCTATTTGGCTGCACTTCAGGGGCGCTTTTTCTCAGCGCCCCATGACAGAAATGATACTGTCTGTCTGTGGAAATTCACTGGTGAATAAATGTCACTTGGTGGGAAATAAAAGGTATATCTTATTCATATCACATGTAGGGACATACTGGTGGGTAAAACCAAATTAAAAACTTAATTTGTAAAAATATATTTGACATTTTTATCTCTAATTATCAGGGAGCGCGGTGCCCCAGCGCCCCCTTTGGGCCGGCCGCGCCTGCTGACAACCCCCAGGATAGACAGACTAAAATACTAAGTGATACTCTCTATAACTTTGGTCTATCTCAACATGTCAAACAGCCGAAACACAAACAAGGTCACACCTTAGACTTAATCATTAGCAAAGGACTAAAAATCTCTAACATCTCCGTATTGGATGTTGCATTATCTGACCACTTCTGCATCTTCTCTGAAAACCTTATCCTGGCTAAACTATCCAATCAACATGACACCATAGTAAGAAAACGACACCTTGTTGACAGCTCTGCTGAAATCTTTAAACAAATTTACTGCTCTACGTCACCCCCCCAAGACCCACCACCCCCACTACCCAACACACACTCTGTTAACAACCTGGTAGATAACTTTTTCTCTAAAGTCTCAGACATCATTAATGCATTTGCTCCAATTAAAGTAAAGTAGTCTCAGGTAGAAACAAGTCTCCATGGACCAGCAATCCTCTAGTACACAGCGGAAAAAGGGAGTGCCGTCAGGCCAAAAGAAAATGGAGGGAAATTCAACTTCAGGTTCACTATGAGATCTACCAAAACAGGTTGAACAAATATAACTTAACCTTGAAAACTGCAAGGGAATCGTTCTTCTCTGAAATCATTAACAAAAACATTAATAATGCTCAGACCTTATTCGCAACAATTGAAAGACTAACCAATCCTCCAGTGACAGCAGCTCCTGAGCTAAACTCCACTAGGGCCTGTACTGAATTTGCCAACTTCTTCACTGAAAAGATTCTAGAAATTAGAAGATCAATATGTAAAGCAGCAACCAACCTACCAACATTATCATTCCCACTTAAAAATAATGCAGATAAGATGTCTGATTTCAAAAAACTGAATCAATCACATCTTGATGAACTTATTAAACAGCTGAACTCCTCCTCTTGCTGCCTCGACATCTTACCCACACCTTTTTTAAAGAAAGTTCTCCCTGTCATTAAGTCTAGCTAATTTATAAAAGCCAAGCTTAATAAAACCCCCATTTGGAAACCTGCGCGTTCACGTCCGCATACAGCTACTTACGGACGTCAGCAGGAATTGCCCTGTGACGTTTGTAAATGACTTCTCTGCTGGCCGCCATCTTGTTAAGTAGCGTTAGCCTGTAGCATAGCCGTTAGCTGAACCGTTCTGTGTGAGTTGTATTTTCTTTTGTTTTGGTCTGGTTTTTTAAATAAATTTGTTCAATTGATTCAAACCTCTGGTTTCTTTTATTTTGAGTGTGTGTGAATACTGTTGCAAAAAATTAATTTCCTTCAGATAAGGTCATTTTGGTAGAATTATAAGTAATTATTTATAAACCATTGGTTGATAACTTTCTAATAATTACATATATATACGTTTGTGCCAGGTTTTTATAGAAAACTGGATGGTGCTTCGCTAATAATTTGAAGATATAATTAAATTAATAATTTATGAATTATTGATTTAATATCCTTAGACTAACCAGATAGACCATACCTCTCTTTATCAATTTTAATTGATCATTTACACAAGACAACAAACGTAGATTAAAAAATTAAAAATAACACTTACCGAAGACAGATGGACAGGCGCTAAGGAGGAACAGAGCACCTTTTAGTTGGTGTCCAGGTAGAAGATTTGAGCTCCGATGTGGACCAGGAGGTCGTAAAATTGGGCGTGGGACAGACAGAAGTAGCGCTGAAAGCTAACCTTATTCATAAGCACCTCCTGGAGAAATAGTTTAAACTCCCCAAACTCAGGCCATGTCTACACGTAGCCGGGGGGTTATAAAAACCCTGTATCCTGCCCCCAAAAAATTTGCGTCCACACCACTTCGTATTTTAAGAAATCTCCATCCACACGTAACCGCAGAAGTCTAGTGATAAAGCATGTTATACATATGCCAAACCTGTAGATGGCAGAAGTTCCCCCAAACTCTACCCAACCAGTAATTTACATTTCCCATCATTTTCACAAAAACACACTGTTAAAAGTAGTTGTACAATATAAAGTCAATGAGACACAAGAGAATGTCGACTGGGAATCTTGCCAAAGCCAGTACGCAGACATATTGGCAGTGTTTTTAGAGCAGTATCCTGCGGAGACCTCCAATGAGTTTCCTCACTCTTGAATATGTGCTGTTTTTCTAAGCTCGCTCACCTTACTGATAGGTCGCTTGTAAATGATACATCCCTATGGACCAACTCTTCAATAGTGACTGAACTCCTATAGGAGCCAAAATGGTATTGTTTTCAGTAAGCCACAAGGATCTAATCTCAAAATGAGTCGGAATTCTCGGACTTCCAAAAAACTAAATATTTAACCTTCCCAAAAATAGAAAACATAATTCGTTCATGTAAACATTTATTTTAGAGTAGTCAATTAGTAGAACTTGTTGTTCATTAAATTTTTTAAGGTCTACTTATCTGTATATCCGCAAAAATTAAATCCCGTCTCCAAACTCTAATCACGTCCGGGGTCACCATTAGAAGGATTTTAAGCTTTATTCAATTTAAACCTTAACTCTATAAATTCCATGCATGTTCATTTTTATCAGAGGAGACGAGAGTGATTTTATTTTATTTTGATACAAGAAATCAAATACTGGTGCACAGAGTTCCTTAAAACAGGCCAAATATTTAGCTTACAGAGTGGTATAAATTACCCACACTCTGGGTCACCTTACCAAGGAATGACAAAGTATATAACAGAAACATTAAGTTTTATATTTTAACACAAATTTACAGAAACTCTCCCCTAACTTTACATATGGTACACAAAACATGATTGGTTCATTCAAACGTTTGTCAAGACCAGCCTTCTTACAACCATGCATGCATAATTAATTACCTTCCTGTTATTCTACTTAAATCGTGACTTTACAAACCAGCTCTAACTATAGTTTTTGCTGACCGTTATTTCTTAAATCCTTCCATTGCCAATTGTATGGTGATGCTATCTACCTGTGCTTTCCTGCTCAATGTCCTGTTTTTCTGTGACCCAAACAAGAGCTGACTCTGCAAAATACCCCTAAAACAATCTTAGAAGTATAATTAAAAAGTAGGGTAACTAAAACACCTTATTCAAACTTTAATAGACATTTAATATACTTCACTCTGTCGTCCTGTATGGCTTTAGCAACATGGTTGTCATCTACTTGGTCTTTTTATACCTCGCAGTAGTTATGCAGCACAAAGCATTCATAAATGACAAATGCAGTTCCTGCAAATTGATGTCCATGGCTTTCCTCAAACCTCCAAAACAGGCCTTCAGTCTTCCAAATTAGCACTCGATAACCATGCGCGCTCTGCAAAAAGACAGTCCAAAATACTGCTCCTGAACAGTGCTGCCTCTGTTAGCATACTCCTTCATTAGATAGGGTAGCAGGGGGTAAGCAGGGTCCCCCAAAAAGTAAAATGGGATGGGAGCTTCGTTGTCTACAATTTGTTTTGGACAAGGCGGAATTTTTCCACTTCTGTCGTCGTTGATAGCAGAATTGGCGAAAACAAGACTTGGACGATTCCAGGCCACTTTACTACCACATCCATAAAAATGAACTTACAGTCACAAGTGGCCTGGATATTTTATAGTGAAATTACCCTTCCGGTTCAGGTAATCAGTGGAATTAGCAGATAGTTGCTTTATTACCACATGGATACCATCTACAGCCCCTAGACATTGAGGGAGGCCATGTATCACTTCAAAGCTTTCCACAACGGAATGCACCGCGGTAACAGATCCTTGTACTTTAACAATGGCAGTCTGAGGGCTTCCATGCTGTTTAGGCATGTAAACACAGGTCGCAGATGTGATGTCAGAGCGTCTCACGCAGTGACGTAGCGAATCTTAAAACTCTGTTTTCAATCGTCCACACGCATACACTAAAAATGGAGAAAACGCAAATCTCCACTTTGCCTACAGTTTTTTAAAAGATTTGTTTTTGATGCCGAAAATCTCCGGTTACGTGTGGATGACAGGCCAAACCGTAGAATGATATCTCTATTTTGTGCGATACCCGCCTACGTGTGGACAGGACCTCAGAACGTGTCTGAAGAATGGGCGCTGATGCACCCGATATCGAACGTGTCTAGCTTTATCTAGCAAACAAAGCCAAGCCACTCTCTCTATATGATCCGCCATAGTTCAGAATGTCCAGCAACAGTGGAAGCCCTACCTACACACTCTTTTTTTGCTCAGAAGAAAACGTTGCAAACCTCATCGTACATGCGTCAAACTACATGCGTTGGGAGCGTGGCCTGACACAAACAAACTGTGCGGTGTAAACACAGCATTAGTGTATGTGCACTCGAGGTGCAATTAAAGACAGCTCGTAAAAATATGTTAGCGCAAATTAAACGGCAGTAACAGCTGAAAAAAGTGTGGAGAACAGAGGGCACTGACACGGAAAATGCGGGGGACATGTCCCATGGGTACCCCGCGGCTGTTACGCCCATGGGTGGGGGGTCAAATGGGGGTGAAGGCATTTTTTGGGAGGGTTTTGAGACCCTCCAAGACCCTCCACAACTCCGCAGCAGCCTTGTGACCTCAGCTAAATTGAAGGTTTTCTGTGTTGTATTGCTTCTATTCTCATGTTGACAAGAACAGGGCACAAGGCTTCTGTTTCCTTCTCTCAATGATCCTTATTGTGAAATACTTGTCATTGCAGCCCCTAGAGGTGGCATTAGGTAATAAATGTGCTGGTTTGGCTTTTTTCCTTGTAAAGCAGAAGACAGCAGCATGTTTTGTATTCTGATTTAACTGCCATGGCATCTTCAGACAAGGCAGGTGGCGACACATTGTTCAGTGTTCGGTGAGACTCTGGCTATTGTTCCTCATAGGATCCAGTTTATTGTTCAAATCTGCAAACCAAGTTCCCCAAAACATGTCATACTACCAAAAAAAAAAAAAAAAGATAACACCCTCAATTTCTCCTTATAAGGCTATTGCCTGTCGCCAGGTTTGTGGAGTGGAGGCTCTTTTGGATGAAACAGAAGATACTGAAGTCTAACCGACATGAGGCTGAAGCTTGCCGTTGTTTATGAGCACAGTCTGAATGAAGAGAGAGAACGCCCTGCAGCCTTATCTGTGTGAGTCAGCCTCGATACATGGGTCATCCCCAGTCGTGTCTTCCAGTAGAGTGAAAATCTAAGCCAAATATTTTTAGCCCGCTGAAGACTGGAAGCAAAAGATAAAATCACCTCAGGCTAATTTCAAAAGAGTAGAACCCAAATGGCCTACTAAAATGGTTTTCAAATGAAGTTCCGAAAAGAGAAGTTGTCTGTAAACAGTGTTTTATCAGGATGGGTATCTGCATCACAGGATCCTGGGGGAGGAACAGATTGTTATAAATGAAGAAAACCCATCTTTGCAAAAGAAAACAGGTCTGTGTAATTGTGTAAATGTCCACTTATGAATCAGCTTTGCGTAACAACAAACTGTTAAATCCGAAATTGAGTTTAAGGTCCTCCTCTTTACGCATAAAACCCTTAATAATCAAGCTCCATCATACATCAAAGATCTGATTGTTCCATATGTTCCTAACAGAGTACTTCGTTCTCAGACTGCAGGTTTACTAGTAGTTCCTAGGGTTTCCAAAAATAGAATGGGAGGCAGATCTTTTAGTTATCAGATTCCTCTCCTGTGAAAGCAGCACCCAGTTTTCGTCCCTGAAGCAGATCCCGGTTTATTCTTAAGACTTCCTTTTTGATAAAGCTTATAGTTAGAATGGCTTACGGCATCCTGTGCTATTTTTGTACTTATGATGGTCTTAGACTGTTGGAGGACAGATTGACTACTTTTCTTGACTCTTTTACTTTTCTTTTCTACTACTTTTCAGATGCGTCTTTTGTTGTTATTTCGGCTGCTAACCTGGTCTGGTATCCTGCTCAGCTAAAGAGCCCTTCTGGATCGGGAGCATTGATTCAGATGTTGCTCCCAGTGACCGAACATTTTCCATGTCCTGTTCTCAACTTTTTACTTTCTTTGATAACTGTATTTCACTGTTTCTATATGCTTGCTTAGTATGAGGGATTACTAAGGGATCGTAGGGTTGGGGTCTGCATTGTTTAGGGCCTCATGTCAATGAATCGACTCAGTGTGCTGGGATTCCTTACATAGAAAACTTTTAACTGATTAGAAAGTTTGAGCAATTGTTTTGAAATTACTTTTTTTGTAACGTGCCTTGAGACTACAATCACTTTCTTTCTATTCAGTTTTATTTATATAGTGCCAATTTACAACAGATGTCATCTCAAGGCACTTTACAAAAAAAGTCATTTCAATACAGTTATACAAACATTCCAATCACTTAAAAGTTCTCTATGTAAGGAATCCCAGCAGATTGCATGAAGTCGTTGACATGAGGTTGAGCCCCATTGATGCGGACCTGCAACCACAGCAATCACTCAGCAATCCCTTATACTGAGCAAGCATTTAGCAACAGTGGAGAGGAAAAACTCCCCTTTAACAGGAAGAAACCTCAGGGAGAAGGTGGCTCAGTACAATCGGTCATCTTTTAATGAAAATTAAAAATAAGTTGATAACAGGAAATGGAGGATGCTTAGTCACTTAGAGCATCATCTGAACCGATGCTCCCCATCCAGCAGGATACCAAATCGTGTGGAGCTTCTATGAGGAGAAAAATACTGAGAGAAAAAAGGGTTAAAAATCGCAATAACAGCAGAAAAAATACATCTGGAGAGTAGTAGAAGAGAAAAGTAGAGGAGAGAAGAAAACTGGTCAGTCTATCCTACAACAGTCTAAGCCTATAGCAGCATAACTACAAAAATAGCTCAGGATAACCTAAGCCAGTGGTTTTCAAAGTGTGAGGCGCGCCTCCCCACCAGGGAAAAAATTAACCGGGGGAAAAAGAAAGAAAGTGTAGCCAATACAGTTTTGCCAACTTGGTGACCTTCTCACTAAATCTGGCGACTTTTTGCTCAACTAGCAGCAGGTGCTGCCATGTGCCAGCCCCCCCTTCCAAAAGCAGTCACAGACTGCGGTCAGTTTCACAGTAGCCACGCGCAGCTGTCCCAGCCTGCAGTCAGAGCTGGGAGAAAAACGCAACTCCGTTCAGGCGTCTAAAGAACGGCCGCCACCATTTCCTGCGCTGGCTTACAGAGCAGGGTGTAAATGTTGATGTTTCTCCATCAACTCACAAAAAAATACATTACAAACAATATATATAAAAATGTAAAATTTAGATATTTTTTTTACACACACTTTTGTGTCTCCCATCACATTATTCTTCTTTCCTAACCTACAGTGTCACCTAACTACTTGACGATTTATGCAAATTAGGTGATGATGTCATTTGGCGACTTCTAGCAATTTTTAGCTACATTTCTTTCCGAGGAATTTTCAACACTGGAAAGTAGGCTACATCGAAATGGATAGATTTTTAGGTTTCAGGCTAAAATAAGAGTTGAGGGCGACTGTGGCTCAGTGGTAGAGTAGGTTCGATTCCAGCTTCCTCCAGTCACATGTCGATGTGCCCCTGGGCAAGGCACTTAACCCCCAAATTCTACATTGTCCTACCGAGCCATGTTGGGTGTCGGTGTATGAATGCGAGTGTGAATGGGTGAATGTGGCTTCAATGCAAAGCGCTTTGAGTGGTCAGTAAGACTAGAAAAGGGCTATATAAGTTCAGTCCATTTACCATTACCATTTGACACAGAAGAACAAAGGACAGCAGAAAACGGAAGAAGTATGACCCTGATTATTTAAAGTTAGGGTTTTCACTCATTGGTCCTGATGATGCTCCGCTGCCACAGTGTGTTATTTGCAATGAGGTACTTGCTAATGACAGTATGCGACCGTGTAAACTCCGGCGCCAAATGGAAACTAAGCACCACAATTTAACAACCAAACCGCGGAAGTTTTTTGATATTAAGCTCAACGAATTGCGGTCAAAGAAGAAAGCCATCCAGACGTTTGGTACTGTAAACACCAAGGTAACCGAGGCATCATATCACGTAGCGTTACGCATTGCCAAGACGGGAAAACCCCACAGCATCGGTGAGACGTTGCTCCTCCCTGCTGCCAAAGACATGTGTTCAGTGATGATGGGCAAAGCTGCTGCTGCCAAGCTGGATGCCATCCCGATGTCTGACAACACCATCCAGCGCCGCATCTCCGACATGGCAGCTGATGTGAAGGAGCAGGTTCTGGACGCTATACATGAGAGCCCTTTCTTCGCCATTCAGCTGGACGAGTCCACCGATGTGGCTAACTGTGCACAGCTGATGGTGTATGTGCGCTTTATTAAAGAGCTCAGTGTCCAGAAGAAGGGCGACTGTGGCTCAGTGATAGAGTAGTTGGCTTGCATTCGGAGGGT
The DNA here is from genome assembly GCA_028564705.1 of Apricaphanius iberus. NCBI lineage: Eukaryota > Metazoa > Chordata > Actinopteri > Cyprinodontiformes > Aphaniidae > Apricaphanius > Apricaphanius iberus. Next base: position 98,311 of record JAPXFQ010000176.1, on the reverse strand, counting down.
CGTAGGTTCGATTCCAGCTTTCTCCAGTCACATGTTGATGTGCCCCTGGGCAAGGCACTTAACCCCAAAAATTCACCATTGTCTTATGGAGCCATGTTGGCTATCGGTGAATGTGGCTTCAATGTAAAGAGCTTTGAGTGATCAGTATGACTAGAAAAGTGCTAAAAATGTTCAGTCCATTTGCCATCCTCTGCTGGCGCGCACAACAGCAGCAGAAATCTTTAAGGTTTTGAAGGACTTCATTCAGGACAATCATATTGTTTGAAGCCGCTGTTGTGGAATATGTACTGATGGTGTGAGGGCAATGACAGGGCGCCACAGTGGTTTAATAAAACAGGTACAAGCGGTTGCGCCCGCCGCGTTCTCGGGGCAAGGTCCTCACCTGCTTGTGTGATCTGCGCGAGGAAGTCCTCCTTTTCCTCGCCGAAATCGACTCCCCACTGGTTAAGCACATGGAGGACGCAAAGTGGGTTGCAATGCTGGCATATCTGTCTGATATCTTCGACCGGATAAACACACTGAACACTTCTCTACAAGGCAAAGAATGCCACGTCTTTTTGGCACACGATCAAGTTTCTGTGTTCAGGAAAAAGTTGGATCTGTTGTGCGCTCGTGTTGAACGGGGCTCGGTGGAAATGTTCCCAACCTTGGACAGGACTGCTACTGGACTGTGTACAACAGGTGGTCATTGCACAATTGAAGTGGTTGCGTGAGCAGTTTGGAGACTATTTTGGAGAGGAGACCTTGGCAAACCAGTGGGTGAGAAATCCGTTCTCTTTCCCAGCGACACCTCATGATGGACTGACCCTGCAAGAAGAGGAGGCCCTTGTCGAGCTGAACTATAATATGGACTTGAAACAAAAGATGAGGGAAGTGTCACTTGCACACTTTTGGCTGTCTGTGGAGACTGACTTCCCCCACCTCACCAAAAAGGCTGTAAAAGTGTTCATCCCCTTCACCTCCACTTACATGTGTGAGTGTGGATTTTCCGCATTGATGAAGTAATTACCGGTCATAGCTGCGGGCAGATGATGATCTGCGTTTATTCCTCTCTACAGCGCAACCCCGCATCAACCGCATGTGCGCATCAAAGGCACAGAGTCATTGTTCCCACTAAAATAAAGGTGAGCAAAATAAGGGGTTATTGTCGGATGAGTGTCAGTGGAAAGTTAAATTGTGTTTTTTTTTAAGCAAAGATTTTAAAAGTTTAAATATATTCTTTATGAATTAAATATGTTTAAAAACTTAAGGTATAAAACCGTGTTTAAAATTTTTTAAAAACAGGATGTAAATATGTTTAAAAATAGTTAAAAACATATCTATATGTTAATGTAGATATATTTACATCCTGCTTTAACATTTTTAAACAAATGTATACATGTTATTAACATTGTTAAGCATATGTTTTGAAATGTCAAAAACATGTATAAATGGGTTTTTAAAATGTTAAAATAGGATGTAAATGTTTTAAGAAATGTAAAAAAAAACTATGAATGTGTTTAATAATATTAAAAACAGGATGTAAAGATGTTTAAAAATGTTAAAAACAGGATGTAAATATGTTTTAAAAAATGTTAAAAACATGTCTTAAAAAATGTTTAATGTAAATGTATATATTTACATCCTGTTTTTAACATTTCTAAACACATTTTTACATGTTTTTAACATATTTAAGCATATATATTTAAAAATTTTTAAAACATAAATTTGTTTTAAAAAAATTAAACAGGATGTAAATATGTTTTAAAAAATGTTAAAAACTTGTTAAAAAATGTTGAATGTAAATGCAGATATATTTACATCCTGTTTTTAACATTTTTAAACACTTTATATATATGTTTTTAATATTTTTGAAAATATACGTTGTTTAAAAATTTTAACATTTCTTTAAATGTGTCTAAAAAAAATTAAACAGGATGTAAATGTGTAAATGCCAAGAACAAATAAAGAGATTGTGTTTAAAAATGTTATATGTTAAGTTTATGAACATGCATGTCTATGTTAAATAAAGATGTGTATGACATTTATTGTTGAAACCTAATTCGAAGTCTGCATGGGACATACAAAGCAACATTAGTAACACTAATAAAAGTAATAATAATTGGGGGGGGGCACGGCTGCTTTTGAGTTCTCTTATCCCACTATCCCACACTTTGAAAACCCTGACCTAAGCCATTCTAATTATTGGCTATTAGCTTTATCAAAAAGGAAAGTTTTAAGCCTAGTCTTGAAACTTTCAAAGTTGGAGTTTGATTATTGAGGGCTTTATATTTAAGGAGGAGGATCTTAAACTCTATTCTGGATTAAACAGGTAGCAAATGGAGGGACGCTAAAACAGTAGAAAGGTGATATCTCTTTTTAATATGCATCATAACTATTGCTAGGGCATTTCAGATCAACTTCAGGCTTTTAATTGCATCTTGTGGACTTACTGATAATAAGGAATTACAGTAGTCCAGCCTTGAAGTAACAAATGCATGGACTATTTTCTCTGCGTCACAGGACGTTTCTAATTTTAGCAGTATTCCGGAGGTGAAAGAAAGAAATCTTAGAAACCTGTTTAATATGTGATTTAAATCTCATGTCTTGGTTAAAAATGACACCAAGGTACTTTACACTATTACTAGAGGCCAATTTAATGCCATCCAGATTAAATAATTGACCTAGCAGTTTCCTTTTTAAAGCTTCTAGTCCAAAGACAACAACTTCTGTCTTGTCTGAATTTAAAAGCTAAACAATTCAGAGTGATCCAGGTTTTTATGTCTTCAAAACATGCCTGTAATATACCGAACCGGATGGATTCATTAGGTTTTTTGGAGAAATATAATTGTGTCTCATCAGCATATCGGTGGGGACTGTGGACATCTATTGTGAATTGACGGTATGTTAATAAACCAAATTGAATTAACTCAATCAGAATAGATCAAGAGCATGTGTGAAATCCTGCTACAGATTGTACAGTTTGGTTAAGCTTGTTTTATTTTACAAGAAATGAATTTAGTCATATTAGACTAAATTACAATATTTTTTAATGCTCACCCCCAATATGACTTTGTTTCAAGCATTATGCACATCACTCTGAACTATTCAACTGTGGTCATCTTGTAGCAAGCAAAAGTTGCATGATGAGTTAGGTTCAGGAACAGCACCACACCTCAAACCCACTTGGTACTTCATAATCAGTTCTAACGCGACTCACTCAAACCCCCGGCCCTCTTTCACTTAGCAACCCATATATAAACTCTGCCTGCCTCTCATCCCTCATCTGTCTCATTCGTTTCGTACCCCTCCCCATCCACTCCCCAGCCTAACTTCATCCCCTTAAACCCAGCCCACCCCTTCCCCCATCCCTCCGACCAGGGGCGGACTGGTATTATAATTCAGGATGGGAATTTTGACACTTTACCAGGCCACCACCACCATCCGATTAAAATAAAATATGAAATGAGTTAGGAAGGGTGCATGCCTACTGCTGGAAAAGTGTAAAATAATAAAACAAAAGTTAGACATGCACCCACATACAGCTTCTTCTGTTTCTTTCTTATGTAAAACATAATTTCTGTTCTCCAATAACCTGTACTCAGCTTGCATGAACTCAAATTCTACTTCATCTACTACTACACTGTGTTTACGGTGGAGCCTACACATTTACCACCCTGCCTGTTTGGTTAGTACTTCAGTTGTACCTGAAAGATCCTGTTTTGATTCTTCACTACTGCTGTTCTCCACCACTGCCATGACCGCATGAACTCTTGCTGCACTTGTGCTACTGCCAGTGCTGATGCTGCTCCCTTCTCCATTTTTGTAAACAACATCCAAAACCCACTCATAATATCCCGGCTTTTCATAATCAGTAACTGGCTTTTTTTAGTGCATTGGCTATGTTCATATACCAACAGATGTCCTTAATCTTAATGTGACTTTGCCTGGTTGAATTGAGGTTAAATAGAATAATATAAAACAGTGATTTCAATATTCATTTTATGCATTTTCTTGTGGCTTTGTAGTTGACCAAATTGTAATATTCTGTTAGGAGAGATCAGGGCTGGTAGTCCCATCATTGGTTGGTTGTCACATTTATTACAGCCATACTGGAGGGTACTGGGGTTTAATTTTGATATTAATATTTTGCTAATTATTCATTTTACATTATTTAACTTTTGGTTTGAACATGCAACATATATAAACCTGGTGAAATTAATTAATTGAATAGCTTAATATGAGTCTTAATAACATTTTTGTGCAGCAAATATGTTGCCGATAACAATAGTTTACAAGATTTTAACTGTTTAAAGGCTACAAGTGGCCACTATCTGAGCTGGGTAGAGGTTCAGGTAAATGGGACAGTTGTTCAGGTCAAATGGGACAGGTGATGTGGATTGAAGAATTGGCAACAAAATTGAAGAATAGCAATACAGTTTATTAGTTCATAAAGTTAGTTATCAATCATCAATTAATTATTTAGTTAATGAAGTCAGTTATCAATTAAACAAACATTGTGTTCTTTAAAACACCCTCAGTACAGTAACTTGACTACCCCGAAACTAGAACCGATTTTGAAGCAGACCTAGGCCTACAAGTTGAATTAAAAAAAAGATTGTATCAATCAAAAACAACAACATATTTATTATTTATTTGAATACATAACGTATGGGCCTACTCATTGCAGTCTTTGCTCACAAATCCTTCATCCTTTAGCTGAAAATGTTGTCCCATTTTGCCTGAAGCACACCACATTAGCTAAAATTCGATTTCCATGAAAAATTATATCATACTGCTTAATCATTTTGACATTAAGCTAAACCTAACACACAACAATATACATTTCATTTAGGTTTTTTGTTACATTCCCATTACTTTAGCTGCAATATCCTTTTAATCACAAAGATAAAATTCACATGTCAGGGGTCTCACCTTCATTGTTTCGGAAGATTAGATTTTTAAGCTTGGCTCCTCCCATCTCTGATACTTCAGACCAATAACAATTATTGTATATTACAAACAGAAACAGCAGATTAAAGGTAGTAACATGCATTTTTTGGGCTGCTGATATTTAAAGAGATAAAGGGTTGAAACCTTATTTCTCCCATTTTACCTGATGTCCCAAATTACCTGATGTCACCCTATTATTTGAGGTAACATAGCTAAAACCATGTGTTAGCTAACTAACTTTTTTCGTCAAAGAGTCACATGGGGCTGCATTCAAAGGCTGTAACTTTTCATGGCATCTCTGCCTACTATCACAACGTTGTTTTAGTTTTTTCTAGGCTTGTGAATGCATTTCCCCCTCAAGGAGTAATGGACGACAGAAAGTACGTTATGATTAAGCTGTAAAGATTTTAAATACAAGTGCAGCTCATATAATACATTAAACACACATAAAAACAAACACTCCTTGTGTTCAAAATTGCCCAAAGATCAGATTAGATAAATTATCCTTTCAGTATAAAGAATGTAGAGGCCAAACACTGCATTAACTACTGATTACAGCATTCGTAAGTAGTAAAACTGATAACATAAATTAGAAGTCCTCTGTGGAGGAAATTTTATAATCTGAATATCTCTTACCCACTGCATACTACTACGCAACTCCCTTCTTTAACTACAGAGGACATTTCGAGCTTTTCAATGATACCAAATATGAAGGGGTGGGGCTTTGGTACCTTTCACTTCCTCATTCAGGAAAATGGCCTTCGTCTCTGCCAGCACATTTTACTTTAATAGTTTTTATTGAGCAAATTTTGGCTTAAAATGTTGTTTGCATATTTTATATAAGTCTCTTAAGAACACATCAAAGCATTATCTGAATTATTTTAGGTATATATTAGTATAGAATTTAATTATTTAAAAAATGTCCTCTGTAGTGGACATATGTAGTTATTTCCTCCAATTTGTTCTGTTTTTTTTCAAATGTAAGAAAGGGAGTCATTCTCAGAAGCAGAGAAAATTTTACTGCAACTTGTTGATGGGACACGCCAAAACTGGATCCCAATGGATTATTTTAAGCGGTAAACTGGTGACTCTGTGTTTGAAGGAATGGCCCTTTGCACAAATCAGCGTGAAGTCCTTGTGTCTGGAGCAACCCTAAATACAACTCCTGAAGAACTGAAAACATTCTTTGGGAATTCTATTTACATGGGCGGTCTAAGATATCCAAATATTCAAATGTATTGGGCCTAAAAAATACCAGAGTTCAAATTGTGGCAGAATCCATGACCAGAAATCGGTTTTACAAGCCAAGAAGTTTCATTAAGATTGTCAACGACCTTGACGTTTCAGAAGATGAAAAAGCAAGTGATCTCTTGTGGAGAATCAGACCTCTCTTGACCAAAGTAAGGCAAGGATGTCTAAGTCTACATAGAAAAGGAAAATTGTGCATTGATGAGCAAATTATCCCATTTACTGGTCGATGCACAGTGCGCCAGTATGTACCGGGCAAGCCTAACCCAACTGGACTGAAGGTGTTTGTCTTGGCCGCACCCACTGGTCTGGTCTTAGACTTTGTGGTCTACCAAGGCAAGACTACCTTCAGAGTCACAGTAGGAAAGGGCATTGGAGAGCAAGCTGTTCTTTATTTGACAGTAACTTTTCCCAAAGGAGTCCACCTGTTCTTCAACAGGTTCTTTACGATCAACCTCCTCGACACCCAGATGGCAAAAGGGATGACAGGCACTGGAACCCTCATGAAAAACAAAGTTCCAAAGGAGTGCAAGATCATAGGGGACAAACTCTTCAAAAAGAAAGGAAGAGGGGCATCAGAGATGGTAATCAGACGGAGCCCTCCTGAACTTGCTGTGATAAAGTGGTTTGAAAACAAGCCACTTGTCCTGGCATACTCTGCCTATGGCATTGAACCTCATGACACACGCAGAAGATGGTCCAAGAAAGACAAAAGTTTTGTCCAGGTGTCAAGGCCACATGCAATTGCTGAGTACAATACCAACATGGGTGGTGTGGACTTGGTTGACCGAATGTTGAGTTTCTACAGAATGGCCTCTCGCACCCGGAAATGTACAGCTTTCCACTTTTTTGACCTGGCAATCACAAACTCATGGCTGCAGTATAAGAATGACTGCCAGTCTTTGTCCTGGTAGTCAGGAGGATATGCCTATTTGGAATTTTACTCAAGTACAAATATTTCCCCACCTCAACAAATACAAATACCAGCTGCTTTGCATACCCCTATCCTCAAACAATGCTTTCACCTAGGATTCTGAAATTCAGAACATGTATAGTTTCTCAATAGTTTCTTAAAACAAAACAATACCAAATAAATAATTTAAGAAACATGTTGTTTTTGTTGAACAGCCTAATGGCTGCACGGACAATCTTCTCAACCTCAGTCCTGCATCTAAGAGATATCAACCTTTCACTGCAGCTGCTTCTCTGGCTGGTCAGTACATCATAGAGCAAGTGCTTCGAATTAACTAGAATGCCCTGCAGCTTCTTTTTCATCTGCCTCTCTCTGCCACTGTCTAGATGTCTGCAGTCTTTGTTACTTCCCCTTCAGACAAACAAATAAAGACACAAAAAACACACAAAAACACTGATATATTTATTTCTCTGGCTTATGGGAAGGAGTAGGAAATAAAAATGAATAAAGGTATTGATCAATATGGAACTAATATGAATATTTACTGTTTCCAGGTCTCTTTATGAGATTTGATTTGGTGGTAAGATATTTTTTTATACTATGAAAATAATGAGATTCTTCGTTTTGCACATGAGATGTTTTAGTTCTTTAAAAATCAGGTGAAATGCTGGAACCACATCACTTTTAAATTTATGAAAACAGCTGTGAATAACAGTAAATGTGGATTTCTTTGGTTTTGGTTATTTATTTGATAAATCTTTTTCATCCACCATAATTACCAACTTTTTGGTTTAAATATGGTTGCAATGAAAAAAGTAGAATTCAGAAAAATCTAAATAGAAAAAGTGGAACGTTTTAAATAAAGCACTTCTAAAATAATTTAATGGATTTCATACGGCTCTAGAGTTGAAAAGAAAAACTGTGCAGGAGACAAAGAAGACGTTATGTAGCCTCCCTTTTTGAAAAGTAATAAGCTGATGAAGCTGATAAACAACCAATGTTCACTTTAAAAAAAAAAAGCTTTGAATGTTACAGTTTAGTCTAAAAATGCACATCCCAATGAATTAGTTGAGCAGAAAAAATTTGAGAGAAAAAATAATCGAGAAACTGCTCGGGTGTTAAAAGCTCAAAGAAGGTCAAAGAACATTGTCTGAGGCAGGCCAACTTTTAATTATTGACAAAAATATGGCAATTTTATTTGTATAGCACACTTTCAACAACACAGTAATTCAAGGTGCTTTACGTGATTTGGTGATAAAGAATCAATGAAAAGCATTGAACATAAGACAAAGTTAAAACACCAATTAAGAAAAGCAAAAAATTTGACAGTAGGGAAAACAACAAAAACAGCACTAGAGATGATTAGTAAGCTAGAGTTGGAGGACCTCAGAGGTCTGAAGAGTTTCTATGGTGAGAACAGGTCTTCAAAAATCTTTGGGGCTAAGCTATTTAACCCTTTAACACCTCAGTCTCAAAACCTCCGCCTGGTATTTTTATTTTGTTTTTTAACAATAAAATGGGCAGAAAATGTCACATAGGAAAATGCTTTGCATACTTTTTCCAGAAAACTTTGTACTTTCAATATCTGGCATTATTTTACAATATACTGTATAATAAGACGTTTGAAATGACAAAAAACCCAAAATCGGAATTAGATTTTATAGTTTTAATGAAAAGAAAACACTGTTGATGAACATGAAGTACTGATTTTTCTTTATGAATGAATAATGTCAACAGTATAGAATATTTACAAGTTATCTTTTCCTTCTCTCTTTTGCAAAAAAACAGGCCAACAAAAAAAACTAAACCTCAAAATGTCCGCTTGGCATTTTTCTTCTTTTTTTAACTATAAAATGTGTAGAAAATGTCACATGAGGAAATGCTTTGTATCTGGCATTATTTTACTATATACTGTATACTAAACCAGTGTAAAAGAAGTTTGAAATGAAGAAAAACCCAAAATCGGAATTAGATCTTAGAGTTTTAGTGAAAACAAAACAGCGCAGATTAACATGAAGTACAGGTTTTTCATCATGAATTAAAAATTCCAACAGAATAGATCAGGGATCCCCAAATCCAGGCCTCAAGGGCCACTACCCTGCATTTTTTAGTTCTTACGCTGGTTCAAAATACCAGAATCACTGATTGCTTGTTAACAGGCCTCTGCAGAACTTTGCCATGATGAGGGGAAGTTGGACAATTTGAATCAGCTGTGTTGGAGGAGAGACACACCCAAAACTGGCAGAGCACCAGCCTTGGAGACCCCTGGTATAGAACTACATCTGGTTCTGCTGTGATGATGTGGTGAATGGCTGTAGTCCCTCTCAACTTGATCAGAACCCCCATCATCCCTACAGCCTCTTCTGGTAGGCCTTGAAGCTCATCTTCCTCTCCCAGCTGCTCCTCATCACAAAAGACTAAAAGTAGTGCAAAAAAAAAATATTAGCTGGTGTGTAAATTAAACGGAAAATGCTGCATAGTAAACTATGGAGACATGCATGCAGGGTGGTAAACTGTAGTAAAACATGACATCTGTATAGTGCACAATAGTTCAGATTTATACATAAAAAGTGCAATTGGATGTAAGTTTTGCTAATTTTCAAACAAAATAAACTGTTCTAAAAGAACAAAATAAACACACCTTCTGTATCAAAGCATCCAATTATGTGTACAACGTAAAAAAAAAAACTGACTTTCTATATACTAGCAAGCTTCATTCATCCAGAAATTCAAATCAAAATAACATTCAATCAGTCAAAAGTTACCTGTTTTCACAAGAAATTGCAGCTTCTCCTTCAAACTCAAAACCAACCAGCTACCTCTTGGATGTTTTGTAATCCGGGAGGGTTGTTTTTCACATATGATCTCCAACCCTATGATCAGTTTTGGCTCTCTTTTTTTTCCTCTCTCTGGGTGTTTCTCAATGCCCAGGAACCTCGCCTTGCCGGTTGCCTAGGAGATACGTCATCAGGGACCGCCAAAGCGTCTTCCAATGTTCATGTTCTACCGAGGAATCTGTCCTCCGTTTGTTAGCCGTTTAGCTAACTAACCAAGGATACATCAGACGTGCCTTCATGCCTTCTGTCGGTCAAAAACTTCCCAGAATACAGCAGCTACTTCGGGGGTAAATTTCTATTTTAAATGTAAGTCAACTAATGTTAACCATCGGGCTTATATCTAAAATGTTTGTTTTATTTTTATTATTATTATTTATTAGATCCAAAGCAGTTAAATATGGTTGGTTAGTTGCTTAGTAGTTGCAGCTTCGGTGGATACCAGGTACTGATTCGTTTGCACATTTGATTTAACTGAGATATATAAAAAGAACAGTAAAGCAATCGTTACACATTTCCAGTTCCATGGTTGAAGTAATATTACTACACTAAAATGCTGCTATGATGGTAAACAGAGCACGTAAGCTGGCAGCCGCGGTCACGTAAGGCAAGTCTGTTCCAGTGCCTTGGTAGGCGAGGCGCCTTGACATTAAGAAACACAATATGCCTTGTTTGCATCTGCGGCAAGGGGAGAACAAACAAGCAGATTCGCGGGCTTCCTGCAGTAAATTACCGTAATAACACTAGGCAGACTTAAAAGCGCAAGTTTTTTTTCTTTTCTTTCTAAACATGTTTAATTTTATCTGATAGCACAAACTGTTGCACAATTACGGTGATTCAAAATGCGCATTCAGAAACGTGTCGCCGACGACACGTTGATTTATAAAAAGGCAGGATAATAATACTAATGATGATACAACTTTATCTCCTTATGTGTTAAGACAAATAAACTTCATTAATCTCTCACTGAGCCCGACTGAGCATGCAATCTCTCATCAATGTGTAGAGCATGCGCTAACAGCTGGGTGTCTGAAATCAGTGCAAGGTGGGACAGGAAGTGGCGGCTCACTTCATCATAGTTCAGAACTGTCAAAAGTTTGCCATAAACTTTACATATATGAATAATAAAAACAATTTAAACAAAGAACATTCTGGGAATCATGTTTCTCATGAAGTGTTGTTCTATCTTTTCCGCCAGTTAAGTCAGCCAGTGGTCTGCTCCATTTTCTAAAAGAACTAGCCTACTTATTATATTGCAACTCGAGCTAATTACTGCCACGAAAATCCTGGAGCACTTGCTTTGTGAAGTTTGCATGTGTTTTGGGATTTGTGTTTTGTCTCTAGGGTCCACAAGACAGCTTAAAACTCTTATATTTAGACAAACTATTTAAAATTGAACTCTTATTCAAATTTACACATGTCCCCATGTGGAGGCTCAACAGAATAAAACAGACCAGCTTTTTGGTAGCGATCGCAATGATTCATTGAATTTTGTAGGCTACTATTGTTTCATTTGGCCGTGCTGCGGTCTCTGTTTGACATCATGAGAACCGGGCGGCGCCTGATTCTGCTCCGCGACAGCTGATGTCACCACTGAAGTTTTCTGGCAAAGCGCGGCCCACTGTGGACGCATAGACACCAGAAGACCGTAGTCCATCACACTACATTCGCTCCAGCACTAAATCCTCGGCGGCTGCTCCAGGTTAAAAAGTGCACACTAAGCCACCAGCGTTGGAGCAACGCATTGGAGGTTGCAAACCACCAGGAGAAAAATGTCTTCATACGCGTACTCTGAGTCCCGCCGGGTCAGCCCCTCTGTCCACGGCAACAAGTTCGACACGGCACACCGCAAGAAGGCCGTCGCAAATATATTCGAGAACGTGAACCAGGAAAAGCTGATGAGGCTCTTCCAGAAAACGGGAGACATGAAAGCGGAGGAGAGGGTGCGGAGCATATTTTCCTATACGCTGGACCCGGACGAAACGGCCCGGGCGCTGATGGCTCTAAAGCAGCGAAAGAAGGATAAGTTCCTCCGGATCGCGAGTACGGTCCGGCAGGTGCTCAAACTGCGCTGACTCCCCTGCAGTAATACTTCACCAACCGTGTATCTGAATTTCTCGGTTCTAGGAATGAGCCAAGTGAGAGAGAAAAAAAAATATCCCGATTTTACTGCGTCGAAGCTGCACCGAGGACTCTTCTGGAACCTGGGAACGCGGCATAAGGTGCGATTCAATGAGAAGGTGTCGCGGCACGCTTCAAGGATAACAAGCGGCAGCTACGGTGTTATGAATGGAGGATCAGCCACCAGCAGCGTCCTACCTGGAACTAGGTTGGCCAACAAGTAGTGACTGGGAATTTGAAACGAAGAAATGCTCATCTTTAAAATAAAATCCATGCACGGATGCATACACGCATTTCTATGGATGCGTTAAGGTGGAGCAGCATCCTGCACGTCACTGTGTTAATGATGCTGCATTACACCTGCATTTGGAGACTATGCTGAAGAACTTGCCTTTACACGAATGTCTGTTCTTAACAGACGCAAATTCTCTGGGCTTCATTTTGTTGTATGAACACTACTGATTTGTGGTTATTAATTTAAGACCACACTGTGATAGATTACTGATTTATACGTCTGACATTTTTCGATTGTCCTTTGTAAATAAATGTTTTTTTTTCCACTAAAGCTCAAGTCTTTTTTATCCTTATTTAACACCACTCACTTGGTTTCCATTTAGCTCTTTTGCACACCATCAGCTAAAGATGACAAAAGATCAGGCTTTGTTATATTGCATTAAAAACACGAGACAATTTAAAAGGACTGGTGTTGACTTTTAGAAGTTTATGATTAGTGATAACTTGTTGAATTAGAAAAAAATGTTCTGAGAAACTTTAGAATCCCTGTATTTTGGGTTTATATTTATTATTTATTTATTTTGGAATCCAAGCAAATCTTTGCATGGAAAACAGAGAAAAAAGTGGCTGTGAGTTTATTTATAGTTAAAAACATTCCAAACAGACAGAGCTACTCATGGGAGGAAGTGATTAATATTTCCCGGGCTTCCCCTGCAGCAAAGTATGACTCATCAGACTGGTGCTAACCAGTTTTGCTCAGGCTGGTCTGAGAGCGTGGGTTGATGTAGAGGAATGGACTAATGTGTGTTTGTATTGGAGTCTCTAATAATCATTAATGCTCCCCATATAGGAGCATGTGGAGGTTTTTTCTTGTCACCATCTAATTATGGTGAATTAAAGCAAAAATTACTCTTTCATAGCTTACAGCCAAATCAGTCACTACAGCAACCCTGCATTTAATCAAGTCATATTCTGTTTGTTTTCTACCTCCAAGTGATGTGTTAGACGGCTTGGCTGTAGACACACAGATCAGCTAAATGGATGCCTGCTATCTCCTTTGCCTTGATAGTTTGCTTTGAATGATGACAGTTGACTGCAGGCACTTCTCACATGTGCATAGAATTACAGAAAAGTGCTGTATCAGCTAAACTAAGGTGTGGAAATTTCAAGTGGGAGCTTACAAAAGGATTGCTCCTGTGCTGATGCACTAAAAAATGTAATCACCATACAGAGATAACACTTCACAGTCATATCTAAGTGTTAGTCATGTGCAATTTTGATGGTGATATTTTTCTTTTATAATTTTAAATTCTGAGCACATAAATCATCACACCAACAGTTTAAATCAACAGTTGTATGCTTTTCAGACATACCTGCAAGAATAATGTTTTACCTTTAAAATTGTGTGCAGCACTCTTTAATGGGATTTTTTAGGTTGGTGTTAAAGCAATAAAAGAAGATTAGTGTGTCACAAAGGATAGAGGGTGCTAGAGGTCAGCCCCGGCGCCAGGGGAATTTACCTGGGCAAGCATTGGCTTATTTTTTGGGGGAGAAGTTTTATTTAACCCGTTCACATTTTTATCTCCCATCAGCAGTGTGTTACATATTTCCCATTCTTTTAGAGGTGGGTTGGCCGATGTACGTTCGGGAATTTCCTGAATGATACATCAGTGATAAGAAAGTTTGTTTTCGTACTCCAGAATGAGCCGCGGACGAGCCGTTGTCAAGCACTTGCTGTGTGTGTGTCTGCTCGTGTACGTGATTGAACCATCTCCCTCTATAGATTATTTTGGGTAAATGCTTTGGAAATGATCAAGTCGCTTAGCTTGGCTGTGGTTAAGTCGGAGTGATAAATTATAAATGAGGGGGAAAAAGCAGCCATCGCCAAATAAGTGACTTTGTTCAAATAAGTTACTCATGAAGCAGTTTATGACAACAGCAGAAACATAAAGTCCTACTTCTTCTATGTCGATCTCTAATTTCTGCTGCTCTGAGCAGTGACACAACTTGCGTCTGAAACTGATACATGGATGTCTTTTGCGGATTACCTAAAGGGCCGATTGTATATGACGACACAGTCAGAAAAACATGTAGTTAAATCACACTGAAGCTCCAACAGTGGAAACACGCAAATTCTAAGCGTTACTGGTGCAGCGCGTAAGCTGCAGGTTACAATATTGCTACTCGCTGGTGTGTTCAATTCTGCTGTAAACTATTTGGATATTGTTTCCTAGCTGCTACAAGATGTCAGTTGCCGACTTCTATTTTGAAAGAAAACCCGCCTAACCTCCCAGAGCTCGCCTCAGCACCAGAAAGTTTGAGATATTTAAGGGGAAAAATCAAAAACCCACTGGAGGTAAAGACCAAGCTCCCGGGTTGAGATTCGACACCATCCCATCTCTGCTCGTGATTAAAATTATGTATGCCAGTCAATATAAATCATAGCTTTAGGCACAGGTTAAGCCTTTGTCAAATCACAAAAAAAGCATTAAGTAAAAACTTACCGATTAAAGAGGGATTCTAAAACCCAGAACAGCGATCTCAAACAAAAACGTATTTTTTTAAATGTTTTTTTTTTAATCCCACGTTTTTCCCCCCATTATTATCACCCCAGTGTTCCTACCTAAGTACAGTCCTGGGCATTGCCTTCCCTCTGCTGACCGCAGGAGGGCCCCGCACTGAAGCTCAAGCCTCCTTCCTGTTTGAGGAGTGAGCAGGCCCATTTTGTCACCCGAGGGGGTGGGGTTCCCCCAGCTGGACATAGCGTTTGGAAGGATCACACTATTCCAGCCATATCCTCTCCAACCCCTCAGGCGTCTCGGTCAGCCAGGAGGAGGCAGTATATAGCCCAGAACTGATGCATGTTTTTGTGGGAGTAGCTCACATTAACTACTCAAGGGAACATGGGGAGAACATGCAAACTCCACACAGAAGCCCTTTTGCCAACCCCACCCAGGGTGTGGGTGCTGATGATGTCAGACGTGGTTGATTAAACACTATTACTCACTTTGTCACTAGACATGTTGCTTGTTGTTGTACAGCTGGCAATGTGCAAAATGTGCGGTGACTTGAAAGTATGCCAAGTCACTGATTTATTTACTTTTCGTGCTCACTCCCGCGGTGACTGCAGTTACTCGCAGCGCCAGCCGCGGCAGTCGCAAGTTTCATTTGTTCAATCCGGCCCCCATGTCCATAACAAGTCTTAAGTCTAAAATCCAACATCGTCTGCTGCTCAACACCTTCATAATTCCCTTCCGTGTCTGGATCTCTCACTAACTTTCATCAGAACTACTGGTAGAATGCAAGCTAGCCACAAAGCGTGCTTCTCCTCCGTATTCTTTGTGTTTATAAATGGCCTGCTGACAACAAATTGTTGCACTACCACCACCAAGTGGTACAGAGTGTGTACAACAGTCAATACATTGCCAAGCTGCCCATGGCGCTTGGCCCGATTACTTCAGCTTTCCAGGGCGGGCACAGTTGTCTCTGTGGGCGAGCACTGCCCCTTGATGCCCGCCCATGGCGCTGGGACTGCTAAAGGTTCAGTGTGGGAAGTTTGTAACATACAATGACATTCTTAAAGTAACTTAATTGCAAGCAAAACAAAATCTAAAATGTAAATCTGAAACATAAATACTAGAAGTATATTCTTAACCAGGTTGTGTAGCCAACCCACAACTGTCGAAAAAATTACTTTCATTGTGTAGTTAAGTGTCAGGTCAAATTTCAGGGTGAGATTTTATTAAGCATTTACTGCAATTCTAAAACACATTTCTTATTACATTAGACATTACAGTAGAAAGTGTTGTCATAACTATCCAGAGAAGTCATCCATGTGTGTTACCACCTGTCAGTGTTAGGAGTTTGAGGAATTTGTCTGTGTTTGTGTCTGTTTGTCCTTTGCTCCTGTTTTCTTCCTTGTTATGGAAATTTTCACCAGAAGTTCCGATGGAGCTGTGGAGTGTCCATCAAGCTGGAGGTGGAGGCTGTCAATTGCACCTGCTAGGTGCAAATCAAGCCCTTTTGAGGTAGATGTTCTGGATATTTACGGACAATCCCATTTGGTCTTAACTGTAGTTGTCTTTTCAAATGCACTACTTTTCTATCGGATCATTGCCTTTTGGCTGCTTTCACATGGAAAGAAATGTACGAGAATGGATCCTGATGAATGTCTGGGGGGTTTATCTGGACACAACACAAACAGTACCGACGTAAACAAATAAAAATACAATTTCTTATGGAAGTAGGATTTCACCCAAAATGTCACAATAAATGGCCCCATTCATTCTTTCATTACCACGGATCATTCATGCTCTCTTTGCATGAAAAGTGCCCCAAAGCATGATGTTCCCACCTCCATACTTTTCTATTGAAGGAATCCCAGCATCAAGTCACCAACGTAAGGTTGGGCCACATTAATGCAGACATTCCTCTCACCAGTCTCTCATCTTGAGCAAGCATGTAGCAACAGTGGAGAGGAAAAAAATTCCTTTAACAGGAAGAAACCTCGAGCAGAACCTGGATCAATACGAGCGGCCATCTGTCACGACCGTTTGGGGGCTTGAGAAGACAGAGGAGAGATACAGAGATAATAAAATGAGTACTTTTAGTAAAGTAATTGAAAAGTTAATAAAAGGACATTGAGGATATTCAGTCACTGGGAGCATCTGAATTATTAAGGGCTTTATAAATAATTCTGGACTTAACAGGGAGCCAATGGAGAGAAACTAAAACAGGATATATGTGATCTTTCTTTTTAATAATCATCAGAACTCTTGCTACAGAATTTTGGATCAACTGAAGGCTTTTACTTGCATTTTGTCAACTTCCTGACAGTAAAGAATTACAGTAGTCCAGCCTTGAAGTAAAAAATGCATGAACAAGATTAACTTATGTTAGCTAAATTGGCTATGATCATCTATGATTTCTTACTATCCCTGTATATTTAATGCAAGCAAGGTAACCCTTTAAGGGTTAAAGGATGGTGAGCTAATAAATGGCTAGGAGCCAGAGGAACCTTCCTTTGTCTGAAGCTTCCTACTGATCTGGTAGGTAGTCGTTGCAGACTACACTCCACACATCTCTTCACTTAATTACAGTGATTCTCACACACATATTTTCTTCCTTTCCTGGACAATATAGCACTAGGATAAATCTATGGAGAGAAAATAGTCTCACATCATTTGTGTGTGCGTAATACTTGATTTGTAACTTGTGTCAGCCTCTTTGTGTGTAACTTTGGATTTGTGTGTGCGTAAGACTTGATTTGTAACCCATAAAAACATTTTGTGCGTAACTTTGTGTACTTACAGTTGTGTAATCATATATACACACAAATATCTATTGGTGGTCAAGTTGTGTTGTTGTGTTTGCTGAAGAAATCTGGTACACTGAAGGAGTAAGGTCTAGCTGCAGGGATAGCCCCTACAAAACACGTCCCCAGGCGACTCAAGCTCAACTGAAGCAACATGGCCGCGGCAAGCCGAGTGTCTCCTATGGAGGACCAAAAATGACTTAAGTATAAATAAATAAATAAATAAATAAATACAGGAATATATAAATAAATGCATTCATTTTGGACAATAAAAATTAAATATTTACATTGACATGTTAAATATTGCTCTGAAATTAAATAAATATTATTTTATTAAGGTTATTTATCTATATATATATATATTCATTTATTCATTTATTTATTTATTACATCTATTCATTCATGTATTTCTACATGTATTCATTTATTCATTTATGTATTTCTACATTTCTTCATTTATTTATTTATGTATTTATGTATTTCTACATTTGCTCATTTATTTATTTATGTATTTCTACATTTCTTCATTTATATATTTATGCATTTATGTGTCGCCGTATGCTAATTAGGCGGGCGGTACTGAACTCAATCTAGAGCAGGATTGGTGGGCTGTAAATCAGCCAGGGGAACCAGACAGAAGCAATCAAACTTACCCCTTGCTAGCATAAGATCGTTGCTAACTACTCAGTTTTAGTGATGACTTCAAGCGGAAGCGGTACATCGCTGGCGGACCTGTTGCGTGATGCGGCCAACCGGCTTGAAAACAGTAAGTTTGTGTTATATGTGTCAGATACAGTAAATGAATTGATTTCTCTGTTAAGCTAAAATGACAGTTTATCTAAATTGAAAGCTGGCACATCGGCTAAATCCATTGCATTTTTGTGCAGCACCGGCCGCCAGCATAGCGCCAATTTCTCCTCAGCCCTCACACGTTATGACCCCAAGACACCCCGTTGATGGTAGGTTTTGGAAATTGGCCTTGAGTTTATGCACTCCTGCATTATAATTTGTAAATATTTCATGTATCTCACAACGCCACTTGTCACTTTATTGTAGCCGAGGTTTCACGACTGTTTGGACCATATCAACAAGGAGGGAGAAGATTGTCAAGTCGCAGATCCCTCGCTGTGCCAGGACACCTCAGTTCTTACACACATATCTACTGTTGTCTCGATGATAAAAATACCCATCTAGTGCCCCCTCGACATGTCAAAGAAAGGCTGGCCTGTGCAGGATTAGGCGAAAAGCGTTTGACATTTCAAGGTATGTGGCCACGGCCCTATTATATTTTCATATAATAGCTCTAACCTACTGTATGTATCCGTTTTCATGTCTGCCTCAGTTAGCAACAAGGGACTGGCTGTTTATATTAAATATAAACTTGGAAGGGCCCTGTCGTGGTTAAATTATGTCACATGGTGATGAAGTTAATATCTCAGAAAGAGACTGCATGGTACAGCCCAAACACTTTAGTAAAGCAGAAAATTGATTAAATGTCATGTTATACATTTAATCCATTAATATTTACTGTGTATTCAGGCTAAATATGTGAAAAGATTTAACAGGCATCTAAATACACTAGGTTGTATATTGTATGCCTCTATGTAGTCATAACAAGAATTCAGAGGTGGAAGTAATGAATTACAAATACTCAGATTACTATAATTAAGTAGTTTTTGGGGGTACTAGTACTTTTATGAGTAGATTTTCAAGTGAGTACTTTTACTTGTACTTAAGTATTCATTAATCCATATAATCTACTAAATTACTTTTAAAATCATAGTTGAGTACTGAGTCCAATTTTAATTCATATCCAAAGCTTTTATCTGCATTTTTGCAGCCAGTAAGGTGATTTGATAGCAAACAAGCCGATGAAAACCGGATCATGAGGACGAAAAACAATACAAAACAAAAAAAGGAAGTTAATGATTGACCTTTCATTGATTTTGAATGAAGAATTTAACCAGTTAAAAATGGATTCATGGATATTTAATCAATAGTCGTGGCTCTTCATGTCATTTAGTGTTTTGTCTGCCGGAGACATTTGCTGAATAAGGAAATAAAAACTTTGAATGAGAAAAAAATGAGGGAAAAACACTTGTTTTGTATCTTAATAATTATTAATGATTAATAGATTGTTGGTGTTTTAACTTTTGGTAAAGGAAAACACACAATTTCCAGCCCTAGTATGGAGAAGTGATGGTGACATCAGCCGTTAAAAGGAACTAATAATCTGATTACTTTCTACTTTTACTGGAGTATTTCTCTAACACCAGTACTTTTACTGTAACTGAGTAGTATTTTAGCACTATATCAGTACTTGTACTAGAGTACAGATTTTCAGTTCTCTTTCCACCACTGCCTGAATTGCAATTTAGTATCCGTCATCTATTTATCTACTGTATGTGTTCATTGATAGTGTTGCTATCACATGCATGTTACAGCTGATTAATATTTGTTTTAAACTTTGATAGTTCTCATATAATAGGCAAAATAGGCACTGCACTGACTGTACTAGAAAGGAGATTTTAATTTGCCTCCTGTGTTCTGTCTTTTCTTTTCAGGTAGTCAGACAAATGCAAATGAATTCAAAGAATTTATTTTAACTGCATTTCCAAAACTCGGGCAAGGGGGCGGATTTGAATTATTAAAGATATCTGGAACTACAAGAAGTCGCAAGCTGACCATTATCCCCTGTCCCAATGATGGCTACCATGCCAGATATCTCAAAAATCCGCAAACTCAGATTGGTCATGCCACCATTTTCATTCGCCCACTTCAGAGGAATCTGAATCTTGACCCTGTAAGTACTTCACTATAAACAGCTTTGTCCTTGTAATAAATGCAGACTTGGTGTGACAGTAACTTTATAGTATTGAATTTATTGGTCTCTTTTGCAGACATCTGAGCCAGAAGGCAGCAAAACGGAGCTCGCTGGACCACCTCAGAAATGTGTCATATGTGGAGAAGAGTTCCCATTCTCACAAATCAAAGCTCATAGTAATGAATGCATGAGGTATGGCTCTTTACAGATTAAACATCAAATTTGTTAAAGCATTACATGTGGTGTTGAGGGATTATGCCTCCACCTTCAACCACCAGGTTTACTGTTACTGCAGGTGCATTAAAATGTACAGTGTACTTTGTACCACTATAGCATGTACATGAGAAATATATTAACCATACAAACATAACAAATCCGCCTCTATTCGATTTTTATCATAGGCCTGAATGTTTTTCAAGTTTTACCTAATAAAAATGTTTATGAAACATGTTACAACACTGATATTAACAGACTATTGGAGACCAGTGGTGAGATACAGATGGCGGAAGTCTCAGGAAGTGCCAGCCATACCCAAAATGTAGATGGAAGAGAGAGTACATTGACAAGACCTCAGGAGAGTCAAACGGCAACAACCAGCAACACTGACGTCTCTGCATCACATTCAGGATATATGGCAGCCCCAGTGACACCTCAGGAACATGTGTCTGCTCCTCAGATTACTGAAGGTGCTTTGCTACATCATATGATTGACCTTTACAGCACATTTTATATTTAAATGTATTTGTGTATAAACTTCCTTAGGTTGGGAAATACAGCCAGATCCTACTGAAGCTGTCAAGATATTCAAACAAGACATCTTACAGAAGTACTCAACTGGAAAACCAATAAGTCTTACCATAGATCTTGGAGACAGTCCAGAGGATAGGGAGAGGGCAATCCTTTCTTTCTACAAAATGGCTCATGTTGAGTGGGCTTCCCCTTTGATATGCACATTGAGGGGTAAATATCTTGTCATTTAAAATTGACATGATGTACTTGACTGTACTTAACATTTGTGAAAGGTAGGGTAGCAATTGCATATATGCTCATTTGTAACCATTTTTACCATTAACTAAAACCCAAAAGTATCACATGTGGACACATGCAAGCTTGTTTAAATTAGGTGGAGAAAGAAAATTTGTGTTTCAATGTATGTTTTGCATCTTTAGGAGATCCAGCAATTGGAGATGGTGTGACTCGTCACATCTTTGCCACAATCATGTCCAAACTTCAGTTTGGATTTGACATTAGTTTTGGTAAGTTCACAAATCTTGCCTGATTCGTAATTTATAAGGTTTTTATTTTATTTTTATTTTTTGTTCTAACCATCTGTGTGTTCTGACTACTCTTTTATCTGAAGCTCCAGGAGGAACTCTTCTTTTTGTGGGTGAAAAAGACCACTTGACTCCTTCCACTTCCCATTTCCTTTTGGAGAGTGATTTTTTTGTTGTTGCTGGTCGAATGATAGGTCATTCATTCCTACATGGGGGCCCATATCTAGCTGGACTGAGCCCAGCAATCCTGCATGTGCTCTTTGGGGGATCCACAGAAGAAGCCACAGTAAATATTAAGGACTGTGCTGATCTTGACATCCGTGAAACAATCAAGTTGGTATGATGACTTAGTTTGGTATAGTTTTATTAATAATAAGAAATGCCACAACAATTTAAGTGTGCCGATATTAATTGGTACTTTTATTGTGATGTGTTTTTAATATAATTTCAAGATCTTAAAAATATTAAAAATACATGACAATCAAAATGCAACTTATTTTTTATACCAGCTGGAAGGTACTGCTGAATTGTCATCTGAAGAAAAACATGCTGTCAATGAGCTGGCAATGTCCTGGGATTTTCCACAAGTCACATCTGAAAACAGGAGGTGGCTGCTGGATAAACTACTTACCCATGCTGTAAGTATTTTGTACTCAACAGAATGTTAAATGAAACAGACTGTTTAGAAGATTGGAACAGTGGAGGTCTTTAAGTATTGTATTTTTCAAAAGTTTTACACACAAATGTTGAGTTTTGTTTAACAGCTAATACACAAAGTGTAGCTCGAGGACAACACTGTTTAGATTTACTGTGATATAACTATTTTGAAGGTCCTTGGAAGAACTTCTAAACAAGTCAAGCACTTACGACGAGGTCTGAAAGAGACTCTTATCTGGCCTTTGCTAACAGAGAGGAAAGACACAATTCCCTTGCTCTTTCCAAGATCATCTGATGTGCAGTATACATCACAGGTGAACACATTGAAATACAATGGGCATTTTTCATTGACTTTAGGGATAATTTTGACATTTATTATTTTCTTGGCAAAATCTTATAATGAGAATCAGGTAGAAGACTGATAATGATTTTGCTAACAGAATAATTCACAGGGTAAACTCACTAAGGGAGAGACAAACGGGTAGATGCAAATAGTATAAATGTCACCTTTTCAGTAAGTACCTTCAGTTAAAATGTAGCTCCTATTCAGATATTGTCTCCTTAATTTTTATTTCTCACCATAGACAGAAATCTGTCTTTCTAAGTATAAGGAGAATAAAGGTAAAATCTGATTAATAATTGGGAAAATCTTAATTATCATATACAAAAAATAGTTTTTAGTTTATTTTTTCTTGGCTAAATGGAAATACAGGTGTTACCTGATGTTTACTATTTCTGTCAGATCATCTTGGGCAAGATAAACTGGCCATTGCAGGACGAAGATGGTGACAGCGATGTCTCTTTGGAAGATACATGTAGGATCACTGGATTCCTTCGCACATTCATAGAGAACGGTAAATTGCTAGTTTATTTAAAATGGGAGAAGTGTTACAATATGTTACAATAATGTTTACATTAAACATACAAGTCTTTATTCTCTTCTGTGATAGCATCTTCAAACCTGCTTGGAGAACTATTGCAGTTTTGGGTGGGATGGAACGTGCTTCCCAGATACTTGGACGTTGAAGTGGTGGAGGGCACCTTCCCAAAATCCTCAACGTGCTTTCACCTTCTCAAAGTCCCAAGACATTACAAAGAGTACAGTCTCTTTGAAAAAGACTTGCTGGCTGCTATTGAGAGTGTCGATACAGGTTTTGGATTGGTCTAATCTGAGGAGTATGTTTGTTTTATATTTAGTTATTAATGGTGTTTGGATTTTAGGTTCACTCCCATTGTAGGAGACACAGTTTGTGAAATAATCATTTCAAAAGCATCTCAAATAAGAAAAAGAAGATTTAAGATGAATCTATCATAATTGGACACTGCAACTAACTTTTAAATGTCCAAGTTGTAAAGGAAGTTCACCTGGATAGCTGAATGTTTTAACGTTTAAACACATTCAAACAAAAGTTTTGTTGATATACTCTATGTATACAATCTACTGTTTGTATAATGCAAGAAGTACTTTAAAATAAAACACCAGATGCTCTGCCATTAAAAAATTATTTGGCTTCTCATTTCTAATGACAAAATGTGTGTTATATTGTTAGATTTTTCAAAAATCAGCACTGGTACAGTAATAGAGCTTGTAAAGAAAAAACTTACTTTGAGTCACTTCATTTAGCTTTTAATTTTTAAAAACTTCATGTGATCTACAGTTTTACTGGATCATTTCAGATAACAAGTTCACAGTTTGTATATACACATCTAATACATTGGACAGAGGACCATCGGGCTGTGGCAGACTGCGTATTTCTTCCTCCGACAGTGAGCGCTGCAGCTGAACTTCAGGGACCATAACAGCAGGTTGTCGATGACCACATGGTGCAGTCCAGTCAACACCATACTCGGTGTCTACCTGCAATAACAGGAGATTGGTTGAAGGATAGGTTAAAAATTGTTTGGTTTTTTTTAGCCAGAATTGGCGATAAAGTTGTGGTCATCTCTTCATTCATATTTGTAGTTGTTCATTTAGTTTTGTTTCAAACCAACTATGACTTGCATTAAATTAGATGGTTAGGATGTGTACCACATATGAAGAATGATCACTATTCAAACCTGCATGAGGTCGTGTTGTGCTTCACGCTCATAGGCAGACCACAGTTGAAGTGGAGTCTGATTTCCTTCAGTTCGCAGTCGATGGCAGTTCCAACCACGTTGGAAAAAGGTGAGGTGCTTCTGAATGTGCGGCAGAAAGCTCCAGTGTAGAGCATAGAGATGGAGTTC
This sequence comes from Apricaphanius iberus, assembly GCA_028564705.1. Lineage (NCBI taxonomy): Eukaryota > Metazoa > Chordata > Actinopteri > Cyprinodontiformes > Aphaniidae > Apricaphanius > Apricaphanius iberus. The sequence goes on along the minus strand of JAPXFQ010000176.1, from coordinate 73,734 downwards.
GGAGTCAGGGTTCAGGAGGCCTTCTCTCTCAAGGTTGGTGAAGAGGATGTAGAAGAGATCAAGCACTCCCACATAAACATCTCTCCAGAGCCTCTCTATTCTGATAGTAAAAGTGAAATAATTAATAAATATTCTATGTCATTCTATGAATATTTCTAATTTGGACATAAACAGTTTTTAACACAGGCTGTACTCTATTACCATAGGATAAAACGTAGCGTAAAAGTGAATGAGAGCCAGACAAAATATTGGATATTATGGAAGAAAAGGAAAATGACATTTTTCTTCATGTTTTTGTTTTAGTTCAAATAAAAAAAAAACTGAATTGTTTACAGATTGGTAACCGACTAGACTAAAAGTATAAGCTATAATTTCTACCTTCCATTTGCGTACCATCTTAAATTTCACTGTGGTTATATGGCTGAAGAACTGTTTCATGATAAGTATGATAAATACCTTTTTTTGGGCACAGGAGTGTTGTAATGGGACAGACTTGTAAATGGCCCTCCATAGTCCAATGAATACAGTGAATTGCAAATAATAATTGAATTAAATATTTGTCAACTGAATTGATAAGATTAGTTAAGATCATTGTAAATGTATGCCCAAGAAAGGAATTTTATCAATAACATTGGAACATTTTCATCTTACCTCTGATTATGGACACTCCTGCCAGCAATATGTGAATTCCTGTTCAATCCTTTGTTGGCTACCATGAAGTGTGCAACATCAACATTTTCACCACCTTTATCTGATCTCACCCGAGATGGCATGCCATACACTTCAACAGCTCCCAGAAAGTGGTTCAGCACTGTTGCTGCACGGTTGTTGGTAGCGGCACTCAAGTACACAATGAGACGACTAAAGCCATCAATACCACCATGCACAACAATACGCCATCTGAAATACATATATATGAATACACATTAAGAGCAATGCCACAAATTGTAATTTACATTTTTGTTTGTGTGCTTTTGTTTTGGTGTGTTGTTTGTCTTGAAGTTTCAGTATCTCAGTGTTCTGAAATGCAGTTAGAAAGGATCACTGACATATAATTAAAATCCTCAACAACACACTGTAGGAGTTCCAGTCCTTTTCAGACACTAATGGAAGATGAAAAATAAATATAATTTCCACAATGTCTATAGGTTGTATACAACTGTCTGAAAAAATTAAACAAGCTGAGTTGTCCTGTTTCAAGCTTATTCATAATACTACCAGTTGGTAGATGAAGTGCTGAAATTATTAGATTTTTAAGATACCTTATTAGTTTGTGGTTGCCGTCTATGTGCCACAAACTGTTTGGCCCTGGTACAAAGTACTTCCTGCGCCTTTGTGGGTTCAGCTGGAGAGTCCGTACTAGAACTCCATTATGATCCACACGGTGCATGGATTCCTGGACACGCTGCCCTGTTAAGCAAAAAAAAAAGCAAAAATTTTAAAAGTCATGTTTTCCAATCAAAAGTAGCACCAAATGTATGCAGGGTTTATGCAATACTTAATTTGTATGCGGATGCCCTGTGCGTTCAGGTGCCCAAGCATCATCTTGTATCCGCAGTTGGGATGGTGCTGCAGAATTTGTGACACTGTGTCATCCAGAGTGTTGTCATCCAGTGGAGTTAATAGATCATGGACTCTGATCATGATGATACAGTCAGCATGACATCAACATGACAATAAAAACAAAACTAAACAATAAAAAAAACCTTTGAGATCAGAAAAGATTACTGGTATTGAGATTTAAACTGACAGTGATGCGGCCATTAACATTACAGCCTAAAGTTATGACTTCAACGATAGGCTGTGGATATGTCATATTGTTAAGTGTATGAAATTAATGTATAAGATGATAAAACGCTCTTATGTCCATCACTACTTTGCAAAAGTATGAATATAATAGAAATACACAGAAGAAAGGTATACATTACCTTATTCCAGACTGTGACATCCTCCGATGAATTGTTCTTTCGCATACCCCAAACAACTGAGCAATGTCACCAACGGTGCGGCCCAAAAGAAGGTGAGCTTCAATTATGCATGGAGGTAAAAAATAGGATTTACGGCCAAAGTTGCCCTTCTCGGTTTGGGAGAGGATATGAAGCTGCTGTATAGCTTGTTGAAGAGCATCCAGCACAGTTGCGTCAAAGTCTACCTCTGTGTCAGCACTGTGATGAACTAGAACATCAAATAGTCTTTCCAGATGAAAGAGGAGATAGTCCTCAGGTGCATTATGCTCAAAATCATTTGCTAATGCTCTTAATTGATGAGCAATGGCTCCTAAGAAACTTCCATTTGAAACTGCCATCTGAATACAACACAAAAGTGAATGGTGAGGATCTCTAGCTAGCTAACAGAGCAGAGTACCGTAATGTAAGGCAGTAATGATCGAGGCCAGAGATCACGCCATCCTAACCAATCCTGCTCTAGATTGAGTTCAGTACCGCCCGCCTAATTAGCATACGGCGACACAGAAATACATAAATAAATAAATGAAGAAATGTAGAAATATATAAATAAATAAATGAAGAAATGTAGATATAGATAAATTAAATAAATTATTTAATTTCAGAGTAATAATTAACAAATCAATGTAAATATTTAATTTTTATTGTTCAAAATGAATGTATTTATATATATAACTTGCATTTATTTACAAATCAATGTAAATATTTAATTTTTATTGTTCAAAATGAATGTATTTATATATATAACTTGCATTTATTTATTTATTTATTTATTTATACTTAAGTCATTTTTGGTCCTCCATAGTCTCCAGGCAGGACAAATCACTCACGGCAGCTCTTCAGAGATTTCTCCCTCGGCCCCAACCCCTGGAATGACGGTAAGTTAAGCGTGTTTCCTTATGTATTTTGTTGTATACTTTTGGAAGTGCTAATACACTATAATAAAGTTATTTTAGGCTTGCTAACATATCAGTTCCGAAGGGTGCAAATTAATCTAGCAGGTGCTGTAGCCTACTCAAGCCACCTGAAATGTAGTTAATCCTTCACTCATATACATAACTATAAGCATGTCCAGAAAGTATAACCGACTTTTGTTCACTGTAGTATCAGTTTTGAGCTTGATAACTTGATAACTGCTTTTAAAATGGTAATCTGAATATATCTCTTGGATTTTTTTTATTTAAAAAAAAAAAAAAAAAGTGGCAAAATCTAACAATTTTCCATTTACAACAATACAGGTCATCTCAGCATGCAGGCTTCTCCGAATCTGCTTCAGCACTGATGATGCTGTGGTCCTTTAGGATGAGCTTGAAGAATAGCAGAAGATGAGGAAGAGGTGGTTTGGAGGCAGTCAGCAGTGTTCTCTGGTGGGACCAACTGTCCTATTTTAGCGATATGACAATTTTGGATTAAGAAGTTCCAAAATTTGTTGATGGACGATGCAGTGGACACTATAATGAAGCTACCCAGAGCACTCTCTGCAGACCTGCCTGTATGATATCCCACTTCTACGTCGCAGCTCCTCATCCAAATCAGATTTTTCTTTAGTAGATCCAGCACATCTACCAGATACTTTCTGTTTATTCTATTAAAGTTTAAAGAATGGCCCAGCAAATGTTTATTCAGGTTCATCCTGTATGAATATCAAATACGCCACACAAGTTTTCCTTCTCTAATTATTTTATGTCCTTTACCTATTGTTTTACTGTTTTTATTTACATTCATTTGACATTTTTAAATTGTTCAGAGTTATCTTTATGGTCATGTTAAAACCAATTGTAATTAAACTGTGAAAATAAGAATGAGAATCACTAGTTGTTTCAGTTAGTTTATTCATATCAAATATAAAACTAAACAACAAATATGACACGAATAAAGAGAGTTGTTTATCCATTCCGTCTCTATCCTCTATTATCAGCCTCCTACCGTTTCATGTCTGAAACAGAAATCAAGAAACGCAGACTACAAAAAAACAAAACTTTTAAAGAAGTGTACATGAACTTGAGTAGTTAAATATTATATATGTAGCACACATGTGCATGGAATGATTTTTTTATTCAGGTCTTCTAAGTAATTTTACTAAAAACATGGACAAAAAACAAGCAAAGAGGGGAAACAGACAACTGTGTAAGTCTGTAAAAGCAAGACTATTTTTTACAACAGACCACTAGAGGAACTACAGTATACTGAGATCAAAGGTTCTGTGGTGTTTGAAGGTTGTTAATACTATATTTTAAGCACAACGTGAGTACCAGGATTTATTCTACCTCCAAGCTACAGTTAGCAAATTCTTTGCCCCAGTGAGGATGTATTTTTTCCAGAAGAGGCAGTCTTCCCTTTAGCCCCTAAAACAAGACAAAAAGTTTAATTAGCAAAAATCAACATTTCTGAAAGAGTTCTGCCTTTAGCAGTATCTTTATAATTCATGAAATAGGAATTCAAACAAAGTAAAAGGTCTATACTTTTAAAGATGAAGTTGGAAGAAGTAGTTGGTTTGTACAAAAGTTTATCTTTCTGTAGTAGATTTTAGCTTCTCCAACATCCATCCATCCATTATCTTAACCGCTTCCAACATAACAGGGTAAAATCTGGATGCTGTGTGATCTGGGCATCTGCATGTTTCAACATTAACAGAGCTCATGCTTACATTAATTTGATTTCTAACAAAACATAAAGAATGTACTTAAGTCTGTAACCTCACGTTACTCTGTAACAGAGATCGAGTGTGCCTACACATTGCTATGGTAACATTTCTCTTGCCTCGTTGCTTAGCTTATTTATTTATTTATTTTATTATTATTTTTTTAACGTGTCCTGTCTAGCAGTTTGCCACTCGGAATTGGTGTCTGAGTACCAAGTACAAGCCCAACAGATTTACTTTCCCAATACTTGATGTATATGTATTAAAAAATCTTTATTAGTGATTACTGAGGGTTCAATTTCCTGAAGTCATGGACACGAAACCGAGACAAGAAGGAAGAAAGGAAGAAGGTGAAGAAAAGAAACTGCACCAGCAGAGGCGCGAACTGACGACACAAGACAGGGAGGCAAACAAAGAACACAAGAAAACATCCCAGTCCTCTGCCGGATGGCAGAGAATAGTGATGTGTCGCTCGTGAACGATTCGTTAAAAATGAACTAATCTTTTATACGACCCGAGAGTAACGAGTCCTCTCAGTGAGCGATTCGTTCATTGTCATGCAGTACCTTCTCTTGCCACATGTCAGCAGCTGCATGAGCTCAGTCAGCAGCAAGACAGGAAACAGAAATGATTCGTTCATGACTCACTCAGCTGCTGCGTCCGTTTTCAGGTCCCAGTTCTTTTGTCATGTGACAGCCAGACCGCTCAGGCTGTGTGTGGCGAGCAGCAAGTACTACAGTTCGCTCACGATTCGTTCATATACGGATCGTGACGGATCATTCTTACTCATTCGTCACGTGAAAACTGTGGCTCAGCTTGCTACGGGCTTTGGAGCGGACTGAGAGATGAACAAGGAAATGAATGATGTCTGATATCTAATGTTCCTTTATTTGTCATTCGACACCCGATATATATTATTTATTCATTAAATCATAATTATTTAGTGGACTTTAATTCTTGTAGATGTGTTATTGTGTGTATAACTTAAAGTGTGTTAGTAAATAAATACTTTCGAAAATTATATCAGCATATTGATTAAATAATAAATATATAATGATGATAATAACAACAAACATAATTAATAATAGTAGTAATAATAATAATAATAATAATAATGTAAAATTTTGTACACAATAAACGCACCATGTAAACATAGGGAACTTATTAATTATTCCTTTTTGTTTTAATTGTATCACTAATTGTCAAAATTAGTTTACACACACTCTTCCTCTACCCAGCTGTAATGTGACCAACAGTTCGGACTGAACGGATCTTCTCGTTCATCGTTCACAGCTCAGGCTGTAGAGCTGTAATGTGACCGACAGTTCGGACTGAACGGATCTCCTCGTTCATCGTTCACAGCTCAGGCTGTAGAGCTGTAATGTGACCGACAGTTCGGACTGAACGGATCTCCTCGTTCATCGTTCACAGCTCAGGGTGTACTGTGTGTGGAGTAGTAGATTCGTTCATTTGTCACGTGACACCTACCTAGTCACTGTCGCGTTGTTAAACAATGATGGCAGCGTGGACACAAATAACTTTATTGTGGTGTGTATATGCTTTCCTAGGTTTTCGAATTGCTTGTGGCATTTTGTTTTTTATTGTCAGGTGAAACAAAACATGTTGCCTTCTGTATTGTAGTGGAGAATTGAGCTGTGAGCCGGGAAGGAGGAGGGGTGAATGAGTCGTTCAGCTCGTTTGAGCTGTGAGCCGGGAGTGAGCTATTTGTTCACGCTAGCGATTCAGCACCAGACATTGCAAGCTAGCTTCGGTTAGCTCTCGGAAAGGAAGGGGTGAGTAACCCAATGTGCTGTTAGCATGTTAGCAGAGCTATACTACTGTAAACTAATGAGCTATTCTCGTGATGTGAGTTTTGTACTCAGGGTTTTTCTTCTAGTCCAGAGCAGAAATGTTTTTTTACTGGGTGTTTCCCCCCCCCACAAATTTAATTATAAACTATAAATATTTCTACTAATGAAATTAGTTGCTAAGATTAACAAGAATGAGTCGATAAATGGGTCACTTGGGGTTGTGAATTATGATTCGTTAGAGAACCGCTGCCTTGTTTACTACGACGCCCACAAGAGGGCAACAGCACCACCTTCTGTTAAAATTAACTAAGGCCGTTTTCACATGTGTGGCCGTACCAGAAAACGGCCAGAGAAAATGCTAATTTTTTTCTGTTCACATGTCACGGATCTCTGCCCGTATTGCGATCCAGTCTTTTACTACAAATAAACAGCAGGTGGCGGTATACAAATAAGTCTTAGTTCTCCAAACAAACAAGGGAGTGAGAAGTACCGACGTCATAAAACGAGCAACAGCCTAGAATGTAAACAAACTGGTCTACTGGTCAGCTGCTACCTGAAGCCATTTACAGGGTGAGTGTTGTAGTAAACCCGCCGTTTTGTAACCTGCTGTGTTGCTGTGGAATGCTTGAATCGCGTTGTTTTGGTATTTGTATGGTCGCGAGGTGATTCTGTAATTTCGGCCGGCGGTGTCGTCATTTCCGCATGGAGCGCGTCTATTGTCTTGAGTACGGCCAGAGTACGGGTTGTGTTCACATGGTACGTGGCCGCTCGTACCTGGACTCGGATACTACCTCCAAGGCAGGTCTCTCTGGCCGTATTCTGGCACGGTACAGTCTGTGTTCACATGGTACGAAATAAGTGGATTTTGACCAAATACCGTACCCGAGTACGGACTCCCGTACCATGTGAAAGCGCCCTAAATGATTCGTTCAAGATTCGTTCAATTTAATGTTCGAGAGTAAATGATCCGAGTCGGTAAAAAGAGTCGGTCTTCCCATCACTAGCTGAGAAGCGGTAAAACAAAACAAACAAAACAACGAACTGAACAGAACCACACCAATAGTTCAGATCAAGTAATAAAAACTAAGAATTACACATTCACTACACACAAGCATGGATTTTTGAACACAATACTAATGTTTCTGGTAAGCTCCTGGTAAAAGCTAACTAATGACGATAACCTCAGCTCAAGATATGTCCGTCCCCACCAATGTCCCCACACCTATGTGTGTGTGCGAGCAGGCAGGTGTTAATAAGGTTTCCCCATGCAAGTGATTGATAGCTGGTGTGAGGAACTGTCAATCCGTCCTACAGGAAACGACGCAGATATGAAGGAGGCAGGAGACGCACGCGTCCAGAGCCCCACTGAGCGTAGGAGCCACAGGCGGACCAGCGCAGGTCCGATTACCCACCAAGAGAGGAACAGATGGAAGCCCCAGGGGAACACCCACCAGCCGCAATGCTGGGGCCCGGGAGATCGCAGGGACGAGCCCACGGGCTCCGCCGGAGACCGGCTACGCCCTGGCGGGCCCCAAACAGGACCCCGAGGCCACGGGGACCAGGGGCACCCCACCCCCCAGCAGGGCCCCGACCAGGAATCAGCCGACAGGGGTTCCCCGCCGGCGCAAGGCAGGAGGGACCCGCAGCCGGCCAACGGACGCCACCGCCACCCCAGACCAAACCCCACCGCCAACAACCCAGACCCCCCCACATCCGCCAGGGATGCACAGTAAAAGCCGCAGCGGATGTACGACCTCCGCAGGCTGCGCCCTGCCAGCACCAGGACACCCAGATCTACTAGCCCCCAGGTCCAGATCCTGCCCCACGCAGAGCACTGAGACCGGGGGCCCAGCCAATGCCGGACAGCCGACCAAATGAACCGACCAGACCACTGAACCTACAGAACCGGCAGGAGGCCCAATCGCCACGGACGGTCCCCACCGACCCACCGAACGGCACCAACCTACCTTGCAACCCCGGCACCCCCATAAGAGGTGCCCCAGTCAATCCAAGGAGGACATCGGCCTGAAACAGCGGCCGCCCGCCACACCAGCCCACCCAGGCATGCACGAGCACCGAGTCGGGTCGCATCCGGGCCCCCAGCCCCAGGCATCGAGAACCACTATTGAGCAGCGGGCAGGGGCATCAGTCACCGACAGGAAGTGACGGAGGGGAAAAGGATGCACCAGGCCAGAGGGCAGCCAAACACCCGACCTGACAAGTAGACAGAGACTTACAGAGACAATCATACGTACCCCAGGAAAGTTAGATTTTATTTTCATCAGTTACACTTTCAAAATAACAGAAAACTTTTGATCCCCACTGTATGCTAATCATTTAGAGGGATAAGATTAAACTCTGCTAATTCATTTTGCTTTTCATGAAATAAACTAGACATGTAACATTTCGTTCTTGAATCTTCTGATCAAGTCAAATATTACCTCAACTCTCAGTCAAACAACAAATTCATTTAAATTCATCACCATGTCGTGTTACATTAAGGACACCAAAACTAACTTTTTAAGAACTTTCTATATATATATATATATATATATATATATTTTTTTTTTTTTTACAAAATAAGGAACATAATAATGGGAACTATTTTTTTTTCTCAAAATATTTTAAATCAACAAACTTCTTAAAAGGCCAAGCTTGTAATGAGCCAGGTTCTGGTTCTGCTAGAGGTTTCGTCCTGTTAAATGATGCTTTCTCAGCATGAGGGATTGCTGAGAGGATTGTTGTGGTTTTAAAGTCTGTATCAAAGCCTCAGGGCTCAATCTCATGTCAATGACTGGATGCAATCTGCAGGGATTCCTATAACAGAAAACATTTTTAATTGATTGGAATTTTTGTATAATTGTATTGAAATTACTTTGTAAAGTGCCTTGATGATTGGTGCTATATAAATAAACTGAATCAAATTAAATTTAGGGAAGACATTTCGTATAGTCTTTCTTAATGTCCATCAAAACTCATATTACAGCATACTTGTAGAAAGTTGAGTGGAAAGGTAAATTGCAACACAGAATTTTCTGATTTTTTATATTACAAGGAGGCATGAAGTGCTGCAATAGGGTTCTGCTCTTTTTTCACTATGGCAGGCAAGAAATCCAGTAGCAGTCTGTGTTAAAATAGGTCTAACACATAGGATTTTCATAATGTCGGAAAACAGAGTGGTAGTCTACTATTTTTTTACGACTGAAGGCTGAGCCCTCGAATTCAAAAGGGAGGAATGTAAGGAAGGATGTTTGTTTTTTTACATTGGAGGAACATAAAAAGTGAATGCTGCATTGGCTCTGATTCTAGGGATGTAGAGTAGAAAATTGCACCTGGATGAACGTGTATATTGACATAAATGTTATTGAAAGTATCTCTTCGTAATTACATTTCTCATCACAGATGAAAAAACATGATGGAATAGAAATATTTGCATCCAATGAACGACTCATGTATGTCATGTCAGAATAACAGATCTTTTCTACACATTTGGACCTTGTGATACTGTTTAAGCTTCATGATCATGGCTATCATGTTCATGTATCATGGCTACGCTAGTCTTTCAGGGACCAGATACTTTTAGAGGACATATTGAATAAGGTAATGTTTGATTACCAAAGTGAGTTTCATGGGGGTGCACACACAAAAAATAAAACAATCTTTTTGCTTTTACTTTTGTTGCTCTTGAGCAACATGAGCACAGCCTCCTGATGGTTGCAAGGCATAAGCAGAGGCATAGTTTGATTATGTCTTGGGCCATCTCTCTCTGACTGTCATGATCAGTCCCTGTCTAGCCCTAGTTGGTTTCACCTGTGTCCCATTAGGCCTCCCTGTGTTTTCCCTCTCTGCTCCCAGGTGTTCTTCGTTTCCTGATTACCCACCCCACAGTATATATGCCCTTCTGTGTCAGTCTGTCCTGGTCGGGTTGTTGTTGTCGTTATCTCCCCTAGTTCTCGTTGTCGCCTTCTCTGTGCTTCTCGTTTTGCTTGGACTATTGATAAACATGGGCTGTAAGAGCCACAAACGCCGCTCCGCATCTGGGTCCTCATTCAACCAACAAAACCTGACACTGACTTGTACTGTCAACTGTAGAATCTTATATAGACAGATATGTAGCTTTCCAAATCATGTCCAATCAACTGTATTTAATAAATATGGACTCTAATTACCAGAAGCACCAGAAACATATCAAGGATGATGAGTAAAAAATGGGGTTCAGATGTGCTGAACTCTGATGTTTATTACAAAGGCTGTAAATACTTATGCAAGTTGTTTGCAGTTTTTAACGCTTAATATCTTGTAATAAATGTGGAAATAATAAGTTTACAAATAATTTTAGGTGTATTGTGCAATAAAACAAGAATTTACCAAATCTGTGATAACAGACGTGCTAAAACAGTAAAAGTGTATTCATAATTGGTCTCCTGACTGAAAAAGTGCTGTTCAAATGCAGGTCATTGACCAAATATTGAGTATTTTGGGGAGCACTGATGGTTATAAAGTCTAATAGTCCTCTTCTAGATGTTTAGCATTGCCTGTGTGGTGAGTCTACGGCTGCAGAAATCTCCTTTTCATGTAATCCATATATTTGTTCAGTCATCTGATACTGCTGCAGTATGGAACACTAAAGTGCTCTAAATTAAATGAATAAAGGTCAACATGCATAAATATTAGACATATATATTTTGCGACAATGAAACTTTGAAGAAACTAAATTCATATAAAAGTGTAAGCTCATTATTATGAACTATTTTTAATTTTTCTTCAAAAATTTATTTTGCAATATAAAACATTAAGTTGTAAAAAAAGATTGTATAGTAGATTTTAGTTTTCAGGCATTTTTATCAACTGAATGAAATCATTAGCCAATCAGGGTCAATGTGTGGGACATACATGCTCATTGGCTGGTGCTGTATAATAAATCTTTAGCCCTCGTTTTTAAAGACACATACTAACTGACATTGGTGAGGAATATGTTTTAGTAAAGGCGCTAGCCATTACCCGCTATTACCTCTTATAGGAGACTGACAGATTTAAAAAAAACATTGTGTTTTTTACAACCTTACCCTTATTTATGGCATAAAATACAGTTGTATACTCACACAGATAACTTTCTGGTATGGATTTGTTTTAGCAGTAATTTTTCTTGTTGTTTTCCAGAAACTGAAAAACTGGTTGCAACATCCAACTGAAAGCAACATTTGTTTGAAACAAATTGTTACTGATAGGAGTCGGTTACAATAAATCCATGGTAATTCTCAGCAATCCCTCACACTGAGCAAGCATGAAGCAACAGTGGAAAGGAAAAACTCAATTTTAACAGGAAGAAACCTCCGAAGAACCAGGCTCAGCACAAGCGGTCATCTGCCGAGACCGTCTGTGGTTTGGAGAATACAGAACAGAGATCCAGAACAGAGACACAGAAAGAACAACAGAATTGATGCAGAAGTTTGTTGTAAGACGTGGAGAACTTTCCGTCACTGCAATGCCATCTTAGTCAGGGTCGTCAAGCAGGGCAGGTCAGGAGCACCTACTGTAGGAAGAGACTAAGAGAAAGCAGGTTAGTGCTTGAACTAGCACTAGTTCAAGCACGAACGAGCACATCATGCAGTTGGGGAGAAGTAGGGGAGAAAGTAGGAACAGACCCTAATAATGTCCTCCAACAGCCTAGCCTAAAGCAGCATAGCTACTAACAATTTACCTGTCTCCTAGCTACCAGGAGACCTAGCTACTAACACTTTCTACCTGGCTTACATTAACCTATTCAAAAACAATAAACCGTGGTTCACTGCAGAACAGAGACGGCTACGCCAGGACAAGGAGGAGGCCTACAGGAGTGGGGATCGGGACCTGTACAAACAGGCCAGGAACCAGCTGACAAGAGGGATCAAAGCAGCAAAGAGGAACTACAGTGCTAAGCTTAAGGACCGTTTTTCTGCTAACGACCCCTCTGCAGTTTGGAGCTACCTGCAGACCATTACTAACTGTAGGAGACCATCCCCCCACCCTGTGGAGAGCCCCCGCCTGGCTGAGGACCTCAACGACTTCTTTTCCAGGTTTGAAAGGACTTTCACACCTCCCACCTCCCCCACCATCTCCATCACAAAAGACCCAGCTTCACCCCAAACCACCCACGTACCTGCCTTGACGATCTGCGAACAGGACGTGCGCCAGCTATTTCAGAGACAGAAAATTAAAAAGGCTCAGGGACCAGACGGAGTGTCCCCAGCCTCTCTGAAATTCTGTGCTGACCAGCTGGCTCCCATCTTCACCCAGATCTTCAATAACTCCCTGGAGCTGTGTGAGGTCCCCTCCTGCCTCAAACGCTCCACCATCATACCGGTTCCCAAGAAGTCCCCAGTCACTGGATTAAATGACTACAGACCAGTTGCCCTAACATCTGTGGTCATGAAATCCTTTGAGCGTCTGGTACTGACCCACCTGAAGGACATCACAGATCCCCTGCTAGACCCCCTGCAGTTCGCCTACAGATCAAACAGGTCAGTGGATGATGCCGTCAACATGGCTCTACACTACATCCTGCACCATCTAGACTCTGCAGGTACCTACGCTCGGGTCCTGTTTGTGGACTTCAGCTCTGCGTTTAACACCATTGTCCCAGAGCTCCTCCACCAAAAACTGTCCCAGCTCACCGTGCCTCCATCCACCTGTCAGTGGATTACCAGTTTCCTGACTGACAGGAGGCAGCAGGTGAAACTGGGTAAGTTCACATCCAGCTCCCGTTCCCTTAGCATCGGCGCCCCCCAGGGATGTGTTCTCTCCCCACTGCTCTTCTCCCTTTACACCACTGACTGCACGTCGAGGGACCCTTCTGTGAAACTCCTGAAGTTTGCAGATGACACCACCGTCATTGGACTCATCCGCGACGGCGACGAGTCTGTGTACAGAAAGGAAGTGGAACAGCTGGTTCTCTGGTGCAGTCAGAACCACCTGGAGCTAAACCCGCTCAAAACTGTGGAGATGACAGTGGACTTCAGGAAGAGACCACCATCAACATCTCCTCTCATGATCCTCAACAAGCCAGTCCCCACAGTGGAGTCTTTCAGGTTCCTAGGATCCACCATCACACGGGACCTGAAGTGGACCTCACACATCAACATAATAAGGAAAAAGGCCCAGCAAAGGCTGTACTTTCTGCGTCAGCTCAGGAAGTTCAACCTGCCCCAGGAGCTGCTGATCATCTTCTACACAGCAATAGTCCAGTCTGTCCTGACCTCATCCATCTCTGTCTGGTTCGGATCCGTCACCAGGCAAGACAAGGACAGACTGCAGAGAACAGTCAGGACTGCAGAGAGGATCATAGGAACCGATCTTCCCTCCATTCAGGACCTATTCCGGGCCAGGGTCAGGAAGCGGGCCAGGAAAATCACCTCTGACCCCTCACACCCTGGCCACAATCTGTTTAGGCTCCTCCCCTCAGGTCGGCGTTACAGAGCGTTGTACGCCAAAACCACCCGACACAAAAACAGTTTTTTCCCCCAGGCTGTCGCTCTGACGAACTCTGTCTAGTCACAGTGTGTGAGTGCACTCACATAACAATAAACTATAACTCTGCACTTCTGTACATACTCACTGTAAAATAACCCCGGCTTGGTGTATATATTATCCTTTATTATTTACGATCTGATATTTATTTGTATTTTTACTTATTTTTGTTCTTATTTTTCTTTTTTTCTTTTTTTTATTTCACTTATTCAAGTTCTGTACTGGAGAAAAAAGTTTGCCGGAGTCAAATTCCTTGTATGTGACATACTTGGCCAATAAACTGATTCTGATTCTGATTCTGATTCTATCTCTACCTAGCTACTCTACCTCTTCCTATCTCTTCCTAGCTTTTGACACTCTACCTGGCTACTAGCATTAACCTGTCTCTTCCTAGCTACCTGTCTAACCTGTCTCTAACTGCCTATCAACATATCTCTAACTGTAAGCTTTGTCAAAAAGGAAAGTTTTAAGCCTAGTTTTAAAGATATACAAATTGTCTGCTTCACAAACCAACCCTGGGAGCTGGTTCCATAGGAGGGGAGCCTGATAGCTGAAAGATCTGCCACCCATTCTACTTTTAGAAATCCTAGGAACTACCAGTAAACCTGCAGTCTGAGAGCGAAGGGCCCTGTTAGGAACATATGGAACAATCAGGTCTCTTATTAATGATGGAGCTAGATTATTAAGAGCTTTATATGTCAGAAGGAGGATCTTGAATTCTATTCTAGATCTCGCTGGGAGCCAGTGAAGAGAAGCTAAAACAGGGGAAATGTGATCTATTCTTTGAATATTCATCAGAATCCTAGCAGCAGCATTTTGGAGTAACTGAAGACTTTTAATTGTTTTCTGTGGACTACCTGATAATAAAGAGTTACAGTAATCCAGCCTTGAAGTAACAAAGGCATGGACTGGTTTTTCAGCATCATTCCTGGACAGGATATTCCTAAAGTGAAAAAAGGAAATCCTACAGACTTCTTTAATGTGAGATCTAAATGACATATCTTGGTCAAAAATAACACAGAGCTTCTTTGCTTTATTACTGGAGGCTAATTTAATCCCGTCTAGGTGAAGGGGTTGACTAATTAGTTTCTTTTTCAGAGCTTCTGGTTCAAAGACGACAACTTCTGTTTTATCAGAATTCAGAAGCAAGAAGTTTAGAGTCATCCAAGTTTTTATGTCTTCCAGATATGCCTGTAGTCTACCTAACTGATTGGATTCATCAGGATTTATGGATAGATATAGCTGTGTATCATCTGCATACACACTATGGAAATTTATCCCATGCTGCCTAATTATTTTACCGATAGGAAGCATATATATAGTAAAAAGAATCGGCCCAAGCACTGAACCCTGTGGTACTCCGCAAGTAACTATTGAGGTTGAGGAAGATTTATCATTTACCTGAACAAACTGAAATATGTTAGACAAATAAGATTTAAACCAACCTAGTGCTGTTCCTATTATACCGACACTTTGAAGCCTTTCTATGAGAATATTGGAATCAACAGTGTCAAAGGCAGCACTGAGATCTAACAGGACCAGAATGGTCACCAGTCCATTGTCTGAGGCTATGAGAATATCATTAGTAACCTTCACCAGAGCTGTTTCAGTGCTATGATAAGATCTAAAGCCTGACTGAAACTTCTCAAACAGCCCATTATTGTTTAAATGCTCACATATCTGGTGTGCCACTATTTTCTCAAGAATTTTAGATAAGAAGGGAAGATTAGATATCGGTCTATAGTTAATGAAGTCGTTTTGATCAAGAGATGGTTTCTTAAGTAGAGGTTTAATTACAGCAATCTTAAACTCCTGTGGTACATATCCATTGACTAAGGATAGATTCATTATATCTAAAATTGGAGCAGCGATCAGAGGGAAAACTTCTTTAAAGAGTTTAGTTGGGATTAGGTCTAAAACGCAAGTTGAAGGTCTAGATGAAGCTAATAATTTTAGTACATCAGAAAGTTCGGCTGCATTAAAGCAGTTTAAGCATACAGGTGCTGGCCAGTAAATTAGAATATCATCAAAAAGTTGAATTATTTCAGTAATTCCATTCAAAACGTGAAACTTGTACATTATATTCATGCAATGCACACAGACCAATGTATTTCCAATGTTTATTTCTTTTAATTTTGATATTTATAAGTGACAACTAATGAAAACACCAAATTCAGTATCTCAGAAAATTAGAATATTCTGAAAAGGCTCAATATAGAAGACACCTGGTGCCACTCTAATCAGCTGATTAGCTCAAAACACCTGCAAAGGCCTTTAAAAGGTCCCTCAGTCTTGTTCTGAAGGCTCCACAATCATGGGGAAGACTTCTGACTTAACAGCTGTCCAAAAGACGACCATTGACACCTTCTACAAGGAGGGCAAGAAACAAAAGGTGATTGCTAAAGAAGCTGGCTGTTCGCAGAGCTCTGTGTCCAAGCACATTAACAGACAGGCGAAGGGACGGAAAAAATGTGGTAGAAAAAAGTGTACAAGCTCTAGGGATAACCGCACCCTGCAGAGAATTGTGACGACAAACCCATTCAAAAATGTGGGGGAGATCCACAAAGAGTGGACTGCAGCTGGAGTCAGCGCTTCAAGAACCACCACGAAGAGACTCATGAAAGACATGGGATTCAGCTGTCGCATTCCGTGTGTCAAGCCACTCTTGAACAAGAAACAGCGTAAGAAGCGTCTCGCCTGGGCCAAGGACAAAAAGGACTGGACTGCTGCTGAGTGGTCCAAAGTTATGTTTTCTGATGAAAGCAATTTTTGCATTTCCTTTGGAAATCAAGGACCCAGAGTCTGGAGGAAGAGCGGAGAAGCACAGAATCCACGTTGCATGAGGTCCAGTGTAAAGTTTCCACCGTCAGTGATGGTGTGGGGTGCCATGTCATCTGCCGGTGTTGGCCCACTCTGTTTCCTGAGGTCCAAGGTCAATGCAGCCGTCTACCAGGAAGTTTTAGAGCACTTCATGCTTCCTGCTGCTGACCAACTTTATGGGGATGCATACTTCACTTTTCAACAGGACTTGGCACCTGCACACAGTGCCAAAACCACCAGTACCTGGTTCAAGGACCATGGTATCCCTGTCCTTGATTGGCCAGCAAACTCGCCTGACCTTAACCCCATAGAAAATCTATGGGGTATTGTGAAGCGGAAGATGCAATACGCTAGACCCAACAATGCAGAGGAGCTGAAGACGACTATCAGAGCAACCTGGGCTCTCATAACACCTGAGCAGTGCCACAGACTGATCGAGTCCATGCCACGCCGCATTACTGCAGTGATGGAGGCAAAAGGAGCCCCGACTAAGTATTGAGTGCTATACATGCACATTCTTTTCATGTTCATTCTTTTCAGTTGGCCAACATTTAAAAAAAAAACATTTTTTTTCATTGGCCTTTAAAATATTCTAATTTTTTGAGATACCAAATTTGGAGTTTTCATTAGTTGTCACTTATAAATATCAAAATTAAAAGAAATAAACATTGGAAATACATTGGTCTGTGTGCATTGCATGAATATAATGTACAAGTTTCACGTTTTGAATGGAATTATTGAAATAATTCAACTTTTTGATGATATTCTAATTTACTGGCCAGCACCTGTATATTAGGTTCAACCATTAATATTGTCAGGTATACCACTCTGAGGAACGGAATCATCTGACGTCTGTCTGGTGGATCCGCTCCCTCTAAATACTGCCGTGGTGATTGCAGTAATTGGTTCCAACTGTCGCTGCTTCAGCCTCCAGCACCTGTAGAGCAAAGGTGGAAACAGCTCCTCCTGCTGGATCCTGACAGAGTTAGTCCAGCTATAAAAGTTTCATGGGAGTTACTCAATAATTCCTAGTTGGAATTACTTAAGAAGAATGCAAAATGTTACAATAACTTTATAAAGTTGAGCCAGCATATTGTTAAGTGTGGCAATTAATTGGCCTCTTGTAATTTTCTAATTCAGAAAAGATTGAAGTTGTTTTTGGCCTAGAAGCTTTAAAAATTTAAAGCTTCTAGGCTTTAAATTTTAAAGCTATAAGGCTTTAAAATTTAACAATTTTAAAGCCTTCAGTTGATCCAAAATGCTGCAGCAAGAGTTCTGATGAATATTGAAAAGAGAGATCACGTTTAACCTATTTTAGCTTCTCTCCACTGGTTCCCTGTAAATCCAGAATAGAGGTTAAGATCCTCCTTACGTAAAAAGCCCTTAATAGTCAAGCTCCATCGTACATAAGAGATCTGATTGTTCCATTAGTTGGTAACAGAGCACTTCGCTCTCAGGCTGCAGGATTGCTGGTAGTTCCTAGGATTTCTAAAAATAGAATGTGAGACAGGTATTTTAATTATCAAGCTCCTCTTCTGTGGAACCTGTGTTAGTCCATGAGACAGAAACGGCATGTTTTTTTTAAGACTAGGCTTAAAGCCTTCTTTTTGATTAAGCTTATAGTTTGAATGGCTTAAGCCTTCTCTGAGCGCAAATTTGCACTCAGACTCACATGTATTGACTGAGACATGTAGTCTGTTTTTTGTCTCCCCTTTCCATTGTTTGTTCAACATTGCTCGACCAGGACAGCAGGGGGTGCTAACTTTTCATGGCGTCTCCACCTACTATCACAGCGTTGTTTTAGTTTTCCTCTAGGCTGGTGAACGCATGTCTCCCTCAAGGAGCAATGAACAACAGAAAGTAAGTTTTGTTTAAGCTGTAAAGATTTTTAATACAAGTGCAGCTCACAGAATACTCTAAAAATACTCTAAAATCACATGGAAACAAACACAGCGCCCATTTTTGTTGTTTTCCTAAACTTCCTTGTGTTCACAATCGCCAAAAAACAGATTAGATAAATTATCAGTTCAATATATGTCATTTCAAATGCTGCATTAACTACTGATTACTGCGACTATAGAGCACTGTTCTGGTAAAGAGATCTCTGGCTGTGACCAATCAGATGCATACGCCCTCCGTTGACAGAGATGCATAGGTAAAAAATGGGGCATCTGTGTGTCCTTGCATAGGTGACGGAGAGCCGTTGCGTGGACAGATAATGGCGCTGTGTCAATCTGTCTCAGTCAAAATGGAAAAGCATAAACTAGGCTTTAGGTTATCTTGAGCTATCTCTGGATTTATGCTACTATAGGCTTATACTGTTGGAAGACAGACTGACCACTTTTCTTCACTCATTCTCAAACCCCTAGACTGTCATGGCTGATGATCGTGTGTACTGAGCCAGGATCGGACAAAGGTTTTTTTTCCTTTTAAAGGAGCGTTTTTTTCACTTCGCTTTCACTAAATCCTTGTTACGTGTGAGGGATTGCTGTCTGCATGTACAGGGGAGAACTTCATGTCAATGACTTGACGCAAACTGCTGGGGTTCCCTGACTATAAAACGTTTTAACTGCTTCAAACATTTGTATAATTGTAATGAAAAAGCTTAGCTTGTAAAATGCCAGGTGGAAAGGTAGCAAGGCTTAGAGAAGGGTTCAAGTTGTTCTACCATAGGGTAAATGAAAAGAGAAATGAAGTAGGACTTATCTTGAAGGAGTAATTTGCTAGGAATTTTCTGGAAGTGAAAAGGAGTGAAAGACTCTGGTGACACAAAAAGGCGCATACGTGAGAGGTCGGAAAGGTTAGAGCTCCTGGATGCGGCGGGTAATAAGATCCTAAAATAATCAAAATCAACCCGATAACGCGGATAAAACATGATCAGATTTGTCATCTAAACGTTAGTCTGTTATATGAACTGAACTGAGAGGAAATAACGAAGGTGAGTGTCAATGAACACCAGAGCACGCGGGGCTGCAGAAATGCCGAATACAAACGCAGCTAGATTTGATGAGCTTGAGACCAAACTTGACAAACTTTTGGAGATGCATAAGGATACAAACACACTCATTTCATCGCTCGTTAAACGAGTAGATTCAATCGACCATAAAATGGAATCGCATACCAGTCAGATATATGACCAGGCAGCCCATCTGGATAATCAATAAAGTTCCATTACTGAACTACGGAAAAATCTGGACTAGGCAACGGAATATATTAAGTTTAAGAGAGACCGACATCAAGAGGGCTTATCGCGTCGGAGCACAAAGGGGGATAATGGGGATAACACAGGCTGCACTCGGGGGATAATGTTTCAAGTACAAAATATTAATTCAAAGCACAAGAGCCTGCAGGCTGTTAAGATGCGCCGGACTCGAGACAGTAACAAGCCTACTGAGGAGAAGTGCAATTACCGAATTTTCCCTGACATATCGGTGCAATTGTGTATAAGGAGAGATGCATATTGGCCATTACGGGTGCGACTCCATAAATTAAACATCAAAACAAAGGTGAAGTATCCTGCTACGCTGCTATTCCAAGATGGAACAGAGGAATTAGTCTTCTCATCTCTACGAGAAGCAAACGCAGAAATAAAGGCTAGATTCCCAAGAATGGGCGTTTAACCACTCGACTACAGAAGTAGCAGTAGCTAATGTTGTTGTTGTTGTTGTTGTTGTTATTATTATCTTGAATGAATGTTTGTGTGAGGGACTGGGGGAAACTGGTAGGAACAGTGAATGTCTGGGAGGGTTGGTAAGGGGGGTTAAAGAATGGTTGAAGGATAGCGTATGCGGGGGGGGGGGGGGGTTAAAGGGAAGATGGGTGGCGGGAGGATGTGCAGTATGGATGAACAGCACGTTTAGATAGCTCTCCAACAGGAGTGATCATTTTTGGTGGTGACTTAAATAGTATCTTTAAATCACAGGACAACTCTAAATTAACCCTGACTACTGAGATTTTTACTAGATAATGAATTACAGGATATCTGGAGAACATTACATCCAAAAACAATAGACTATACATATTTTTCACACCCTCAAAACAGTTATAGCCGAATTGATTACTTATTTATCTCCAGACCAAACCTGGACAGAATAGTTTCAAGTCAAATAAATGAAATCATAATATCAGACCATGCAATAGTAGTATGTAATATGTTGCCCAAACAAAATAATCTTCGCCATTTTATCTGGAGAATGAATAGGAAACATTTAACAGATACAGATTTTTTAAAACATATAAAAAATCACATTGAATTATTTATTCAAACTAATGTTAATGTTGGGAATCCAGAAAATAGACCAGAAATTGGTATAACATGGGAAACATTTACAGCTTATATAAGGGGAATAATGCTAGGATTCACAGCAAAAAAAAGCAGAATTAGATAAATAAAATGATAGACAATAAATGGATTACAGAAACAACAAAAAATTCAAGCTAATAATACTGGATTAATAGAAATTCACGAAAGTAAATTAAAGTTAGATAATTTGTTACTACAAAAAGCAAACTGTGTTAGACATAACTCAAACAAAACAGATTATATCTCCACTAATAAATCAGGTAAACATCTAGCCTCATTAGTTAAAAAATTTGTTAAGAGAGAACCTATATCAATAAAAGATAAGGCATCAGATGTAGTTTATACCAATAATCAGATTATTAATAATGAGTTTAAATTGTACTATGAAAATCTATATACTTCAGAAAAAGAAAATCAGATCCCACTCCCTTCCTCAACTCACTTAATCTAAACCATGTAACAGTGGAACAGAAGGAACAGCTTAGAAAAGATATTACCTGTGAAGAAATTAAATCTGTAATGAAAACACTTCCTTAAAAAAAAGCTGCAGGAATGGATGGCATTCCAATTGAATTTTATTTAAGATTTTGGTGTATTGAATCTCTTTTCTTGGAAGTAGTGAACACGGCTCAAAAAGATCATATTCTACCCCAAACAATGTACAAAGCAACTATTACGGTAATACAAAAACCAGGAAGAGAATGTGATTCTCCTGCAGACTACAGACCTATTAGTCTAATAAATTGTGATAAAAAAAATATTACTAAAGTTACAAATAATAGACTTATAGACCGCAGCAGTTTCATGAGAGCTGTCTCCTAGAGATACCCCCCCATTCCTTGTGAATGTTTATATTTTGCAGCAAGCAGAGATTAACATTATGACATTCTCATATACACAGGTGACTCAAGGACACCAAAAATATTTTATCCATCAGTTGTAAAGCCTGCTTTAGATCCTCATGCTGAGCTTACAATCTGTTTCAGTATTTATAGGGCGACTGTGGCTCAGTGGTAGAGTAGTTGGCTTGCAATCGGAGGGTCGTAGGTTCGATTCCAGCTTCCTCCAGTCACATGTCGATGTGCCCCTGGGCAAGGCACTTAACCCCCAAATTCTACATTGTCCTACCGAGCCATGTTGGGTGTCGGTGTATGAATGCGAGTGTGAATGGGTGAATGCGGCTTCAATGTAAAGCGCTTTGAGTGGTCAGTAAGACTAGAAAAGCGCTATATAAGTTCAGTCCATTTACCATTTCATGTGGTTCAAGGCATGGATTTCTTGGCTTATGAGTCACTGGCAAAAAAAATCAGGGTTAAAAGTGTATTTTAGTTTGTCTCACCTTGCTTTTTTAATGTTATCTCTGTACTTTTTGTCTTGCCATTGACACTCTGGCGATGGATTTTTTTCCCCAGGTTCCTGACCCTTTTGGGGTTATGTAGTTGTTTGGGAAACAAAGGATAAATATTCCAGGTTGCTTCCCTCTCCATCTTTCTGTTGTTGGCAGCAGTTTACAGCATTGGACTCAAGCCTGTCCTCTCCCACCCTCTTCCTGCCTTTCACCAGACAAAGATGTGGCAAATGCTTTGATGAGAACTTACACTGTGTCAGACAGACTTAGCCTGGTAATAGTAAGAAAAGGGAGATAGAGAAGGTAAAGGCTGGAGCTGAGCAACATGATTAGCCTACAAAGAAAGCAAGCCTTACAAAAGTATTTATAATGCTTAAAAATGTTCTTAGTCTGTTAAGATACATCCCAAACTTCAAGAGTTCACCATTTCAGGTTTTTCAACTGTAAAGTGAGGACTGGTTAATACAAAGTGAGTAGATTTGGCCTCGTCATCACTTTAGGCTGACACGCTCAATACTTCTAGTAATTTCGATAACAAAAGTATACGTTTTTATTTTTTGTACTATCACAAATGACAACAAAATGTAGTTTATTTTTCTTTTTTTATAACATTTTTTTTTTCTTTTATGAACGTACTCCAATTTTCACATGTAGTCTTTCTATGAAAACATTCCTGTCAAGAACAAACACTACATTTTTGTAGATCCTAGAAATTTTTAGACAAGTATTGTTGGCATAGTTTGTGGTCTCAATGTAATCTCTTTTGAGCAGTAATTTTTCTATTTTCATAAACTACAGTGGACTTCAAATAAAACATTTTCTTTATAAAAATCATTTTTAAAGAGATAAAACTATATATCAGTAGAAACAAAGAACTTTGGTGTGACATACTGGGTAACATTTAAACTTATTTTCGCAGTAATTTTAACTTTTATTACCCATATGAAAAATAAAAACTATGTAATAAAGAATGGCCCCAGCTAGACAATCAAATTAAGCCATCCATCAAAACTCTCTGGTTGTTGCTCAAACTGACCAATCAGATGAATACGCTCTCCGACGGAGAGTTAAAATTTGGGCCTCTACTCCGTGCGTCCTTGCATAGGTGACGGAGAGCCCTTGCGTTGACGGATAATGGCGTTGCGTCTATCCGTCCCTTCAAAGAAGCAGAAGCAAACAAGCAGAAGCATAAACTAGGCTTGAGTGCGCTCTACATGAGCTCTTTACTGAGCTCAAATAGGCAGTGTCTTAGAAACAGGATGTGATGTAATAGTGACCTTTATTTTGTAGTTTTAAAAATCAGCTTAACACAGGAGGTCAGCAGTGGTTCTCTGATGATAGGAACTTGATTGAATTGAACGTGTTTCATGAAAAAGCTCCTGGTCTATAGCACTTTTAGTTGTCAACAAACTTCATGAAATACACCCACCACCACATTTTCAGGTGCTGTTCTCCAACATTTCAAGGATGGGAGAGACATAGACATGAGGAAGCATGCTGGGGAACACGTCAAGCATACCCCATCAAGGCGAGGGGGAGATGATCTGAGCAATATATAAAAAATAATGTTTACAAAATATTAATTGATCATAATGTTTTAGTTTTTCTTTATCATTTACTGTTAACTATTGTATTTATAACTCCTTCCTTACTGTGCCCCATACAGTTTCAAAGTATCTGGTAGAGAACTTGAATGCTAATGTTATTTTCAAAACTTATTGTTAAGCTTCATAATCACTTCTGTATTATTTTTTACCACAATTAATTTACTGTAAATCGACATATAAAGAGGATAAACTAAGCCTTTTGGAAGATGTTTGCAGTTGCAGGTATTCAGTGCCTGCCTTCGACCAGGGAATTAGCATGATTATTGCTCAACCTTTTGTTTTGCACTAATGGGCCATATGTCACCCATTTTGTATTAATGTTTATAGCACACATGCTTATCAGTTTTGTAACCTGAAGGAAAATTTGTGGTGGTAGGGAAATGACTCCAATATAAAGGGCATTCACACACATTCACTAGTCACACATTAGCTACTATCAGCTACTATTACTATACTAAACTACACCCACATATACACCCTAAACTCCTGAACACTCACACCTGCTCCAGAGCATCACCATCTCCAAGCACCCCCCACTACTTCTTTGACTTTTAATTCATTAGAAAATAAGCAGGAATTTCTTTAGAAGAGCCTGCTTAAAACGTTTTTATCTGTTTGGGCATTACAAAAATGTAACTGTAACAGTGGGTCTTAGAGTTGTCCTTCCCGGAGTGTAGATACAGCAGTCTGCTGTATCTGCTGTTCCAGATGTAGAAAAAGGGCTAAAATCTGCCTTCTTGAAGTTTCACAAATCACAGAAAGGTTTCACAAATCCCAGAATTGATTTCAATTATTCCTCTGATTGTTTAGAATAATATAATCCAGGTCTGAAATACATGACTGTTTTATTTGTCTAGCTACAGCTAAAATAACCTGGTCCAGAAGCAGAAATGGAAACCAAAGGTTCATTATTCTCATTTACCAGTCATAGGCTTCATTTCAGATATCAAGAATAGTTCTTACTATAAAAATGTAATTAGATATCAACTACTAATAAAATGACTACTAAAATTAAATTTTAGATACTTACAATACAGTACAATACAGTAATTCAAACACTAACCCTTCAGAAATTGATGATCTGGTTCAAAGTATTACTTCCTGACTGCGTTTGGTATTAGACAGTGTAGCTCCCTTAAAAAAGAAGGTAATCAGGAGCGTACTTTAAAGCAGATTACTAGGAAACTTGAGAGAAAATGGCGCTCTACACACTTAAATGATTCCTTTTTAACCTGGAAAAATAGTCTACTACTTTATAAAAACACCCTTCAACAAGCTAGAACAGCATATTTCTCGTCATGGAAGTAAATAAAAACAATCCTAGCTTTCTTTTTAGTACAGTTGCTACCAAGAAGCAACTGTACTATCACAGCAATCCCTAATACATGTAGCGACAGTGGAGCGGAAAAACTCCCCTTTAACAGGAAGAAACCTCCAGCAGAACCTGGCTCAGTACAAGCGGTCATCTGCCACGACCGTCTGGGGGTCTGAGAAGACAGAGAAGAGGCAGCATGGAGGATGCTCGATGACTTTTAGCATCATCTTGACCAATGTTCGCCATCCAGCAGGGGACTTTATAGTTGAGCAGGGTTCCAGACAATGTGGACCTTCTATGGGGAGAAAAATACTGAGAGAAAACTGGGTTGACAATCACAATAACAGCAGAAAAAATATATCTGGAGAGTGGTAGAAGAAAAAAGTTGAAAAGAGAAGAAAAGTCGTCAGTCTGTCTAAACCTATAGCAGCATACCTAAAGAAAAAGAAAAGCTCAGGATAGCCTAAGCCACTAACTATAAGCTTTTTCAAAAAGGAAGGTTTTAAGCCTATTCTTGAAATCAGAAAAAGTATCTGCCTCACAGACTAAAACTGGGAGCTGGTTCAACAGGAGAGGAGACTGATAACTAAAAGATCTGCCTCCCATTCTACTTTTAGTACTCCTAGGAACTACCAGTAGACCTGCTTTCTGAGAACTAAGTGCTCTGTTAGGAACATATGGAACAATAAGATCTCTGATGTGAAGGGCTTTATAAGTAAAGAGGAAGATCGTAAACTCTATCCTGGATTTAACAGGGAGCCAAAACAGGAGAAATTTGATCTCTCTTTTTAATATTCATCAGAACTCTTGCTGCAGCATTTTGGATCAACTGAAGGCTTTTAATTGTATTTTGTATTTTTTCCCGATAATAAGGAATTACAGTAGTCCAGCCTTGAAGTCACAAATGCATGGACTAGTTTCTTTGCATCACTCCTGGACAGGATGTTTCTCATTTTAGCAATATTCCGGAGATGAAAGAAATACATCTTAGAAACCTGTTTAATATGGGATTTAAATGTCATGTCTTGGTCAAAAATTACACCGAGGTTCTTTACATTATTACCAAAGGCCAAATTAATGCCATCCAGATGAAGTGATTGATATAGCAGTTTCCTTTTTAAAGGTTCTGGTCCAAAGACAACAAGTTCTGTCTTGTCTGAATTTAAAAATAGAAAATTCAGAGTCATCCAGGTTTTTGTCTTCCAGACATGCTTGTAATCTAACTGACTGATTGGTTTCATCAGGTTTTATGGATAAATATAATTGTGTATCATCAGCATAATTGTGGAAATCCATTCCATGTTGTCTAATTATTTTACCAATTGGAAGCATATATATAGTAAAGAAAATCGGTCCAAGCACAGAACCCTGTAGTACTCTAAAAGTAACATTAACATGAACAAACTGGAATCTGTCAGACATATATGGTTCAAACCAGCCTAGTGCTGTTCCCTTGATCCCTACGTGTTCAAGCCTATCTAAGAGAATATTATGATCGACTGTGTCAAAAGTAGCACTGAGATCTAACAAGACCAGAACAGTCACAAATCCATTATCTGAGGCCATTAAAATATTATTGGTATATTTTACCAGTGCTGTTTCAGTGGTATGATGAGCTCTAAAACCTGACTGAAATTCTTCAAACAGGTTGTTGCTGTTTACATGCTCACATACTTGATTAATAAACTATTTTCTCAATTTTGGATAAGAAAGGAAGGTTAGATATAGGTCTGTAGTTAGCTAATTGATCTGGATCCAGGGAGGGTTTCTTAAGTAAAGGTTTAATTACAGCAACCTAAGATTCCTGAGGCACATATCCCTTTATTAAATATAGATTCACCATGTCTAGAATAGGGCCAGTAACCAGAAGGAACACACCCATTATAAATTGGTTGGTATTGGGTCTAACATACAAGTTGAGGGTTTAGAGGAAGCTAATATTTGTGATAATTCCGAAAGTTCAACAGAATCAAAACGGTACAGACATAGACATGGTTCTACAGTTCTCTCTGATACTGCATAATTTACTGAAAGAGAGTTAATCATGTTTGGGAGAATGCCAAGGATTTTATTTTTAATATAATTTATTTTACTTATGAAGAATCCCATAAAGTCATCACTACTGACAGAAGTGGGAATAGTTGGCTCAACAGAGCTGCAACAGCTCTGTAAGCTGTGGTCGGAGTCTGCATGATCCGGGCATCACCTCACGTTGATGACTCATCACAATCTGCTGGGATTCCTTACATAGAAAACTTTTAACAGTTTGGAATGTTTGTATAATTGTATTGAAAGACTTTCATTGTAAAGTGCCCTGAGATTACATTTGTTGTGAAATGGCGCTATATAAATAAAATAAAGTGAATAGATACTCTGTCTATTTGCAAGACTAGGCTTATAACCTTCATTTTTGATAAAGCTTATAGTTAGAATGGCTTAGGTTATGCTGGGCTATTTTTGTAGTTATGCTGCTATACCTTTGGACTGTAGGAGGACAGACTTACCAATTTTCTTCTCTCTTCTAGTTTTCTCTTCTAATACTCTCCAGATATATTTTTTTCTGCTTTTATTGCGATTGTTAATCCAGTTTCCTCTCAGTGTTTTTCTCCCCATAGAAGCTCCACATAGTCTGGTACCCTGCTCAACTACAATGTCCCCTGTTGGATTGGGAACATCGGTCCAGATGAAATTGACCGAGCATCCTCCATGCCATCTCTTCTCTGTTTTCCCAGACCCCCAGATGGTCGTGGCAGATGACAGTTTGTACTGAGCCAGGTTTCTTCCTATTAAAGGGGAGTTTTTCCTCTCCACTGTCACTACATGCTTGCTCAGTATGAGGGATTGCTGAGGAATTGCTGTGGTTGGAGTCTGCATGATCTGGGCACAACCTCACGTCGATTACTCATCGCAATCTGCTGGGATCCTTACATAGAAAACTTTTAACTGATCGGAATGTTTGTATAATTGTAATGAAATTAATTTTGTTGTAAAGTGCTTTAAGGTGACATTTGTAGTGAATTGGCGCTATATAAACAAAATTGAATTGAATTAAATTAAATTGGAAAAAAAACAATGTTTGCTTAAAGTTGAAATTCAACAATGTATTTCACCATTTTGCAAGGGAAAGTACTCTTTATCGACTGTAGACTGAAAAAAAACCCCATCCAAGCCCAGGAAAAATCATCAAAAAGACTTGAATGTGTTCCAAAAAACAAGTCCAGACCGATCCTCGGTTCCAGTGCCGGGAAAAATATGGGAGGGGCTTTAAAAACTTATATAATAATAATAAACTATATTAATATAATATAGTGAAAGTGCTTACAATTTAATACAATTAATAATAATCTCATTGATTTTTCTTATTTAAGTGTTGATTTTAAAACTTATTCTCCTATAAAAAAACTTAACTTAAACTATATTTTAGAATAAACTAAAAATAGAAAGAAACACCTTAAATGTATTCATTCAAATGCATCATATGCAAAACAATATAGGTGCAATTACATATAAATGCATTAAGCTTCTACCAATGAGTTTTTCTGCCACAGTTATATGATTTTAGTTTTACAAAGAAAATCACTTACCTTAAGTAATTGTAGCTAAACAATTTTGGGGTTTACAGTAGAGTGGAGTTTTTGTTAAACTCAGCCTGCCCACATATCCATGTCATATCCACTATCGTTGTTCTGAGATGGTAATGGAAATACAACCTACCTGTTCTAGCCTGTACCGACCAGTCCCGTTTCGGGTCTAAAACGACCCTAGTGGAAAAGGGGCAAATGTTATTGAGCTGTAATGGTTTTAGAGGTATGATGTGTGGCATACCCTTTAGCAAGTATACCACACAAAGTTTTATAAATGTTACACAAGATCTCTGTGTGTAAGTTCCCTGTGCTTTTCATACTACACTGGATTTCCCCATCCAAACCTAACCGTCATCTGCTTCCTTCTGGATTCCTTCCTTCTCACTCCTCCTCCAGGATCTGTCAAGCTCCAATGTTCCTCAGCCTGCCCTCTGTGCAATGCCCTCTACCTGAAACCATCCAGCCTCAGCAAAATCACGCTCATCAACATCACTCACCTTTGTCTCCAGAATCTGATCTTCCTCTCCCTTCTTGTTCCTCCTTGTCTTCTCCCTTTAACAGTAAGAGCATAAAACCTTTATATTTTCCATCACATTTTACCAGGATCTTTTACTCTGTCATCGGTCATATTTCCATTCTGGATGCCACTCTGGTCCAGATGCTTCTTTCATTATAACTTGTAAATGAACCTTTAAAAATGTTACTGAAATTGTTGCCTGAAGTTCTCTTTAAGAGAACTTTATGGCAGATTATCCACAACTGCAACTTCTGTGTTTTGATAAACACACACCAATCTCCCATTTATCTGTAAACTTATTGAAAAAGCTGTATTCCAGCAGTTAAACAGCTTCCTAACAATGAACAACTGCTTTGATATTTATCAGTCTGGTTTTCGTAGGCACCACAACACCGAGACAGCCCTTGTCAAAGTTTTCAATGAAATCCGTACAAATACTGACCGTGGTAAAACCACAGTACTGTTACTATTAGACCTCAGTGCTGTGTTTGACACCGTTGATAATGATATATTACTGGAACGTCTAGAGAGATAACTTGGATTCTCTGGTACGGCACTCGAATGGTTCAAATCCTACCTTAAGAACAGGAAATTATTTGTGTCAATCAGCCAGTTCTCATCACAAAACACAGAAATCACATGTGGGGTACCACATTGCTCCATCCTAGGGCACCTCCTATTTAGCATCTATTGTACATGCTCCCACTAAGCCAGATAACGACAACAAATAATATTAACTACCACAAGTATGCGGACGACACTCAGCTTTATATCTCAATGACACCAGGTGATTTTGAACCCATCCAGGCCCTTAATAAATGCATTGAGCAAATTAACAAATGGATGTCCCATAATTTCCTTAGCAAAAACAAAACAGAAGTACTTCTTTTCAGACCCAAAAAAGATTGATTAAATATCAGTGCACAGCTTCAGTTGGTCCAACTAGAAACTCCTGACCAGGCCAGAAATCTAGCTGTAATAATGGACTCAGACCTGAAGCTCAAGGGTCACATAAAGGCAATAACAAGGTCATTTCTAGGATTAAAAGACTGATGACACAAGGAGACTTAGAAAATTCATCCATGCATTTATCTTTAGCCGCCTTGATTATTGTAACAGTATCTTCACAGGTCTACCTAAAATATCAGTCAGACAGCTGTAGCTGATCCAGAATGCAGCTGCTAGTGTCCTCACTAGAACTAGGAACGTACAACACATCAACCCAGTTCTAAAGTAGCTCACAGAATAGACTTCAAAGTGCTTCTGTTAGTCTATAATCATCTGAATGGCCTAAAAAATATTCAATTGACTTTTATTTATATAGTGCAACTTTACAACAAAAGTCGTTTCAATACAATTACACAAACATTCCAATCAGTTAAACGTTTTCTATGTAAGGGAGTCCCAGTAGATTGTGATATGACCAAAACAGTACACAGAAATATCTCCACAACACCTGTGGTGGCTAAATTATGCTTTTATGCATTCCTACAGAGTCTAAATGCACAACATACTTCATTTAATGGCATAATGGAAATGTCATATATCCCATTTAAACCTAAAGGTAAAAAACTGCAACATATCTGAAATCTTTTTACAATAAAGAGAGAAGAGACCATTTAAAAAAATACAATGTCAAAATAAAATTTGACAAAACCCCATTATGAAGAAGCTGTAAAAATGCACACATTTTCCATCAATATAACATTAAATCATTAAAGTTAACATTAAAGTTTTTTGTATAATGAAATGAGAGCTTCTGAATTCATTCTGTGTTTTTGACCTAGTGTGATCAGCAGCAACACAATGAGATTATTAGACCCGCTGTATTGGTCTCAACTTTTCAAACCTTAATAACTGCTGAATCGGAATGAATGTTTCTCAAATGTACAACCTAAAACCAAATTCAGTGTGATTTCATTTTGCTTTTCATGATGCTAAAAAAAAACAACCCAACAATAATTTTTACCAGTCATTTTTTAAAATGGTACCATACTCAATACTATTTATGTTTGTTATTCATTTGAATTAATATTCAATCGAAACAAGCTGAACAGAGAATCCAAATTGTGCTATCGCATTTTAAGCAGTGAATCCATGTAAAAAAAAATCACAGACAAAAATCATGAATGTGAAACTATAACTGATGCAGATGTTTCAAGAAAAATTTAACTTAAGTCTACTACTCATCTAAAACTTTAAATCCAAAACCGAGCAGCTGAGCTCTCCTGCGGATGAGCCCGGTGACTCAAAGGGGAGAACCCGCTGCAGTTGGTGTGAATAAGGGCCCCACACTAGTTTTGTCTCTGGGGTTTGTATTAGAGATCCACAAAATGTGACTTGTTTGAACCATAGACTGTATAGTAGTCTGAACAACATGGACTGTACATGCCTCTCAAAATTCTGGCTTTCAATTTACAAAAGGATGGATTTGCACATTACAACACCTGTGATAAACTTATTAGCACCAACTGAGGATGTACAGAAAACATGACAAAACACCTTCAGCAGCTGCGTGGTATAGTGTAGTACTGTGTTTGATGTGTAATGCGTCGCTCTCCTCCTGTAGGTTCCTCCACTTCAGACAGTCAACCGTCAGCCAGATACTCCTCTTCGGAAACTGAATAAGGTACATGTAAATTATGATTGTTTTATTCTCCACAGACTAGCTGAAGTTTGAATTTACTAGCATAAGGGAGGCTGCTGCTGCTCCGTTAACCGACCAGAGACTCCGGCCAGCAAATAGACAAACCCCATTCAGTGCCACAGAAAAGTAACGGTGTATGTGGTAAAAAGGCTGCAACCCATTAGCGATGTAGGGTCGTCCACATTTAGGTAACGCTAAATAAATAAGATTAACTTTAAGCTAAATACCTTGACTTATGTTACAGTAACAGTTCAGGTTTAACTTTATTGACAGATTGACAGAACTAAGAAAAATGTCCTATCTAAAGGCTTTTTCCAATTAATCTTTTTTTCCTCTCCTGCACCTCAAAGAATCCAAATTGACAACCATGTAGAACAGGAATCGGAATTGTTAAAATGCAAACGAAGCCCAACCCTAGTGTGAATAATATACAGATTGAAGATGCCTTTAGTTAATTTGTGACTGCTGTTTGCTTTTCAGGGGAACAGCCACTATACAATGAACAAATATTAATGCTAACAGAGCATTAACTGTATCAATGTAGAAACATTTTCTTTTTGAAATATATACTGTAGATATTTTTCAAAATATCAAGAAATTGTCAAGCAACAGGTGGCACACTAAGCCGGGTAATGCCTTAAACGTATAAGTATTTAGTCTACACCCCCCTATCGTCCACACTAAGGCGGCTTTGTTTGTGGTCTGTGGCCTGATAAGTATTAGCCGGGTAAGAGAGCCGTCTAACTGTTATCTCAACGACTAAATGAGCACGTCTGGACGCAACTTATTCGGTCCCCGGCTAAATCAGAGCAGCAACGTCAATCAAATGCTGCGTCCTAAATTGATGACGACAACAACGCGACAGCATATAATGACAACAGCAAAGATGGAGACGAGTCTCGCTATGCTACTTCTTCTTTTGCAAATTCAGACGTTTGCAAAGTTAACCATAACCTACTTGCGGATGAGAAGGCGACACAGGAGGCGATCCAGGAGGCGCCGACAGCGATATGGAAAGCCGTTTTGGACATAATCACGTGAAACATCTTGGGCCTCTACTCCGTACGCAAGTAGAGGTCCATCTGAATCTCTACGTTGACAGATAATGGCGATGCGTCAATCAGTCTCTGAGCCATTATACTAATGGTATGCCTGTTATTCTATAGCCTAGTTTATGCTTGTCAGTTTTGTCTGAGACATGGTGTCAACAGCACTGGCCCATATCAATATGAAACTGGATCAGATTGTTTTGGATCATGATAATTGATTTCAAGTCATGAGAAATTGAATAAAATCAATTCTTGAAATTTAAATCAGCCATATTACCTAATCAACTTGTGGTTGCCATCGATGTGCCACAATGAGTTGGGACCTGCCACTCTGTATGCTCTTCTGTGTAATCTGTGACTCATGGCTCGTTGAGCAGCTCCAGCAGGATCCACACGAATCAAACTTGCTCTCACCCGCCTCCTTTGTACTCTAATACCAATGGAACGTAATCTTGCCCAAACTGAATTGGCTCCAATTTCGGCATTTTGACCAATGACTTCTCGAACCACTTCATCTAACTCAGTATCTGAAATCAGCGCATGGCTGATTAAGTGGAAGAGGTTGAAATGCCTATAAGAGAAAAATAAAAAAGGCAAGATTTATATTAACACAATTCCATGAAAGCTATTGCACCACGGTAAAAATAACATAACTTCTATTGATATGCCCCTGGTGTCTAGGCTTTTAATTGTGTGTTGACTAATTCAGGAAGCTTTTTGTGAAGCATGCATCAAGGATTGTGTTGATTATGTAGTTACATTCTAAGCCGTCCTCGCCTTTTGTACAACCTGTCTGCTTTAGGAACTAGGTAGCTGGTTTGTGAGAGATCTGAAACATAAGAGGAAGAAAGAACCATCTTGCTTCCCTGTCACATTTAGTTGTCTTATTATTTTACCATGTATTTGAGTGTCTTTTTTGGTTATGAATTTTTTTTTCTTGGCAGGCAGCATTCTTTTAATTTCTCCTGATAAGCTTTCTATTTAAAAAAACCATGCCATATAATGTGTTTTTTTCTTTATTTTTACCTCTAGTGCTAGGAACAATTTTGAGGAACAGGGGGAGTATTACTTTCCCTCAAAATTCTCCCATCACCTACAGTCCTGGCTGTGATGGCTGCTTAAAACTATGCCAGAAAGTTATGGAACTTGAGTAAAGGATCTCCACGTTTCAACAGATCCAGGAGCACGAGCCCAACGTCGATACTACCATCAACCACTGTTCTTCAACGGGCCTGACATTAACCAACCGTTTCAGTGCTTTGGACCCTGACTTTCCTCCACTGGCAGTCGTCAGCTGTCAGCTCCATAGACATTACATATGTTTATGCCTCATGGACTGATGCTGCCTATTGGAGCTGATGTATCAGCACGGCTGCCATCTTGAATAGGTCGCCGTTAACCCCCAGTCAGTTTATTTATGATGAGGAAGGTGTTAAGCCAACAATAAAAACGTATTTTCTATATTCTTTTCAACTAAATCAGACATATGTAATGGCATATTATTACCAACATAAATGATTAAATTTTATGTTTTGATAAAAGACGAAGTTTGCTTGGTGATTTGAATTTATTTCACTCTTCCTCCCTTAACTTCCTGAACCAAAAGGTCTACATGTGTAATGTCTATGGTCAGCTCATCCCTCCAAGCAGCCAGAGCAGCAGTCGGATTCCCCCAGCCTTCCACATGCATTAAATCCACGACTGCAGCTGGATCTTGCCATAGATGGATGATTATGAAAATTACTGTTTGTGTCATGATGTTTGGTGTTTGTGTTTCAGTTAGTTTTTTTAGTATTATTATTAGAGGCCTGTTTCAGAAATCAAGTTTAACAAACTCTAAATCCAAACCTTAACTCTTCGTTGACCAAGTCTCAGTGATGAAACTCTATTTTTTTGGTTTCAGAACAGCTGTTAAGAATTAGTTCAATCAACTCTTAGTCAAAGTTACCCTGAGTTACACTTGTTCGTGAGGATATAAAAAGCCCTCATCAATAGGACACAGATAACATAAATCACCATGGCAACAAGTGTTAAACAGATTAGCTACTCCTACATTTCTGTAAGTCCTTGTTTTTGGTTTAAATTCAATGAAATCATTATTTACTTTTGCATTTGGGTCCTATTTCCTGACAATCATAAGTTTGAATTTTATGATGTTGGATTGACTGTTTTAAATTTGTAATGCTTTTGTTTTATAGTCTAATTACTTGTAGCTCAACTGGATATAATTTTATGTAAATAGTGAATATGTATGTGCATTTGACTTTATAAAGGTGTAATCTGCTGAGAAATTTTCTCACGCTACCAATGTTTGTCCTCTTAATATGTGGAATCGATTCCAGAATTTAACTCGGCCATATTTTCTAATGATCACTCACACATTAATCTATGGGAAATTTGTGTATGTCTGCTTTTTGTATAGGACCTTAGCTTTTCTTCAATAAATTTCTTGGGTTTCAGGGTTAAATTTTTGAGGAAACTTGGCACTTTTCATTTTGTCTGGAAGTGGTATTTTTCATATTAATCTTAGGTCTGTCGTAATAACTCTTAACAGTCTTTTTGTTATGCTCTTTCTTAGATTTTAGCTGTTTGTGTGAAAAACCTGTAACTATTCTCTTTTCAATGTAATACCATGACTTTTTTTTTTTTACAGATTTTCAGAGGGACTTCAAACGCTTGGCCTTCTAGAGCTTATGAGGTCACATCCCGTTGCCTTCAGAGACGTCTTCTCTTGCACAGTGACACCTCTGAGGGCTTTTGACCTCGTTTCACTTTTTGTGCCTGAACTGTCGACACATGGAAGTAACCTGTGGCGTACAGAGAGAAGAGTGGAGGGATTCTGGAGAGACTTTCTACTGGAAGTGGAAGGTAACATGTGCAGTGGGAAATATGCTAATCTACTAAAAGATGTTTTCAGTTTACTATCAAATGAACTATCATTTAGTCAATTTTAAAAATGACCTTATATAATTTGAAAAGGTAATCACGCATATACTGCATTTGTCTATGTAATGTAATCATTATTATTATTTTTTTTTCAGATGGGGAGCATCCCATAAAACTAGAGAACATCATGGTGTTCCCCTCGGGTGCTGACACCATTCCAGTGCTTGGTTTCCCTACACGCCCAAGCCTTGGGTTCATTCATGAGCATGGTCGGCGCTACCCTGAGGCAAACACCTGCTTAGTAAAACTTAAAATTCCCATCCACAGGAATTATGAGGACTTTGTAAAGTTTATGGTGGAAGGGGTTGTTCAAGCGCCAACTTTTGGCGTAGCATAGATGTTTTCATATTATAAGGTTTTGTTCTGGTTAAGTTCATATTCTGCAGGATTTGCTGTCAAAGTTTTTGATTTTTCTCTGCAACAAAAGCTAAATAAATTGTGTTAATCAACTCTGCATGACATTAAAAAATACAGAAGCCTGGAAAACATGCATGGAATTTTGTCTAGTGTGTGTTTGTGGAGACACGGCATGTAAATCATGCAAAAAAGTGGGTCCTGATTATGTGTTTGGAAAACTGTGGCCTTAGCTTATGGCGCTAAAACTATTCCTTGAAGTCTGGTCCTCCATCACTGAATTTGCAGATGCCAGTGTGTTGCTAAAGGGTTTTCCTTTTTTTTTTTACATGACAGATCTGTTGATTGATGCTCCTGTTCATAAAAAGTGTTGAACAAATGCCAAGTCACTAGGAAGCAGTTCTTCTGCATTCAAATGAAACAACCAGGAATTGCTTTACTGGAAACCAGGTCGCAGTAAAAATGTAAGGGACACAATACATTATGAAAGGGACTACAAAGGTTTTTTGAACATACAACTGACAACCGTGGCTAAATATTGGGCCACAGAGCTGTACTTTGGATCAGATACCTGGGTGGTGTAAAACAAGCTGGACTTTCTTTGGGGTTAAAGAGAACTTTAAGGAATGGTGCAGGAAGAAGTCTTTTAAAAATTATTTCAATGCTCCCTGCATGCTAGTACTGAACAATAAATGCATGCCACCTCTCCTGAATTGAAGCAATCTCCATACTTAATGACGGAAAAAATACCAAATGTGTGGCAAAGTTATTACCTGAATGGGATTTGACCTAGTTAATGGATTACCCAATCCAATTTGATGACAACTCTGCCAGTGCAGCTGCATATAGAATTGGAATAACTGGGTACTATCTTCCTAATCTCACAGGAGATTCTAGCAGATGAGGAAAAACAGTATTATCCGCAGCCTGCGGTGATCTGATAGCCTGGGTACCAGCCGAACTTAGTCCCTCCCACAACGTTTGTGGTCTGGAAGTTCTGAGTAGAATTGAGTCTGGCTACGTCAGGCTAGTGATCTGATCCCTCTGTCCCTGGTTTAAACTATGCTTATATCATACTTCCCTGTAGGCACCGTATTACAAAAAAAAAAAAAAGTATAAGCACAGTCCACCACCCGGACATGAACCACTGCCTTGCGGCATCGCAAGCCGTTGTGTAAACCACTTTTCCATTGTAGCAGCTAGTAAAATGTGAGGCATTTATTAACTATTTATCATTAATTAACTGTTTTCATATACCCGAGAGTAGCGATTCGTACTCTGTGCACAAAATTTAGAAACCGAGGTTAGTCTTTAAAACTTATTTCTGCATCTGTGCATGTGTGTCTTCTCAATATAACGTTCAAGAGATTCTAGCAGATGACAAAAACTGGGTTATCTGCAGTCTGCTGTGATCTGCTAGTTCCCCCCTTTACTTCTTTTTGTAATGGATCATGCCAAGGTTTTGTCAGCCAATCAGCAGCGACATAACCCAACACGTGAAGTACGCATTGTTTGCACGTCCTGGACGCGTTGTATACGTGTTGTTTTCGCCTCGAATATCTTCACGCAAAAAGTACGCGTTGTTTACGTGTTGTTTGCGTGTTGTTTACGTGTTGTTTGCGTGTCAAAGACACACGAAATTTCACGTGATTATGTCCAAAACGGCTTTCCATACAGCGACATAGATTATAGCGTCGATCTGTGTTCTTTTTGTTTTTCCCCGTGCATGCCCAGTACATGCATAGGTAGGCATTGGATTGCGCAATCATGGGACCTTAAACGGACCGTAAACGGGGCGTAAATGCTCGTGTTGAGTGGATAACATTAGGCGTCTAACTCCCCGTATAACCTTATCCGGATTAGTGTGGACATAGCCTTAGGGTAAATAATAGTGGTTTAACCTAGAAAGAATCACACACAGGGGTCGGAGAGAAATTGAAGTTAAATTAGCTCTGCAGTGGGAGATAGAATGAAGTAAAGTTCTGCAGAGGGAGACCAGGAAGATACTCTGGTTGACCGTGTGTCTGTTCTCCTTTCAGCTTCTCAGGCCCTGTCCACACGTAGACGGGTATCTCCCAAAACGGAGGTATTTTTCTACGGTTTGGCCTGTTATCCATACGTAGCCGGAGGTTTTCGGCACCAAAAACGAAGCTTTTTAAAAACTCCGGCCAAAGTGGAGATTTGCGTTTTCTCTGTTTTCGGTATCTGCGTGTGGACGGTGAAAACGGAGTTTTAAGAGCCGTAACGCCACTTTCCGCGACAAAAAATGCTCCAACACCACATGTGCGACCTGTGTTTACTCTCGAAAACAGCATTTATTTCCTCAGAGCTGTGTTGGTATCATCCATTGTTAAAACGCGTCTTGTTTGTTTGCTTTTATAAGCTGTATAACTGCTGCGCGCTGAAGAGAGGATATAAAGTTTCTCTTGGCGGATAGGACTGGGGAGAACAGCTGCGCCCTACAGGTTTGCCACGTCTATGAATGTGCTGAAAAACGCATTTATCCGGTTACGTGTGGATGGAGATTTTTTTTTCAGAAAAGGTTAACCAGTTAGTTTGCCTTAGCCACTAGCTAAAAGATGAATACATTAAAAGGGCCATGCGTAAATTTGATCGTGGAGTTCAGAAAATCTTCCATGGATCTCTCCTGTATTTCCTTTACAAAAAGAAAAAACATTAAGTTTGTCTTGTATTTACACCAAAAATGCTCCTTTTGCACCAGCTGTACTGATCTTTGATCTGTAATAGTCACATATGCGCTCCAAAGCTTCCTGGCCTTAGCTCTTTAGCACCCTGTCCTCTCTTAGATAATGAAATGCATTGAGAATGGCTTTCCTAGTCAGAGATTATGCTCAGATGCTCTGATGTGAATCTCTTGATTGATTTTGTTACCTCCACGATGTACTCTGTGCGTAAATAACTTTTTCTCCTCCTCATCTGGTCCATTCATGAAGTCTTCCAGGCTGGTCAAAGTCATGCTCACAACAGGTGCGATGGAAGATGTGTTAACGTCTTCTGTTTGGAAAGTTAGGTTCATGCGGTTCACTACAGGCAAAATGTCAGAGCAAGGAATATGGACTGTACGTTGAAGCTGTTTTCTAATGCCCTTAGCTACGGGATAGTTTTCACATCTTCTTCCTGCCCCAACTCCGATATAAGAGCAGCCAAGTTGGCACGTATTCCCTTACTGCCCTCTCCACTGATAGCCAGCCTGAAGCAGAGGGTTGTTTTAGACTCAGTAGGTCGTGTTCCCCCATTTCTTCTTTGAAGTTCTTTCTACATGTCCATATAGGGGAATTCTAGTAGTATGTGTATATGTTATTAACAATGGTGACATACGGCATTACGGGCAGCAAGCACAGTCCTGTTATCACAGTGAATGTTTAAAAGAAAGGGACAGCCATTCTTGCGCAACTCCACCCTTACGACCCACCATCACATTTGCTACATCACCTCCGAGTCCAACACCTAGTCCATTATTGCAGGGTGAGATCACTCTTTTTCTCGGTACCTCGACAGAAAGATTGTTTTCTCCACTACAGTAGCAGTCTGTGTTGTATCAAAACTGTGGAAGCCTTAGACTAAAAACACTCTTGTTGTAGGATAGCCCCATGAAGAGCATGATCAGGTTAGTTTACATATAAAAAATGTGAACCAGTTAGTTTGCCTTACCAACTGGCTAAAATATAAATAGGTTAAAGGCCCTTTTTGCGGTTTGAACTCCACAATCAATTGTGATGGACTGGCGACCTGTCTAGGGTGTACCCTGCCTCTCGCCCGTTGACAGCTGTAGATAGGCCACCAGCCCCCCCGCGACCCATTAAGGATTAAGCGGTTAAGAAAATGGATGGATGGATGAACTCCACAATCACATTTACACGTGGCCCTACGTGTAAATGTGATTGTGGAGTTCAAACCGCAGTGACATCCGGATTTGCCCTTTTACACCAAAAATTGTAGTTTTTTTAGCCAACTTTTGGAATGTTATTTAATCAAGAATAATTCACAGCTACCCTGTGATTAATTCAATTAACATACTTAATCGTTTGACAGCCCTAATATAAACAGGGCATGCAGGTGGGGCTAGAAATTATTTTTCTGTCATTTTGTCCGCCAGGGTCAAAAAAAAAAAAAAATCTGGTAACAATCTATTTTATCTGTTGAATTTTAAAAAAAAGTCTGATGAGTTAATACCTTTGTTAGTGTTGTTACCTATCAAAATCCTAAACAGTATCAAGTCAATCAAAAAACCTGATCAGAGAACTAGACATAGAAAGGAAATTAAATGACTGCTCTTCTTAGAAAAATAGCTAATGCAGCTCCTGCATGGCATGGAACGCAATAGTCAGATTGTTGCAGAAGTTATTGAATTTTGCCTCAGACAGAATAGATTACCCATCATTGGTATTCAGGTGTTGATATGCAGGCAGAATCCGCGCTTCGTTCCCTCACTGGAGAATGCAATTAATTAATCTCTTCATACAAAAAG
Organism: Apricaphanius iberus; assembly: GCA_028564705.1. NCBI lineage: Eukaryota > Metazoa > Chordata > Actinopteri > Cyprinodontiformes > Aphaniidae > Apricaphanius > Apricaphanius iberus. The sequence continues at coordinate 32,833 of JAPXFQ010000176.1, read as the reverse complement.
TTTTAACATTAGGAAACATTTCTCCCAATGTAGCAACCAGAATCTGAAGACTCTCAGAATGAGCCATTTCCTGACCTGTAATTTAAAGGAGGAAAGCCTGAAGTTAAAGCAGCGGCAGGTGCCGCACGACACCTGTCTTTAGCGCACATTAGGCTCTTTGGATAGCGTGTAACTGGGCGCACTGGGATGGATGGACAGGCGACCTGCATTGAAGGCAGGAGATAGGCACCAGACCCTTCAAGGAGAATCTTAATAAATAATGGTTGGAATTTATTTACCTGGAGTCTGTGCATAGAGGCGAGAAAAAATGTGGTGTGTTTGAGAAAATTTACTATGTTGTTTTTGATGTTTGGAAGGTTAAATCAATGCTTCAGTTGTCCAATCACATTCTCCACAGTCAAATACTTCAAGTTTGTTTGAAGATCAGATGGAGCTTCACAGTTAGGATGAAGTTATTCATTTTGTCCCTGCAAAATAACATCTCGAAACAAGAAAATTATTAAATAAAAAGGGAAACATATTCTTTCTTTTACAGGTTTAGGAAGGGCATGTCCTTGTTTCCCATGGTCATTGGGCAAGAGGCAGATACATGCTGGACAGATTACCAGAATATCTAAAGGCACTTGAGAGGGACCAGTTAACAATCAAGGGCTGTAGGAGGAAGTCAAAGTATATTAGAACCCACTATGCGGGTGTTGTAGAACACAGTGTTGGTACTTCAGGACCTCAGTGCAGCATTTGACAGTGATATATTATTCAAATACATATTTTTTAACATTACTTTGATTTTGACTATTTCTTAATTCCACAAAAAATCAGTAGCACTTTCTTTATTACTTCAAGAAAAAGGACATTTTGTATTATATATTTTCATTTGAAATATTTTCATGTACATAGTGAACATATGACTCAATTTTATTATATCGGAGATTTGACCTGATCTCCCTCCCTTTCAATTTGAATTATGATACATAGAGAAAGACAAAGCTTATTGAGCTATATTTACATTCAAGAATCTCTGCATTTTATGTTCTGACATCCATGAAAAAGAACTGGCACTTCGTGTTCTCAACTTAAAGCACTGGCTGCAGGTGATCCAGAATACTGCTGCTCATGTCTTCAGTATAACCAGCAGAGTAGAGCATATCACCCTATTTCTAAAAACTTCATTAAGAAATGCTATCTTTTAATTATTTTTAAAAATGGCTATTTTTAAAATTGACCGGATTAACTTATGTCTTGGTGTGACTTCCTCCCAGAATTGATGCGGATTGCTCGTGCAAATAATAGAACAGACGCCAAAATGATTGCATCACGGCGCAAGCTGGCAGCAGAAGATCGAGGTGGTTCCTGTCTGGTCTAAACTAGGTTAACAAGAGCGCAAATGGAAGCGGTCTCTGCTTTGCTGTCCTTCCGCAGCAGATGTGAATCAGGCCCTACCCCTGATTCACACCGGGTGCAGAACAGATATGGCCCAATCTACATACTGAAGCCGCATGGACTAAAATTCACACCTACGGTTGTATATGGAACATCTTCGGTATTTTGCTCCATGACAAGAGCACCAAATCTTGGCTGTTTGCACAATAACAACTACGTAAAATAGCGAAGAGCTTGGAAACAAAAGCCACATCTAAAAAGTCACACTAATCATACTGGTTTTATTTTTAAAATATACCAGATTAATTTGGTTGGCTCATATCTCACTTCATGTCTATCTCATACAGTTTCTTTCACTTCATTAAAAATACGTATCCCGCATCTGGAAAAAATAGGCTTGATCTGCAAAGTTGATGCAGGTCTGCATCCACCAATGGCCGCTGGCTGCTCTGCTTTGTGACCACATACCATGGAGGCCGCCATTGCTCCTCCATTGCTGTAGTACCTCCATTTGGCCGCTAGGCCCCCATTGAAAAGCATTGGACTTTAGACACGTTAAAAACAACTTTAATGCCTGGTGCCCATTTTTTAAAAACTTTATATGGCTACATATTCTTACTGAGATAACGCTGGGCTCGTCAAAAACATAGGCACCAGGCTGGTTTTCGTAAGATAACTTTTTGAAATATTGCATAATTAATGAGGGGGCCGGACTTTGATTGACAGGCCGTTTCGTTGGACTTTAATTATAGTAATACTACATTTTAATAATTATTTCAAATTACTAGCTCTTACCTTTTGAGGTTTGAGAAATAGGAGAACCGTCAGAGGAGCGCAGATACGGCAGCAGTCAGGCATGGGACTATTATCATTTAGCTTAGCTAGCCAAGTTTAGCATCAGAGCTAAAGATGCGGGAGCGGAATGGGCGCGATTACGACCGAACTACACGCCCCGCGAGGGCAGAGTCTACAGTGAAGATCCCGCCCCTATGCCCTTTTTAGGAACATGCTTCGTCAGAGCTCGGGAGGATGAGTCTGTGAATCCGCCATGAATTCCCCCAGGAATGTGTCATTCTGGTAAACGGGGAGGAGTGAGGAGGCGCTGTCTATTCTTTTTTACAGTCTATGGCATCCAGTCACGGACCGCACAGTGGCCAGTGCGATTGCTCTGACTGGACTCCATGTTTTTTTGTCCATGAGGCAGCCATGCAGGCACCAGGGCAAATCAGGGGTCAATCAGGGGTTATGATAAACAATTTCACTATTATTGCTAACCAAATAAGCCTACACTGTTTACAGAGTGTAATTGGCAGCCACTTAATCCTCCTAGTGCCAGTGAACTAAAGTACTTGGAAGAAGCAAACACATTTTCTTTTGAGCACATCAAGGTGTCTGGCTCAGAGGGAAGAACATTTTTTTATGTTCTTACTTGGCTTTAGATGTTGTTTTTTATTATTAATTATTTAACATGATAAAAAGAATTAAACTACTTAAGCAAAGCAGGGATTACCATTCTGACCAGCTGGGCATCATACCAGCCATGGAACTTGTTGTATATTTTACTTAAACTTGAAACACATAATAGAAACTGTCATCCCTGGGTTTTTAATTCGTGGATGTTTTTTTTAAATTTCTGTGTAGGCACAGAGTGCTGTATCCTTCCTAAAAGAATGAAACCTTTTTTTAACTTCTCCTTCTGTAACTATCCACCCAACAAGACAATGTGTTCTCTGAGATTGTGTGAAAGGACTTCCAGGAGTTACACCACGGCTTTGCCAGGATGGAAGCCCGTTTTGTTTGTCTGTATCAATGTGTAATTGCATGCTGTGTTAGAAAAAGAGAGACAATGTGTGACAGTGTGTCTGCTTTAGGGCAGCTCTGGAGAAAGCCCTTTCCTGTGTGGCGCTGGAGGCTCCTTATAGGGCTGGATGGGCGGAGGCCCAGCAGACTTGCTGTCTCGCTCCAGTTCCACAACAGGGCTTTACCATTGTTCTGACCCGCACTCTTTTGTCCTCTCCAGCCATCCAATCCCTGTGTCTGTTTTCCAACACCATCCTCTTCTCATTTCCTTTGCCCTTCAGGTGCAGCTGAGAAAGAGGAAGTGCAACTCTAGAAACAATGACATCCACCAGCTCTTATTTATATACTAAAACTTTGCTTTATCTATGCATTTGCCTGCATATTTTGAGTTTGGATGATCGAAAAAACATTCATATGACAAAAAAAGCCAGAAGAAATATGTAAGGAAGCAAATATTTGTTTCCTTTGTTATACATCAATATCATAACTACTGATGAATCATCATACCATCCATAAGTGCCAGGATAAAATGGAGAAAAGGTAGCAAACACAGGGAGCTGGTAGTTATTAACAGGATGTACAATATACAGGTGCTGGCCAGTAAATTAGAATATCATCAAAAAGTTGAATTATTTCAGTAATTCCATTCAAAACGTGAAACTTCTATACTGTATACTTTCCTTCCACACATAGTGATATATTTCAAGTGTTTATTAATTTTCATTTTTATTATTACAACTGACAGCTAATGAAAACACCAAATTCAGTATCTCAGAAAATTAGAATATTCTGAAAAGGCTCAATATAGAAGACACCTGGTGCCACTCTAATCAGCTGATTAACTCAAAACACCTGCAAAGGCCTTTAAAAGGTCCCTCAGTCTTGTTCTGAAGGCTCCACAATCATGGGGAAGACTTCTGACTTAACAGCTGTCCAAAAGACGACCATTGACACCTTGTACAAGGAGGGCAAGACACAAAAGGTGATTGCTAAAGAAGCTGGCTGTTCGCAGAGCTCTGTGTCCAAGCACATTAACAGACAGGCGAAGGGACGGAAAAAATGTGGTAAAAAAAAGTGTACAAGCTCTAGGGATAACCGCACCCTGCAGAGAATTGTGACGACAAACCCATTCAAAAATGTGGGGGAGATCCACAAAGAGTGGACTGCAGCTGGAGTCAGCGCTTCAAGAACCACCACGAAGAGACTCATGAAAGACATGGGATTCAGCTGTCGCATTCCGTGTGTCAAGCCACTCTTGAACAAGAAACAGCGTAAGAAGCGTTTCGCTTGGGCCAAGGACAAAAAGGACTGGACTGCTGCTGAGTGGTCCAAAGTTATGTTTTCTGATTAAAGCAATTTTTGCATTTCCTTTGGAAATCAAGGACCCAGAGTCTAGAGGAAGAGCGTAGAAGCACAGAATCCACGTTGCATGAGGTCCAGTGTAAAGTTTCCACCGTCAGTGATGGTGTGGGGTGCCATGTCATCTGCCGGTGTTGGCCCACTCTGTTTCCTGAGGTCCAAGGTCAATGCAGCCGTCTACCAGGAAGTTTTAGAGCACTTCATGCTTCCTGCTGCTGACCAACTTTATGGGATGCAGACTTCACTTTTCAACAGGACTTGGCACCTGCACACAGTGCCAAAACCACCAGTACCTGGTTCAAGGACCATGGTATCCCTGTCCTTGATTGGCCAGCAAACTCGCCTGACCTTAACCCCATAGAAAATCTATGGGGTATTGTGAAGCGGAAGATGCAATACGCTAGACCCAACAATGCAGAGGAGCTGAAGACGACTATCAGAGCAACCTGGGCTCTCATAACACCTGAGCAGTGCCACAGACTGATCGAGTCCATGCCACGCCGCATTACTGCAGTGATGGAGGCAAAAGGAGCCCCGACTAAGTATTGAGTGCTATACATGCACATTCTTTTCATGTTCATTCTCTTCAGTTGGCCAACATTTAAAAAAAAAAAAAATATTTTCATTGGCCTTTAAAATATTCTAATTTTTTGAGATACCAAATTTGGAGTTTTCATTAGTTGTCACTTATAAATATCAAAATTAAAAGAAATAAACATTGGAAATACATTGGTCTGTGTGCATTGCATGAATATAATGTACAAGTTTCACGTTTTGAATGGAATTATTGAAATAATTCAACTTTTTGATGATATTCTAATTTACTGGCCAGCACCTGTATATACACTGTGATATGAAGTGCAAATGTGTTATCGATTTAAATATATTGATATGATACTGATTGATTGGTTATATGAGTTTTCTCTCCACCATTTCCCTCCAAACGTTTTTCCTTCTATAGCTGTTACTGAAGTGACAAATACTTGTAAAAGAAAGAAAAAATGAATGTAGCAGCACTCGAAATGTACTGTTTTAAACCTAAACAAAAAAATGTAAAATATTATCCTTTTCTGAGACCTCAGGGACAACAGCATCATCAGTCCTTCTGCATTCTGGCAGAAAAAAGCTACTCCTACTCAAAAAAAAAAAAAAAAAGATCATACCCATTAATCCCTCGGAGGCTCTAGTGTAAAAGCCAATGCATTTTGTCTAATAACTCCTTAACCATGAGTCCCACACTCCAAAACTTTATATTGTCTTAATCCTTAAATGATTTTGCATCTATGCCTTGTAGTGGGAAACTTATTTCAAGTTTTAGTTCTGTTTAGTGATTAGTGATTATTAGTAAAGGCATCTGGTGAATACAGCATAATGCTTGGGACTTGGAGACTGAAGTTGGAGGAGACTTATTTATATTTTACCTACTCTGGCTTAATTGAAGGACACAAAGATGTTATGTCTGGAGGATTTCACTCTGAGAGCTTACGGAGAGGGGGTCACACTCATGTCAAACTGGGGAGAGCAATTACCCAAGGGATGGGCTTTGTTTCAAATCCTAATAAATATCTTAAAATCTCCAATGGAGATTGAATCAGCCAGATCCTTATCTCTACATCTATATGGAATTTTGCCATATCAACATAGCCTTCAACAAGCGGACTGAGCGGACAGTGATGGGTTCTCTCCGGCGTCCGGGCTTCAGACATCACAGGAACTATTTAGCTTAGTTTGGCTTAGCTTGGTTTATCTTAGCTCATCTCAGCCAGCAATGTTATTTCTGGGTCTCAGATGAGACATGACATCCATTATCGTAATGTACATTAAGCGTAGAGTCTCAACTTTCAGAAGCTGTTGGAATTAAGTTGATAGCACAAATGGTTGAAGAGTTACAGTTATTTAAAGTATAGAAGCCAACCACAGCCGCTTTAAGAGGCATATAAGATCGAATTCACATATAAATATCGGCAGATCTCTGATCAGGCAGAATTAATGAGATAGAGGCCGATCAATCAGTGGGTAGCTGTTAAGTTGTCCTCATTAGTGTCCTAATCAGACGAAGATATATTATATCTGTCTGGCTTTTGATGATGGTACCTTGGAGCTACTGCTGTTCGCTAAATACCCTCATAATCTTGAATAAAGTTGGTTATGTATAGGTTGAAGCCCTTCGCTTGCTTGCAGATGTCGCTGTATGTTTGTGGAAAATCCAGAGGGCATCGTCAATCGTGATATGCGGAAGGTCTTGAAGACGGCGAGTAAAAAATTTAATTTGATCTGATCTGTGTTGGGACAGTTTTGAACTGGAAGTGTTGGGTCTGGGTTATCGTAACGAGGAAGTGACTGTGCAAAAAGCCAATTTTCCTGCTTGTTTTTACTTTTCATCTCTGGAGCTTGCGGGAGCTGGTTGGAGTGAGTGGACAAAACCCTTCTAAAAGGACCTGAGCCTGAGGTGGAAAACCCAACTTGCTGCCAGAAACATGGGGTGTTTTGGTAATTTTCACTGTTGTTATTCTGTTTTTTTTCCCTTCCATCATTGTGTGAGCACGGAGGGGTTTGGAAAGGTGAATGCATCTCTCCTCCTGGACAGTACAAGAGCAACAGAAAAGAAAATGGGAAAACGCTTATGTGCTGATAGGGGGACTGAATTTGAATTTAAAGGGACAGATTTTCTGGAGAGAAAAATGGCGCTCTACACACTTAAATGATTCCTTTCTAACCTGGAAAAATGGTCCACTACTTTATAAAAATGGCCTTCGACAAGCTAGAATGGCATATTTCTCGTCATTAATAGAGGTAAATAAAAACAATCCTAGGTTTCTTTTTAGTACTGTTGCCAAACGTACACAGAGTCATAGCTCTGTTGAGCCAACTATTCCCCCTTCTCAGTAGTGATGACTTTACGGGATTCTTCATGAATAAAATAAATTATCTTAAAAATAAAATCATTGGTGTGAGTGAAGAAACTCTCAGTAAAAGAATGAGAGAGATTCCTATTAACGTTTAGTTTGATCAAGCAGGAGGAAAGCATCACATCACAAGCATTACAACAACAAGCCTATATTGTTTCTACTCTACTGACAAAGTACTACTCTCAGGGTGAAAATTAGAGACTTGAAGGCGCCGATTAAAAAACTGTGAATGTTGTAGACCTTCAAGGATGTCCAGTCAGAAGAGCCATCTCCATGGTAACCCAGGATGTGGACTATCATTATCAAAACACTCTGAACATGACTTGGGTAAAAGCGTCACTCAGTAAGACTAACTTTCAAACTAAGACTAAGACATTAAGTAAACATGCCTCACAGTTGATTACAAAGTACAGATGAATCATAACACAAAATTTTTCCACCACAATTGGCATTCTCCCAAACATGATTAATTCTCTTTCAGTAAATGACGCAGTATCAGAGAGAACTGCAGAACCATGTTTTTGTCTGTACCATTTTGATTTTGTTTAAGTTTCGGAATTATCACAAATATTAGCTTCATCCAAACCCTCAACATGTATGTTAGACCCAATACCAACCAGATTATTTAAGGAAGTGTTCCCTCTGGTTACTGGACCTATTCTAGATATGTTTAATCTATCTTTAATACATGGATATGTGCCTCAGGAATTGTAAGTTTCTGTAATTAAACCTTTACTTAAGAAACCCTCCCTGGATCAAGATGACTTAGCGAACAACAGACCTATATCTAGTCTTCCTTTCTTATCCAAAATTCTTGAATTTAAGTCAGGTTTTAGAGCTCATTACTAATGATTGGACTGATTCTCTTTACTATATGCTTCCAATTGGTAAAATAATTAGACAACATAGAATGAATTTCCACAGTTATGCTGATGATACACAATTATATTTATCCATAAAACCTGATGAAACTAATCATTTAGGTAAATTACAAGCATGTCTGGAAGAAATAAAAATCTGGATGACTCTGAATTTTCTACTTTTAAATTCAGACAGGACAGACGTTGTTGTCTTTGGACCAGAACCTTTAAAAAGGAAACTGCTAAATCAATCACTTCATCTGGATCACATTAATTTGGCCTCTGGTAAAAATGTAAAGAACCTCGGTATAATTTTTGACCAAGACATGACATTTAAATAACATATTAAACAGGAAGAAGCCTGTTTAATATGTTATTTCTTTCTTTCACCTCCGGAAATGTTGCTAAAATTAGAAACATGCTTTCCAGGAGCAATGCAGAGAAACTAGTCCATGCATTTGTTACTTCAAGGCTGGACTACTGTAATTCCTTATTATCAGGAAGTCCACAAAATGCAATTAAAAGCTTTCAGTTGATCCAAAATGCTGCAGCAGGAGTTCTGATGAATGTCAAAAAGAGAGATCACATTTCTCCTGTTTTGGCTTCTCTCCACCGGCTCCCTGTTAAATCCAGAATAGAGTTTAAGATCCTCCTCCTTTCTTATGAAGCCCTTAATAATCAAGCTCCATCGTACATCAGATATCTTATTGTTCCATATGTTCCTAACAGAGCACTTTGTTCTCAGCATGCAGGTCTACTGGTAGTTCCTAGGATTTCCAAAAGTAGAATGGGAGGCAGATCTTTGAGTTATCAGGCTCCTCTCCTGTGGAACCAGCTCCCAGTTTTAGTTTGTGAGGCAGATACTCTGTCTGTTTTCAAGACTAGGATTAAAACCTTCATTAGAATGGCTTAGGTCATCCTGAGCTATTTTTGTAGTTATTCTGCTATAGGCTTAGACTGTTGGAGGACAGACTGACCACTTTTCTTCTCTCTTCTATTTTTTTCTTCTACCATTCTCCAGATATATTTTTTCTGCTGTTATTGTGGTTGTTAACCCAGTTTTCTCTCAGTATTTTTCTCCCTATAGAAGCTCCACATGGTCTGGTACCCTGCTCAACTACAATGCCCCCTGCTGGATGTGGAACATCGGTCGAGATGATTCTCAAACTCACGAGCATCCTCCATGCTGTCTCTTCTCTGTCTTCTCAGACCCCCAGATGGTCGTGGCAGATAACCGCTTGTACTGACCCAGGTTCTGACGGAGGTTTCTTTCTGTTAAAGGGGAGTTTTTTCTCTCCACTGTCGCTACATGCTTGCTCAGTATGACGGATTGCTGAGGAATAGCTGTGGTTGGAGTCTGCATGATCCGGGCACAACCTCACGTCGATGACTCAGCACAACCTTCTAGGGATTCCTTACATAGAAAACTTAACTGATTGGAATGTTTATATAATTGTTTTGAGATTACTTTTGTTGTAAAGTGCCTTGAGATGACATTTGTTGCGAACTGGCGCTATATAAATAAAACTGAATTGAAATGAATTGAATTGCTGGTTGTTGGCCTGGTGGGTCGGCCGCCTGAGGCCTCGGTCTGCTCATAGGCATAGTGTGGTGTGGCCGGGGTGTCAGAGTCGGTGGTGTGCTGGGTTCCTACCTCAGCGCGGGGGCCCCTGGCGTGGTAGTGGTGCTGGGGGCCTCTCTTGTTGGCGGGGAGTTGTTTACCATCCAGCACAGGTGCTCTCCTTAATGGGGTGCACTTGGACGGGGGGGAGAATGTGCCGGGGGAGGGTGGGCTAAACTCAACCTGGGTGTCTAGTGTCCTGTGTTTTGATAGTAGTCTGAATGCTGGGATGGTTTAAGGTCTCCCCTGGGATGGGGGCGGGGGGATGGCCTTAGCCCCCATGGGGCTTGGTGGTGCCATGGCTGTGGGCACCCCAACTTTGACCTGCTGGGGCCTCCCATCCCTGGTGGATCGTGCTGAACGGGGGTCCCTATTGGAATCAGCAGGGGAGCTGGCTCCCTGGGGATGGCATTGTGTCACCCCAGTTGTTTCCTCCCCATCCACAGAGCCACTGTCCACCTGCACCTTCATTATGCCATTCCCATATGGCCTTGGGGCGTGGGCACGTCACTGGTGTGTGGGGAGGAGTTTTCGTCTTCGCTGTCCGGTGGCGGCCTGGTACCAATTTTTATTGTACAACTTAGACACTTTCACTCGCAACATTTGCTTGAGAAACACACATGAAGGGACCTGGCGGTGGATACACCTCAGTTCTGGAGGCCGAGCACTTTAAAGAGCCTCGCCTTTGGTGCCAGTGCCCACTGCTTAACTGCATCTAGACCCTGGAGTGGGAGATGGGGGTGCCTGGCAGCATTCCCATGTCCCACCCCACATTAGAAAAGTGCACATTAGAAAAACATGCAACAACACCACATTCGAGCAGGGGGAGAGAGGCTGGAGGTCTTCCCACACCCCTATTCGTTTGACCATCAGGGGTTGGAGTCCAGGGGGTATATCAGACCGTCTGGTTGGGGACCTGGGCTTGTGGACTACTCTTGCCATGGTGGGTGCTTTGGCAGTCTGCTTGTCCCCATCCCGGTGGCCAGGGGGTTTGTCTCCCGGGTGCACACCCCTATTCGTTTGACCATCAGGGGTTGGAGCCCAGGGGGTATATCAGACTGTCTGGTTGGGGACCTGGGCTTCTGGGCTACTCTTGCCATGGTGGATGCTTTGGCAGTCTGCTTGTCCCCATCCTGGTGGGCAGGTGGTTCGTCTCCCGGGTGCAGGGGCATGTTGCCCTATTGGGGGCATCTGTCCTTGAGCCTGAGAGTAGTGTATGTATGGGGTGTATGAATGAGTTTACAGCGTCCTTTTCTAAAGTGTCCTGTATTGATGAGAATGTGTGTGCGTAAGAGGGAGGGTATGTATGATTGTCTCTGTATGTCTATGTCTACTTGTCAGGCTGGGTCTTTCACTCCCCTCAGGCCTGGCGCACCACAGGCCCCACATCCAGTGGGGACTTTTTCCCCTCCGTCAATCCCTGTCAGTGACGGATGCCACTGCCCGCTGGTCTTTGGTGGATCTCGATGTCTGGGGCTGGGGGCCCAGATGTGGCCCGGCTCGGCCCTGGTACATGCCTGGCTGCTCCTGGGTGAGCCGGTGTGTCGGCCAGCTAGTGTTTCAGGCAATGTCCTCCTTGGATTGACTGGGGCACCTCTTATGGGGGTGCCGGGGTTGACGAGTAGGTTGGTGCCGTTCGTGGGTCAGTGGGGACCGCGTCTGGCACCCAGGCCCCCTGCAGGTTCTGTGGGCTCTGCTGCCTGGTCAGTGCATTTGGGGGGGTTGTCCAGCATTGGCTGGGTCCCTGGTCTCAGCGCTCTCCGTGGGGCAGGATCTGGACCTGGGGGCTGGTAGATCTGGCCACGGCCTGGGGAGGGCATACATCCGCTGCGGTTTTTACTGTGGCTCCCTGGCGTGTGTGTGTGAGGAGGGGGCTGGGTTGTTGGCGGTGGGGATTGGCCCGGGGTGACGGTGGTGTCCGTCGTCTGGCTCTGGTCCCTCCTGCCTTGCGGCAGCGGCGGGGTACCCTTGTCGGCCGATCCCTGGTCAGGCGCCTGTTAGTGGTCGGGGCGCCTCTGATCCCCGTGACCTCAGCGTCCTGGGCCGATAACAGCCCCAGCATTGCGGCTCCTGGCTGTTCCCCTGGATCTTCAATCTGTACCTCTCTTGGTGGGCAGTCGGCCCTGCGCTGTTCCACTTTTGACCCATGCACTCTGGGGGGCTCTGGGCGTTTATGTCTCCGACCTCCTTCATGTCTGCGTCGATTCCTGTAGGAAGGATTGATGGCTCCTCACACCAGCTATCAATCAGTTGCATCCAACCCTATTTATACCTGCAAGCTCGCAAACACATAAAAAATAAAATAATAATTAATGTATTATTAAATTAATGTTCCAAATATAGAGAGATAGACAATAACCTGCTTTATTACACAACATATCGGAACCCCTGCGTGAGGCGTTAATTTTAAATACACAAATTAAAAGAAGCATTACCTTGGTGATTGGTGTCTTCTGCCGTGCAGGATTTGCTGATGTTTATTCTGTGTGCTGATTTTGCTGTTTGATTCTGTTGTTTCTGACACCATTTGATGCTGTGTTATGCTTAATGTTTGATTCTGCTGCTACTGGTTTAATGCTAATGCTAGTGCTAATGCTGTTTATGCTGTGTGCTATTGAACTTCTGCCTTGGTGTGCTGTTAGCCTAGCTTGGTGCCAACTAGCTTAGCCTAGTGCGATGTTTGTGTTTTGTCAGACCGCTGTTAACTTTCAAACACTGGCTAGATTGTGTCTGTTTACATTGCTAAGATTGTCCTCTTAACGGAAGAAGGAAAAAGCTATTCATAGCTTTAGCATTTTCTGAACACTGCAAAGGTGCGTTTAATTAAAGAGAGTAGAGTCTATTTTTGAAGAGTAACTTAACACTTTAAAACACTGTTTAAAGATTCAGTACAGTGCTTTATCACCTCTAAAACTGAAATGTTTTGTTTCAAAAAATTATTACTGTGAAACAGTAACTATAACCGGTTTGTAATTCTTTTGGCCAAATAATTTAACACTTTAGGTGCTGTACGGAACCAGCATTAGTGTTGTAAGCCACAACTGTTCGAGCAGACTTCAATGACTGTGAAACTATAAGCCTTTTGACACGTGTGCTGTTGAGTGAGAGTGAAGGCCTTCTTTTAATTGTTTGTGTGTTGTTTAGCATTATCATTTGTGTTTTTTAATCCCTCTTCTCTTTTTGTGAGCTGCATCTCTAAAAAAGATAGACAGCTCTAATCCAGGAGCTAGCACCATTAGCCAACCGGATACTGCCAATAACGAATTGCAGGAACTTTTCGGGGACCTGCTTAATTTCACCTCACGCCAGTGCTCGGAGCTGGAACAGCATGACATTGTATCATGGCAGATCCAGAGCTCGACATTCTATGCTAGATCCGCAAGAACAGAGAACCACCTCTAGGTCAAACCATTTTCCATACGATGATGAACGAGCTGATATTTGGTCTGGAACAGATGAAACAGAGCCATTTCATGAGTATGGAATCAGGACACGCCAGCTAGAATTGTTACCAAAAGACATAGAACGATTCGATCTAAATGACCAAACTTCAAACACTGATGATTATTTAAGGTAGATGGAAAGATGTCTTTTAGACTTGCCCACTCCCTTAACTCACGAGACGCTGAAACTCATTTGGAAAGCCACATACAAAAGCTTTCATAACCACATGGAATCACTGATTCCCGCCATCAGGGATGACTATTCCAGACTCGGTGAAGCTCTTAGAGAAGAATATTCAATTTACACTGATCAAGCGACTGCAACACTTTCTGTCCAGCAGAAACAGAATGAAGCACCCAGGCATTTTAACCAAAGGTTTCACTCCGCATAATTTCAAGGTCGAAATGCCCCTGGTCTGGAAGAACCACCTTTAAATCATTGTTTCTGCACAACCTGCATGAAACCATGCATTTTGATGTTACAATGAATTGCAGGAAAAAGAAATTGCGAATGCAGGAAATCAGGAAGTTTGCTCAGTTATCTTGGGAAACATGTAATAAGCCAGACAGCGAACACAGAGTTCTGCAAATTGAACCACCCACCAGAACTAAGGCTACAGCTGAACCCAGGAAGCTGACCCATTTTCTACAACAGAACCAGTGGGGTGGAGGCTGGCAGAGCTGAGAACCTAAAAAAGTCAGACTACACCCAGCCTGACAAAGGCCCACCGTACCAGCATAGGCTAACTTGAAAAAAAAAGTTTGCAGAAAAACCAGAGAGTAAACCTTTGACACAGGAGGACATAGAAAATGTTTGTTGCAGGTTTTTCTCTGAAGCCATGCAGCGTCTGAGGGACACAGCACCCTCATCAGCTGTACCTGACCAAAAACCACCATCAGCATGACTAGGGGTGCATCCAGCTTCTGCCATGGTTTACCTGGAGTCAAAACAAATGGTAAGAAACTTAAAAGGACTCTAAGGAAGTTTGAAATTTTGTGCTCGCGATTGCCCCATCAGGCCAAACGCGTAACTGCAGTCTTAACGGTAAGCTCGTGCATGAGGCGTGCATGTTGTACGTGCACTCGCAAGCGATCATAAACAACTTAGTCAGCTTCTGCCACCTGACAGAGACGATAAAAAAATGGCGCCTGTGACTGGCGGTGCCACGGCTCGTCTCCTGCTTTGTAGATTGCTATTGGTCATTTTGTCAACATACGTGATCATATCAGCCCAAATAACAAAAAGATGTGCGGCTTTACGGACTTATGATCGTGACTCTTTGTTTCGTATAAAGCAGTCAGTGGAGGGCCTGTTTGAGACACGGGATAGTTACAAACAGGCGTTTCCTCCTCCTTTCATCATCGATCCCGGCTCACCTGACTACTTGTTGCTGTGTCGCGTGCCGGGCAGGGTCCGCAGGAGATCAAAGAAAAGAGGCTCTCGGTCCGGTGTCCAGGTAAAGCGTAGGCGTGCCGCTGCGCGTGGGGGCTCCATTGTCTTCGGCCGCCGGGATCGCGCTCGGTACCTGCGCCAGATTCCTCTACTCGATGTGTGTGACAGGGTATCCACGCCGCTGCCTGCTCGGACGACAACGAGTGTCCTTGACCCATCAAAACGCTGGAGTTCTGGTCAGGAGCTTTCAATGCCATCGTCTACTTCCGTGTTTGTGCCAGCTCTTCCAGCATGGACCAGCTGGAGTCCACGTGACCGTCATCTACAATCTGCGTTGGCCTGCTGAATGCTCGTTCAATTGCGAACAAATCTCATTCATTGAACGATTTTTTCGTAAGAGAAAACTTGGATATTATGTGTCTTTCGGAGACCTGGCAGAGAGAGGATGAGTTCATTCATTTAAATGATCTCTGTCCAGCGGGCTGCTCTGCTGTCGGGAAGCCTGTCGCCGTGGTGGTGGTCTGGCTCTTGTGCACAGGGATGTTCACAAGTGCAAAGTGAACCAGTCCCAAGAATTCTCATCCTTTGAATTGCAGATGGTCAAGGTGGGCTTTTCATCCCCATTTTACTGTGTGTTGATCTACTGACCTCCTGGCCCTGCTGGTGCCTTTTTAAAGGATTTTAGTGACTTTTTATCCTCTACAATAAAGTTGGAATCTGTTTTAATCCTTGGGGATTTTAACCTTCATGTTGATGACTGCTCCTCTTGCCCCGCAATGGAACTGTTAACATTGACTGAAACTTTTAATTTTGAGCAGCCACCAAAAAGGCAATATTTTAGACCTAGTTTTTACGCTTGGCCTTGACATTTTAAACATGTCTGTGTTTGATGTCCATATGAGTGATCATAGTCTTGTTCTGTTTGATCTGCACTTTAGTCCTGAGCCCAAGCCCTCTACAGTCAGGTCTCAGAGGCGAGTCATTTCTGCCAATACAGCAGATAGTCTTTCTGAGATGTTTGACCCTTTTTTAGTTATGAACTGTCCAAATGTGGACGATCTCGTTCACTGTTTTAACAATCACTGCGTAACAATTTTGGATCAGGTGGCTCCAGTTAAATCTAATTTATCACAGAAAAAAGCGTGTCCTTGGACAAATGAAGAGATCTTAAGACTCAGGAGGCTGTGCCGAAAGACTGAACGTCTTTGGAAATCCACTAAGCTTGAGGTGCACAGGCTCTATCTCAGGGATCTTGTGTCATCATACAATGTGACGGTTGAAAATACCAGGTCTGAATATATCTGTCAACTTGTAACATTAAATAAGAAAAATCCTAAAGTGTTGTTTGACACGATAAATTCTTTTGTATGTCCTGCTGCTCCAGCCACCCCTGTCTTTTGTGAAGCTAACTTTTTGAGATTTTTCACAAACAAAATTAAGATGATCAAGCATCCAGCCCTTATGTATTGTACCCCTGCTGTGTTTGAGCCTGTGTCCAGCATGTGGTCCTCATTTAAGACTGTGACGTTTGCTGATATCTCGGCACTGGTGTCCAAAATGAAGCCCTCCTCTTGTTCATCTGACACCCTTCCTTGCAGGCTCTTTCAAAATGTGTTTGAGGTAATTGGCCCCTGTGTTACCAAAATGGTTAACGTCTCTTTGTCAACTGGCGTGTTTCCCAATGCTTTTAAACATGCCATAGTGGAGCCACTACTAAAAAGAACAGGTTTAAACCCGACAGATCTTAATAGTTTTAGGCCTATTTCGAAACTCCCGTTCCTGTCCAAGATCCTTGAGAAGGTGGTCTGTGAACAGCTTACATTCTTCCTGGATCAAAACAACATCCACGAGCCTTTTCAGTCGGGTTTCCGTAAACAACACTCTACGGAAACGGCCTTACTGAAAGTGTCCAGCGACATTATGTCTGCTGATTCTGGGAAACGCACTGTTCTAGTTCTCTTGGATCTGTCCTCAGCATTCGACACCGTTGACCATCAGGTTCTGCTAAAAAGACTGAGGGATCACGTAGGACTGTCGGGGTCAGTTTTACAGTGGTTCTCCTCGTACTTTTCGGGGCGTAGCTTTAGTGTTACAGCTAACCAAATAAGGTCTGAGTCTGAGGGTTTGTTGTGTGGAGTGCCTCAAGGGTCCGTTTTGGGTCCCGTTTTATTCTCGTTGTATTTGATTCCTTTGGGAAAGATCATCCAAACGTTTAGTGATGTTTTTTTTCACCTTTTTGCTGACGATATCCACCTTTACTGTTCCTTTAAGCCGTCTGAAATCCAGAAGCTAAACTCTTTGCTCCATTGTCTAGTGGAAATAAAAAAATGGCTCAGCAATAACTCTTTGCAGCTCAATGCAGACAAAACGGAAACACTGGTTATCGCACCTGATGATGCAATTCCAGGGATTAAACAGTACCTGGGTGATTTAGGCCAGTCTGCGAAGCCAAGTCTTAGAAACTTGGGCGTTATCTTTGACAAAGACATGTCATTAGTGCAGCACTGTAAGCAGCTGACGAGGAACTGCTTCTTTCAACTCAGGAAAATCTCTAAACTTAGGAATATGGTCACACGTAATGATTTGGAACTTATCATTCATGCATTTGTGTCTTCACGTTTAGACTATTGTAATAGCTTGTTGTCATGTCTGAACAAGAAGGAACTCTCTCGACTGCAATTAGTGCAAAACTCTGCAGCGAGAATTCTGACCCGCACTAACAGGAGGACCCACATATCTCCTATTTTAAAAGAACTTCATTGGCTGCCAGTGTCCTACAGGATCCATTTTAAAATTTTGGTTCTAGCTTTCAGGGCTCTGTATGGTCAAGCGCCTTCGTACATCAGTGATCTGATCCAGCCGTACGCCCCTGCGCGGGCTCTGAGGTCTGGGGATCAAAATCTGCTGAAGGTTCCATGCACTTGTTTTCGTACTAGAGGTGACCGATCCTTCCAGGCTGTTGCTCCCAGGCTCTGGAATGATCTTCCACCCTCTTTGCGCTCTATTGACTCTGTTGATATTTTTAAAAGCAACCTTAAGACACATTTATTTGCTCAAGCTTTTAATTAGCTACTTTTGGGCTGTATGGTATTTCTGATTTTTAATGTCATAAATAAAGATTACTTACTTACTTACTCACTAGCTCTATACTCGACAATTTACAGCTTTGCATGCATAACTTCGACTGAGGTAATAAATGTGATGGAAGATATTTAGACCAAATCAATTTTAGTGTATTTCTAGGATATGATACATGGGAAAATTTGTAGCAAAGTGAATCAAGTATGAAGCCAAATAATAAAGATAAATTAATAAATCATGTTGATTAATAAATCACCTGAGTTAATTTTTTGAAGAAAAAATTACAAATAAAAAACAAATGTTAATGTATTTTTTTATTCTTTTTTTATTTATATATTACTTGAGTAATATAATGAAGCATTGCTAATCCCACTTGAGTACAATTTTAGATGCTTCACAGGATGAAAAGCAAACATATTTTAACCCAAAATAAACCAGACACGGAACTACACTCTGTTACAGGAAAGCTCCTGTTTCTACACATAAGTTTTAATGGAATCTGAATGATGAGCTTTTTGTTTTAATTTGAGGTCAAGTGAATATACAGTAAATGCTGTAAATGGTCACTGGAAGTACATTTTACCTTGTAAGATATATTAATACCAACTGTATTAGTTTTATATTTCAACAAATTACTTCGAGAAGGGTTTCCTCTGCTGAAAACTTTTTTTGTAATCATTTTGTTTTATTTTACTCTATATGAAATACCTGAATTTACCAAGAATTTCATGCTTAGGTGTCTGATATTTTAAAAGCAGATGTTGCTCAGTACGCAAGCAACTTTTTTAGCAAAACTTTTTTCACTGAGTAGCATTTTTGACAGCTACTTTTACTCAAGTAAAGGCACTGCTATTATTACTTGAGTACAACATTTGTGTACTCTAACCACATTTGTTTGTATTTTGCATCAAGGTAAAGTATTAGCAACATTGTTTTTTTCATTGTAAACGCAAAACCCTGACCTAAACACTTTATGCCTTGTTTTAGTTGTTTATATAACACATGCATCCCATCACATAAACATGTAAACCTTGTTATGTTTCTTTAGAGGTATCCAGTCCAACTGATTATTCACAAGTTTCTGAGGAGAGCAGGGAGAGGAGCAGGTAGAGGGACACCAGGGTCAGCGAGCTCGGTGCACCTGCTGCATTTGCCGACTGATGCCCTCAGACCTGGAAAATAAGTACTGTAGACAGGATCCAGAACGGTGTCTGAGCAGACGTGCTCCTTTTAACTTCTTCTTCTTGGATGAAGGAATCATGCGTTTGGCTCGGCCGACGTGGAGTGACGTGGCTCTGCGTGACAGCCAAGAATCTGGATCTGGTAACCGGGAGTATCGTTACTATGCCTACACAGTATTTAGCAACATGGACGTCTTGGCGCAGACAATCAGCTTGTGATTTTCTTCATGCTGTGTATGGAGGATCAGGGAAAAAAACCCCGACCCATTTGTGGTTTAAGTTGGTTTTAAAGAAGTCCCATTCCACAGAAACCAACATGAAACTCATGACCAACTCAGAAATTCTATTTACTTTTATTGTTATTGTAGCAAAATATTCTTGCATATTTGTATTTGTCATAATTACATACATAACTTTGCTGTGTTCAGCTTAGAATGTTATCAGCCTTTGCTAGGGGATCACTTATCAAGTCCTGGAAAAAGGTAAAACAAAGAAATTAGAATTATGTCTTTTCCATCCACCAAAATGGAGAAGATATATGCTTATCATCAATTTCTCTCCTCTGCATTGCGGTGTCAGCACCAATTCAGCTGTAGGAGGAGGGATGATCCTGGAGACAGGACCCAGGGCCCTGGGGTCATCTGGCTGAATGCTTCTTTTTGGGATTCCCCCGGCAGAGCTGAGACCTATTCACATGCACTGGACGCAGGTTATGTCCTGGCTTCATATCAGAATGCAAAGCGTTTCCCCGCGTACATCAAGATGTTTTTTCTGGGAAGACTCAAGCTTAGAAGTGGACCTGCAAAGAGACAAACCAAATAAAAACTGAAATGTCTGTAGAGCAAATAAAATCCACCATAGTGATATATAATTTTGTGGAAAGGATCATGCAACGATACAGATGCTAGTATTGGGGGCGACATTGTTCTAATTTCACCCAGAGCAAAAACTACAAACTGTCTTGGTGTTCATTCTCTTTTTTGTTTGTGGTAGAAGTATCCAGTAAATTATTTTAGAAAAATTACAAGAAAATAAATCCTAATTATAAAACATATGAGATTGGAGATAAATAATCTTAAATCATGTAGGTCTAAAGCTCCTTTTCCATCAAACTTAATTCTGGTCCTAAAACCGCAGAATATAATAATATAGGAGCAAAATATGACAAAACATACTGACATATACACATAGAATTTCAGAGTGTATAATTTGTTACTTATACACTTGTTTTCAAAACTATTCGATCATCTAAAGCTTCATCCTGTTGATCCATTGAGTTGATGCTACACAGAAAAAAATCCTATAGCCTACATAAATTACAAAAACAGGGTAACTGTTCATCAAACAGGAACCTTTTTTGTGATGAGGAGAACAATAACCAGGAACAGGAGTTGCATTTTGTTTACTTTATAATTATCTATCAGACTCCCCTGCAGTGACTGAACTGTGGTTTAGATCCCTCCAAACGCTGGTGTACTGTAGATGGCTGTGAGAGAATATAGCACCATATTGTGTCACTCAGGAATGTGAGATTTGATGGATCGGGTCAAAGGTCAGCGTGGGGGGGGTCAAAGTGGAGAGGGGGGGCTTCCGGAGGAGGGGGGGGGAGAGGGGGCTCGAGGGGTAGGTGGTCAAAGTGGGGAGGGGGGGCTTCCGGAGGAGAAGGGGGGGGTCAAAGAGGGGGAGAGGGAGGGGTCAAAGGTCAGCATGAGGGGGGGGGGGTCAAAGAGGGGGAGAGGGAGGGGTCAAACTTCAGCATGACAAAAACTTTATGTCAAACGCTCGTCAAACTGCAGCATGAGGGGGGGTTAACATGGGGGAGAGGGAGGGGGACTTCCAGAGGAGGAAGGGGGGGTTAGGGTTCACCCACAGGGCAAAAACTTTATGTCAAACGCTCGTCAAATTGGTATTGAGGCGTGGTTTTGCTAGGAAAGGTGGAGTCGAGGGTTTTCTGCTTTTAAATAGAGAAAAAAGGCGTAGGTTATCATGAGGAGAACAGTGTCTAAACATAAAAAAACAACGCAGAGATGGATGCCTCTATACCAACAACACCGTTTTCTTCTAAAAGTGAGCCATTGGTTTTAAACAAGAAAAAGCAGACGGACGAATTTACTTTGGTTTTAAACCCTCCTGTTGGAATCATGCAGAACGAATGGGATTTAAAGCATTACCACACGGCTGGAAAATTGGGTTACATTTTTAAATATGATGCCGGCCTTCTCTACCTCTATCAAACGCATGGTGACGAAACCCCTGACTTCTCCATACTTACGCCTCTAACGCATGAAGATTGGACAAATCTGACCACTAGACCTTGTTCTGGTCGATATGATGATGCAGATGCAGAGAAAGAAAACTGGCCGGTATCCCCTGATGAGCTCGATTGGAATGCATTGCAGGCTCAACGGGGATGTGTTGTCGGCTACACCGTTTTTCGATCCACAGTGAGTCCTTCTAACGATATCTTCTTCGCCTGCGTAGGGGTGAAGAAGACGATACTATGATAGTGGTCGAGTCGTTTTCTTTAAAAACAAAGCGTTTCATCACCATCTTCTCAGCACCCCTACGGGCCATTTCGGATTTCATTCTGGCGTTTGACCATACAATCACCTACCTATTTGTGTGTCATTGTCGCTTGAAACGGATCCAGAAAGTGAAAAGAACAATTTGTTTTTAAGCGGCACCTCCTTCTTCGCCTAACCACACCTCCATTGAGCTCCGCCCAACATGCATATAACAGGTTCAGGACAAAACCTCATCTCACAACCAATTACAGGAACAGAATGCAGAACGCCGGTTTCCAAATGACCCTACCAGCATACTGGGGTTCTTTTGACCCTTCTCAGGACCTATACGGACCACAAACGGTAGATGAGTTGGGTTTTCCCGGACCATACCATCCTCCCACCCCTCCGGACTCATCGTTGTCGCCAGAAGCATCACCAACACCGAGTCTACCTCCGTACGAGCGGTTTGGTGCCTGGCTAAGAGGCGCCCTCGCTGCTACTCCATCTACTGCCCCCGATGACGGCGTTCTAGCGGCAGCGGTTGATGACAATGCGCAGATGGAATCGACCCCTACGGATGACAAGCCATCGAGACCGCCTACTCCTATTCCTGAGAACGGTTGTTCTCAACCCACGCCGATGCAGTCATCGTTGGACCCGGTACCGGAGCTGGGTGATGAGGTGGATGGATGGTTCTCTTCTCTGCTGGTGAAGACTATAAAAACAGCGTTGCTTCACTTATTCAATGTGAACTATATTAAATATGTTAGAGAGAACTGTTACGGGTGTCAAATCTCGCACCCGAGCCAGCGTCAACACCAATGCTTAAGCGAGATGGATGAAGATTATCTACAGTTGCATTTTGAGGGGATTAGCAAAAGAATGATCACCCCTAAATTCATACCGGCTATTCAGAACATTCTGCATAACAAAAATATACAAGCAACCGACGGCAAAGTCACAACGGTGGTAAAAACGTTGATGTATGAACTCAAATGTGGTTTTAAGATACATTCCTCCATCGTTGAATTATATGAAAACGCTTCTTCGGAGCAACAGCTCACCGAACTGAATACCGTCTCAAAGTGTTTTGGATTTGAAGACTGATTGATTTTTGACATTTTTTTACTGCATGCTAGATAATTTTGATTTAGAAACAAAAAACATATATCATTACTTTTGTAGAATTTAAAACATGTAACCTGCTTTTGTAGAATTAAAACATGTATCATTACTTTTGTAGAATTAAAACATGTATCATTACTTTTGTAGAATTAAAACATGTATCATTACTTTTGTAGAAATTAAAACATGTATCATTACTTTTGTAGAATTTAAAACATGTATCATTACTTTTGTAGAATTTAAAACATGTATCATTACTTTTGTGGAATTTAAAACATGTATCATTACTTTTGTGGAATTAAAACAAGAATAAAGCCTTTGACACAGAACAAATTATCTCATTTCATTCATGGGTTTAAGAAGAACTAGAAAGATGGTGATGATGGAGATGATGGAGAAAGCTTATTATACACCATCACATCCGGGGAGTTTTGGTGGTGTGGACAGACTCCGTCGATCTTTAACAAGCAAAGATGGTCAGAGATTTGAAGTTGAAAAAGTTAAAGACTTTCTCTCTGGTCAAGACGCGTACACACTCCACAAACCAGCAAGACTTCATTTTCCGCGTAATAGAGTGTTTGTCGCTAGACCTTTGAGACAGTTTCAGGCTGATCTATGTGATATGCAGGCACTGTCGGTGCACAACGATGGTTATAATTATTTATTAACAGTCATCGATGTGTTTTCAAAGCGGGCTTACGCCCGGGCAATAAAGAGAAAAACAGCACAAGAAGTGGTAGATGCCTTTGAATCCGTTTTCAGAGAAAGTCAAATACCGCAGAAGCTTCAGACCGATGCGGGGAAAGAATTCTTTAATAGAAAGTTCAATGCATTGATGAAAAAATATGGTATTGTGCATTTCAGCACAGCAAGCGATTTGAAGGCGTCGGTCATTGAAAGATTCAACAGAACTCTGAAAACTAGAATGTGGCGTTATTTTACTGCCAATAACACAATGAGGTATGTGGATATTCTTCAAGACCTGCTTTCAAGCTACAACCACAGTTACCATTCGAGCATAAAAATGGCACCTAATGAAGTAACCCCTGAAAACACAGATCAAGTTTTTGATAATCTTTATGGGTCTACACCTCGAACAAGATTTAAAACAAAATTCAAGAAGGGTGATCTGGTCAGGTTATCGAAACTAAGGGGTGTTTTTGATAAAAAGTATGAACAAAGTTATACGGATGAAGTTTTCAAGGTAGTAAAAGACGTGCCACGTAATCCTCCAGCATATAAACTGACGGATATGGATGGTGAACCTATAGAAGGTTCCTTTTATGAGCCAGAATTACAGAAAGTGAAACTGGAAAATGATCGTTTTTATCAGGTGGCTGAGATATTAAAACACCGTGTTGTTAAGGGTGAAAAACAGGCATTAGTCAGGTGGAAGAACTGGCCAGAAAAATTCAACAGCTGGATAAAGATCAGCGATCTTAAAAATGTATAAAAGACCCTTTTGTTGCTACAAGACACCTCACAACCGTTTCAACACTTAAGGTGGAAAGATGGATAATGGTTTTTACATAACTCTGCCCTCAAACGCCAGTCTGGATGTTTTCAGAGATAACATATCCTCTGATTTCAGAGTGAACTTGGCACAGCATATAAACCTGTCCGGTGACTGGGAGGTGGCTTTGACGGAAGTATCCTACCCACACACCTGGCATAATGTACCTGAAGATTCAGCATTCTTTGATTGGAGAAAAAAAGATGATGAAAGGTCAAAAACCAGTCAAAAAATTAGAGGCGGATATTACAACGGAATCCTTGCTTTGAAGAATGAGATTAATGCGGCCTTGAAAAAAATAGAAGTCGATGTACAACTAGACATTCACCCGTTCAAACAATCTTTTCAATTTCAAGCCGATGGTCAATGGCAACTCCGATTTTTCGATTATGCTCGGTGTAGTACCAGGTGAATGGATTCTATTTAACAAGAAAAGCGCACCATTCCCAGGAGATGCTAAAGCAGGCTTTTATCATCTCTATTGCTACAGCAATATAGTAAGCCATCAGATTGTGGGGGATGCATATGCACCGCTTTTACGCACACTACCTGTGCGGGGGGTTTTTGGTGACATCATCACTCAGACTTTTAACCCACCCAACTACGTACCGGTTTCAAAAAAACATATAGAAAACATTCAAATACAGATCAAAACTGATCAGAATGTTCCTGTGAATTTTAGCTATGGAAAAACTATTCTGAGACTGCATTTTCGCCCTATACAACGACATATAAGCCGGGAGTAGGGCTCTCCAAACCTCACTCTTAACCAGACAGCGTCGATTAATCATCATTTCTGCGGAACTTTACCATGGCATCAGCCACACATCGACAAGACCCCCACAGTTTCGTCCATTATTATGTGAATCAGGCAGGTGGAAACCTGCCTGGGTTTTATGGGGCACCGACTCTGTATGGAAAAGGCATTGCGGGTTTATTTTCTCGCCTTTTTAGGTTTGTTTCACCGTTTGTTAGAAAGGGTATAGCCATAGCAAAACCGCACTTGAAAACAGCGGCTTCAAACAAGCTGTGACAAAAATGACCTCTCGTCCTGATCAGAATGAGGAGGGGGGTCAAGGTGGATCTGGAATTGTTGTTCTATCCAGTAGGGGGAGAAAGAGACCCCCGGGCGACCGTCTATGGACCGGTAGAAAAGTGAGAGTAGTTAAAAGAAAACAATCAGTTAAAAAGCGACTGCGTCGGGGGGAGAAGCCTGCAACGAAGAACCGTGACATATTTTAAATAACATGGCGTTTTTACATAACAAATCGACAGAATGCACATTGGCAGAGTTGGATTTATTTTCAGCCCCCATGACCCAGCTCTCTGTTGAAGATAAGATTTATACCGAAGTTCAACCCGTCGCCGCAATTACAGACGGGGGGCCAATCGAATTCTTTATCCCAGGAGACTGTGAGAAATATTTAGACCTATCAGACACGTTGCTGTACCTGAGGGTGAAACTTACAAACGCTGATGGTTCAAATCTGGCTCGAGACGCTGCGGTTGGTTTAATAAACTACCCTTTGAATACCATTTTTAGTCAGTGTGATGTGACCTTGGGCGATCATCTGATCTCACAGTCTTCCGCCACCCACCCCTACCGTGCCATAATTGAGACATTGTTAAACTATTCAGAACAATCTCTTCAAACCCAATTCGGGGCAGGGTTGTTCTATAAAGACACAGCTGGTGCTCTAAATTCCATCGTAACAGCCAACGGACCAAACCATGGATTGAATAAAAGAACCCAATTTACAGGAGAATCAAAAGAGGTGCATCTGCTCGGGGCTCTGCATGCGGACATCTTTTTCAGCGAAAGACTACTATTGAACGCTCTGGATCTCAGAGTAACGCTAACGAGAACCAGTGACGCGTTCTGTCTGGTTGGGGCTGGGGACTCGACCTTCAAACTCAACATTTCAGGCGCCGCTCTCTTCATTAAAAAAGTCACGGTGTCTCCAGCCGTCAGACTGGGACATGAAACGGCTTTATTAAATGCAAACGCGTTGTACCCGCTTTCAAGAGTGAATATAAAAACATATTCGATACCTGAGAATTCGCGCGTTTCTACACATGAAAATTTGTTCCTTGGGTTGTTACCTAAATATGTGGTGATAGGTCTGGTTAATCACCATGCATTCACAGGGGCCCGTGAACTGAACCCATTCAATTTTCATCATTATGACATTGAATATTTGGCGCTGTGTAAAGATGGTCGACAGATACCGGCTAAACCATATCAACCCAATTTTAATCAGGGGAGTTCTGTGAGAGAGTTTTACAGTTTATTCACATCTACCGGTAGACATTTAAAAGACCTACCTCTGAGCATAAACAGAGAGGAATTCAACTCGGGTTACTCTTTATTTGTCTTTAACCTGAATGCGTGCGAAGATTCCGATGCATTATCACCCGTCAACACAGGAAACATCAGATTGGAAGCCAGGTTCAGACAGGCCCTGCCCCACACAGTAACCCTACTTGTGTACGCGTGCTACGATTCTGTTTTGGAAATTGACTCAAAAAGAAGGGTCTTGGTGGATTATTATTAACGACTCGGTGAAAAAAATGAACAACCATGAACTTGAATCGTTACTCCATAACCTGCTCAGTGAGAGATTCTGCGGCGTTTGGGCAGCAGATCAGCTAGCGCTGCTCTCCCACTCATTCCAACGACCGGCGTATTTCATCGTCAACACCCACCCATCTTACATGCCAGGAGAACACTGGTTGGCATTAACGTTAGATGAGGGTAATTGTGCAACTTTCTACGATTCATACGGATTACCTCCACATTTTACCCACTACCCCCCGAGTATACTGGATTTTTTAAAACAGAGATCTTCCAAAATATTATACCACGACCACCAATTTCAAGACATCGAATCGACCGTGTACGGCCATCACTGCGTATTTTATCGGTGTAATCGCGCCGCTGGTTTCTCAATGCACGATGTAATTTCAAAATATTCTAAAGATGTTTACAAGAATGATTTGATGGTTTATGAGTTTGTTAATAAATACCAGATCTGTATTAGAAAATCAGCTCGTTTTACACAAAACACTTGTTCTCTACAAATGTTCAGAGACTGTCACGTTTTAATTTTTGATTATTGCTTTATGTTTTTAATAAACACCATGTACAACAAGTTCGTAATAATAAATAAACTTTATTATTAAAATGAAAGAGTACACGTTCTGGTTTATTTCTAAGGTGATAATGTAACCCACTTGGGGGGTTTTGTTGTTTCACGCAGGCCCCCTTTATCACCACCCCTGGTCCATTGGGGAGAGAGGGGTACCAGTTTTCTTTGTTTTTTTTCTCTTCTCAGTTCTACCGTGCATGGACCAACGGGGAGAGACAAAATCAGCATTTTCTTTTTTGGTCTGGGGGGTATCGTAGACCGATTTAATTTTTATATATTCCTCACGCGCAGCCGGGTTATTGATGGTTGATAGAGGGATGTTTAAATCCGACAGAGTATACAGAAATTCGCTCCAGCCTTTAGGAGACGGGTGGGGCCTTTTAAAAGGATGTATCAAATTCCTTAGCAGGTCCAGGATGTGAGATCCATTAATTACTTGTCCCTTGTAAACAAACTCCCCGCTCGGTGTCCAGCTAGTATTTTTCAGTTTACGCATGATATATTCGGTGCTTCTGCGCTCACGTTTAGGTATGCTTCTCAACACATCGGTCGTAATAACATCTGCTTCATCATCACCAGTTTCCATCGTCGATGTTTTATCGGATAAATCTTCCGGAGTCTTGTGAAGAGTTAGGGCGACGCGCTGGTCATCTCGCTCGCCTTGTTTAACCAAAGTTAGATATTTCTGTAAAAGCGTCTCATATTTTCTGATTTTTTCATAAGGGGTCAAACCTTTATGGTTTAATATGGCTCTCATGTCTTCGTCAATATCGTCCTGAGCTGTTTGTCTTATCGTTGTGGAACCTTCAGGCTGGCTCAGGCGTCTCAGTTGTTGCGGTGAGACCAAAAACATCTTCTGGGCTTCTCTTAGCGTCATCTCCGGCTAATGGCCCCTGCGATCAGCTCCCCCAAAAACGGTACGACGGCGGCAAGCAGAGGAAAGATCCCGCCTGTCTGGGTTAATAATTGCTTTTGTTTGCGTTTCAATCCAACCTTGTTATCCGCCAATAATCTAAGGGTTTTCCGTTGTTTTTTCAGCTTATTATATTGAGAAGGCGAAAGTTTTATATGCCCTTTTAACACATTTAAGGCAATTTCACACAAAGCCTGCAGAAAGTCTGGTGAACAGTGTGTTAAGATCTCCCTTCGTTTGCTGGGGGTGGAGTTGTATAAAGCATTCAGTAACGGTACATTTCTTTTTAAACGTGCCGACATGGTGTCTCACTTGGTTTTAGGCAGATATACAGCCGACAGCTCGCTGGGGAGCAAACCTGTCCGTAGTCTGAACTGTTCTGGGCATGTAGGAGTGAGATCGATGATTAAATATCCATATGGACTCTTTGTGGCATCGGCAAAACACTCCATAAAGTATCTGTGTTGATTAGGAAAAATCTGTCGTGCTAAAACGTTAACTTGTGACCTGTCCCTGGGGTTTTTAAACAAGATCATGTAATTACTGTTCAAGCTGATGGTTCTTGCGTGTTTACCTTGATGGAAGACGTTCTGGGACAGCATGAAAACACTCATGTTTTTGTGATGTCTATATTGAGTAAAAATCTTTACAACCTCTGGGCTTTCAGAAGCCTGAAACAACACATCATCCAGAATAACAAGGTGTGTCTGATGATCAGGGAAGAGGTCTTCGTCCTCGAAAGAATCAGGAAGTCCTTTTACAAATTTCACAGCTTTATTGATCTTTTGCAATTCGCTATACATAGGTTGAAACGAGGTGTAAATCCAAACCACGTTTTCAGGTACAGAATCCAAAACTTGCATGCAATTTTCCAAAACATTTTTCACAAACATTGATTTACCACACCCGCTTGGACCAGCTATTAGACAGGAAAAGGGTGTTTTAAATCTGGTATCAAATTTAACTTCATCCATTTTTTTTTTTTCTTTTCTTTTTTTAATATCCAAACGGTAACGTTTTACCGTCTGAAAAAAGACGTCGTTTATCGAATACAACTTTAATTTTTTTATCAAATGAGGCGTTTGTTAGGTGAAAACCGCTTTTATCACGTCTAATGGTGTTTTGACATGTGCGTAATTCTTTTCGCTCGTTCTTTAAATAACCTACCACTAGATCTTTGATAGAATCAAAGTTTACAGCATCTGACGTTTGGATGTTTTGCGTGATCCCTTTGACTTCCAAAATAGTTTTTTTACTGTGTCTTAGCTGGTAGCCGTAGCTTTTAGCCCCGGCTGCTGCAAATTCCTGTATGGTCTCTGCAGCAGGCAATTCGTCGGTTAAATCACCCAGATAGTTACCGGTTTCCAATGTGTCTTCGTTTTTTCCTACAGTGTAGATTACAGAGTCGGTGTCCATATAAAGAACTCGTTCTTGCAGTTTATGGATGTACTTATAAAGCTCCAGGCGCGAATAGGCGGTTGTGAACGCCGCTATGAAGACGTTGCCAGTGCGGTTTGGAGGGGGATTGTATTTTTTATCATACTTCCACTGCAGCATGACAGCACCTGTGTCAAAAAATGGAGATATGATATATCGTACATACCAGAAAACATGATTTGAAAAAACTCATCTGATTCTCTGATGATGGAAGTATGCATCAAATCATTTCTCTGTCCAAATTTCCCCCATAAACTATTCAGACATAGTTTGGCAACCTGCCTCTTTGCTGGATTTACACAGATCTTAGAGGGGTCTAAACGAATCCCTTGGTTCGTCTCAAAATCTCTGATGTATTTCTCCCGGCTTTCATGGTCGGTAACCCCTTCTGGGAAACCTGATGCTTCCTGTTTTCTTTTTAGAAACGCGTGTATGTAGTCGGTGAAAATTTTGTCACTTTTTTTTTCAAAATGCCATACCTCTATAATCTTGTCCACCGTATAACCATGTTTTAATGCCTCATTGAATTCCACAGTGACCCATGTACCCTCTAACGCTCTGTCTGTCTTATTGTGGTTACAGGATTCCGTCTGATTATTTATCGATGCACAGGTGCGACACACAGTGAAAACCAATTTTCCATTTATTTTTGAAGGCAGCACTGGGAAAAACAGACCCCTAGGGGGCGACACAACTGCTTTAATGAGACCAAAGTACTCTGTAGGTGCGGAAAAATTCTCTCTGATGATGACAGGATGGCCTATTGGGTATGTTTTCGTTGCGTTTACAAATGGATAAAGCGAGGTCACGTCTACGTACAGAATTTTTTCATCGGGAGCCTGCACTGTGTCTTAAACGCACAGCTGACGTCCTACCTCCATACAACGCGGCGCGGGGTTCTAGCGGTTCGGTTGTCTGGTAACTGGACAGAAATCGGATGACGGATGGATCTGTTTTACACATTTCTCCCCACTCGTGTTCCCATATGCTCACAACTTTAACGTTGTGTTGGTTTTCCAACGTTTGCAATCTCTCCATGGTTTCCGCATAAATTTCCCCATTTAGTTTTTTAAAGAACGGGTGTTCTGCGTATGGGTAGCAATGTCCGGGGCACCCATGGTAAAAACACCCCAAGAATTCGTAACATTGTTTATCCCCTTGTATTTCGGCATAACCGTCCACAAAAAAAACCCCTATTTTACGCTCGCCTCCATTAAGGGCGTGTAATATTTTTATACTTTGTTTAGCAGCCGTGTACTCCAACCACATAATCGACGACGACGAAAAACGTTTACACTGATCATTGTAATTTGTCGGAGATGGTATGGCCAGTGTTTCAGGCTGTAGATAATTGGCTTGAAAGACACGCATGCATGCAGACGAAATGGTTATTTGATTGAATGGATCAATATTCCCATCAGCAAAGAACTCATTACGTAATCTTTTACAGGCCTCGTGCAGGATACGCACATCTGTCAGACAATAGAAAATGGCCTGTTCTCTAAAGTCAAATACATTGCCCGACACAGAACTGTACCATTCATTGAACGTCGCCTGTTCACGTGGTAACATTTGGTTGACATCATAATATTCTGCAGGAGGGTGTACGCCTCTGTAATCTAGGTTTGCCTCTGATGAGAATCTGTGTGGGAAATAGCCCTTGGTCATTTCCGGGAACCCCATAGCAGCTGGGAGCTTGGACAACTTCGCAGCAACAAAAGATAAGCTGTCTATGAATTTCAAACGGTAATACTGCTCTGTGAAACACAAAATCTTGGCACCTTGCATAAGAATCTGTGGGGATAAACGGACCCTTGTCATTGTTTCTAATAACAGATATGAGTCAAAGGCTCTGGCGTTATGGGCGATGAAAGTGTAATTGTAAAAAGCAGGTCTCCTGATATAATATAGAAAATCACACACTGAAGACAATCCGTAGAAAGACTTCTCCCTGCCATCAGCCGTCTTCATACAAACCAGATAAGGTATGTGTTTTTTTTCGTCCGATAAAAAAGTTTCCACATCATAGTAACAGCATTTTTTTGTTTAGTTCTGTGTCCACAGATGCCGTTTGTATGTAGCATAAATGATCTTCTCTTTCACCCTTCTCTAATTGCGTCTTACATATGCGACAAGTATGTTTTGCACACTGATGCACAGCATCAGAATTTCTGTACACGCAACCGCAATCGGGACATTTTTTGTTTAACTGACATAAGCTGCCGCCACCGACGGGGATCTTGTGTTTCTGAAAGCACACCGCATTAAAACACAACTGCTGACAATCTGTGCATTTTACAAATCGTCTTTGTAACCGTTTGCAATCAGTACCCCGGCAAACAGGGCAAAAACCTTCACAAAAATAAGGTTCTGGTTTTTCGAATGCAAGGAAGCAGTGTGAGCAGATGTTTTTTGCTCCAATGAATGCTTTTAAATTTTTGATTCCGAAATAATGGTTTTGGTGTAAAAAAAGGAACACGGTGTTTGTTCTATCAGAAAAGTCTGTTTCAAACTTTTGTAACATTCTTTTTGGATTGTTTCTGTGGAATATCACAATTTTTCTGTTGATTAACCGCTCGAATCTCCCGACATCAGAAAATGCCACAGGTGTTTGCTTTGAGAGACCGGCTCTTTGCTGTAAAATCCCCCCCTGCATCACAGAATCCTGGTCTGTACAACCTGGGTTTAATACATGAGCTAGACAAATGGCGAAACAAATCTGGTCATGACGGTTATTTACGACATACAAATGTCTACGTTTTTTCTTAATTAACTCATCATCCAGCAACGACTGTATTCTCCTTTTCCCCAATGCCCCTCCACGTGGGTTGTTGATGATCTGAATGATAAATTGTAAACGTTCGTGGGCACTGATCTCCATGTTGGACTGAACAACCTCTTCCAGAAATGTTGCAAAATGGTCTAAAATATCCTGTGTGTCAACTGCAAACGTTCTATGATGACGCTGTTGATCTGTAACCAACTTGATCTGAACAAAGTCACTCATATTCACAACCCCGGTAATTCTGTCAGCCAAACCAGCTAATTGACCCATGACATTTCCATAGAATAATGCTAAATCTGGTTGCTGTAACACAGGCATGACTAAATCATGTCTAATTTCAACGTTGTTAAAAGCTGGCCGTTCAATGATCTGGTCAT